>JBBPBT010000487.1:5006063-5130561 GCA_037974875.1 Cicer bijugum
TAATTTATAAATATTTAAACTATTATTAATATTAGTAGAGTAATTTTAATTATTAATATTTAATTATTTATTAATTGGTGTCACTTATAACAAAATAATATCGGATATATTAAAATTTTAATTTACAAACATTCAAACTATTATTATTATTATTATTATTATTTATAGAGTAATCATAATCATAATCATTAATCTTTAACTATTTAATTATTTAATAAAAAATTCGAAATTTAAATTTTTAAAATGTTATTATTACAATGTTTTCCTTTGAAATGTTTCTCAAGTTAAAATTGCATGTTTGTCACTTAAATCAAAAAGGGGGAGATTGTTAGACATATGTTCGTTTTTGATATTATTGACAAATATACATCTTGAAATAAATCTAACATTGTGAATTGAGAAAAATTTCAGGAACAACAACTCAATCCTACAACTTGAGACAATTGCTTGGAACTCAAGAAATCAACAAAAGCTTGAAGATCCATAAGCAAATCGATTAGTAAAATCGATTCTGTAACAGGGTTGAATGATACTATGCAATCTGGGATTAATCAATCGATGGGCAATATCGATTTGCACATCTTATGAAAAATCAAACAGGCTATCAATCGATCAGGCAAATCGATTGGTACACTTATTAGAAAACAAATTGTGCAAGTCAGAGAGCTAGTTTGCCACAAATCGATTAGGCAGATCAATTGTTTAAATCACCAAGACTGAACTAATTGTTTACATCGATTAGACAAATCGATTGGTACATTTATTGAAATTAAAATGTGCAAGTCAATGGCATGCCTTGCAAGTTAATCGATTTGGCAAATCGGTTAATCCAATCACATTTTTTTTTTGTTTGTCTACATCGATTGACACAATCGATTGAGAATGTCCCAAAGCCAAATCAATGTTTAATAAAGAGATTAGGCAAATCGACTTACTAAAATAAGTTTCAAAATAACCTTGGTCTGGAACATACACAGTCGATTAGCACAATCTACTAATTTACTTTTGTTGAATTAAGTTTGGCATCAATCGACTTGGTAAATCAATTGAGTGAACCAACTGTTGAAATGATCTTCAGACTTAAGTCCACAATCGGTTAAGAAAATCGATTTGTGAAAATCACTGTGTTCCTGGAACTAGTGAAATCGATTGACTAGCGATTGGTACAAAATGTTTTAGAAACAGAGATGACTGAAATGCTTGAATCGATTAAGTACATCGATTGTTTTGATCTCGTTGTTTGAACAAAACACTCCAAGTCGATTATGAACATCGATTCAAATATGAACATTCATCCAAGTCTGAAGAACTCATTTAAAATAATCGATTAGTGAAATCGATTAGTTTATGCAGTTTCAAGATTCAAGAAAAACAAGATTCGCAAAATCGATTGGTTAAATCGATTAGTGTGCTTTATAACTTTAATGAATTGATTGGCCAAATCGATTCATATGTTGTTTTTCCTGAAACTATATAAACTGCTTTCATTCTCTTCTTCTCACAAGATACATAACTTTTAGAACTTTCAGAACTTTCATAACTGATGATAACAATCATATACCACTAACTCTTTCTCAACTGATATTACTTTGAACATCTTTTTCAGCCATGAACAATCAACATTTGTGATCAATGAGGATTGTAAAAGACTGAATTGAGAAAGATTGCTTTGAGAAGAATGAAGATCAAGAACTTTGTATAATTGATCTGTTTCAATTTCTGTAAATCATTTTCTGTAACCAAATTACTTTGAGAAAATCCAGTTGTTACTGTGGTGTTCTTCGGGGTTGAGGGCTGTCAACAAGAAGACACTTGACTGGATTCTTGGTCAAGTTTAGGGGACTTAAACTTGGGAATTCAGGGAGGGAAATATAGAACAGGGAGAATAGTTTAAGATTGGTGTTAGGCGCTGTGTAAAAATCTGTAAATTGATTCTAAGAGGTTCTATAGGAAAGGCTAAGATCTAGTTGGATCTTAGGACTGGATGTAGGTCGTCACGAGACGGCTGAACTAGTATAAAAATCAGCGTACACTTTTCTTTCCCTTATCTCGTTTAAATTTCTGCAATTATTACATTTCTGATATTGATTGAATGCATGATAAAGATTCTATGTTAAGTGAATTTGCATGATTAATTGTCTTAACATGATTGCATGAAAATCAACATCTTGAATAATAATTGTTTCTGATGCATTTCTCCATATATACTATGATCCATATAGTTTGACATTCATTAGAATCGTTTATTAGGGACCTTGTTTAATCTTGTGTTTAATAAATTTCAAATTTATTAAACTACTGCGCATATTGTTAGAATAATCATTATTCTGCATAATTCTTCCGTAAATCAGAGGTCGTATCCCCACAATTGGCATCAAGAGCCTGCCTTTTTTTAAAAAAAGAGTTGTTTTTCTCAAAAAAAAGGGTCATGACTTCTGATTTCCTAGGAGAAGGAGCGTCATTAGCTAGGCCTCCTGCCTTTAACGGAGCCGCATACATGTATTGGAAACTACGCATGCTAATTTTTCTTGAAGCTAGTGTTATTGACATTCTAGATGCTGTAGAAAATGGACCGTTTGTGCCAACCATATACACGGTATATGACTTAAATCGGTTATTAATATAACCGCATTAAACAAGTTTTAAATATTTATAAAATTGCCACCGCCTCATTTTGTTAAGTCGTTTATAAGTAACCGATTTAGCCACAAAGTATGTATTAAGTCGATTCTCAATATAATCGTGTTAACCATGTTTCACATATTTACAAAATTGCCACCGCCTCAAATTGTTAACTCGTTTATACGATAAACTGATTTAAATATACATCCGCCTCATTTGTTAAGTGTGTTGGCAGACAAACGACTTAAATCTACCGTATTAAAAGCCCAATTTTGTACTAGTGTGAGGTCAAAACTACGATGGTGCGAATGACGCGTTGTTTTAGTCATTGGTCATTTAGTAAAAAAAATACTATAATGATTATAATTGATTATACAACTTATATACGAGAAACATATTTATCATTTGACAACTCATTATAAAATTATAAATAACTAAATTTAGTTTATTGTATAAATCATACCTACAATAAATATTTGTTTTATAATGTTTGATTAGTTATACTTTATTGTACAAATATATGCATAAATGATATTTAACTTATCTATCTAAATCAAATGATTTTCCCAAATATAATACAAATTCACCAAAGCCAGTTACAATAGTAATAGTAATCCATTTTTGAATTCATGCGTTCCAAATCTAAATATCAATTTGCCTCCTTATGGGTTTCCTCCAGGTTTTGTTCCTCCCCACAAGTTACATATATATACAATACCAACTATAGCTCCAAACTTCTCAGGATCATCTACTACAAGAGATTATGGGGCTCAAATTGGTCATATGTCTCCTCCCATTACCAAGCCTTAGCTAGGAAAATGGATCGAATTGTTGATGTTTTTGGGGCCTTAATGATTATGATAATAATAGGTCCCAATTAGCTAATAGCACTAGGCAAATAGAAAAGTTGAATCTAGAAAAAGAAAAACTAAAGTCAAGAACGTGGTTTTCATAAGGATAAAGGGCCATATATGGCTTTGGTAGACCATGAGGACATGGAAGGTGATGATTCGAATGAATTTGGTCGTAAAAGGTGTTAATCTTGTTGAACTAAAACTCGGTTGATCTTATAAGTGCCAAAATTTTAAGCATTCTATCTCGAAAGACAATGTTAATTAATTCTGCTACTACTAGAAAACTTATGTTTTTGATATTAACAAAGTTGATCAAATATTTGAAATTCTTTTGAAAGATCAACAAATATTGTTAAGTGAAAGGCATAAAATTCCGCCTCGTGAACAAATTCGTGGGAGAAACCAAAGGTAGCAATGAAGGTGGACGAAGATCCATTTCAAGCTTCGATTAACTGGGCTGAACCTGATTCAAGTATTTGTATGGTTGTAATTGTATTGGTAGAAAAGAAAAATGATCTTAACATCGTCATTGAACAATTCAAAGAGGAGGCTTCAAGTAAGATTTATTCTCGAATTGCATAGTCTTTGGTGCAGTTCTTACAAAAGAAATGCAGTGTTAATAAAGACGTTATCATGTGTCCTAGATGTAGCTTTGTTTTTGACAAAGTTGCATCTAAGGCATTCGAAAGATCTGAAAGGAAGCAAGTCTTCGAGAAACATAGATAAAAAAAAGCTATTGACAAAGAAGAAGCTCAATCATATAATGTTAGCTTTGGTATCAAACCAAAATGTTTATATGAGAAAAAGCCTTATGTACCACCACATAACAAGAGAAATATGCTTTACCTCATGGGATGGAACCTTATGTACCTTCTTATAGGAAAAGGACATTTGTTCCTCCTTATAACATTTCCCTTCATTAATGGTACTAAGGCACTGACAAAATTGTTATCAACTCTTAAAAGAAGTCAGATCGAATCAAGTGTTCAAAGGATCTAGCCCGCTTATAGGCATCCAAATTGGTCAGACGAAGGGATGACTAGAACCCAAGTTCGAAGGGCCCAAAGGGCTCGAAAGGAGATGTTCTAGAATCAAGAAAATTGAAGCAGTCCCTTGAATGTCACTTTAATGTAGCAAAGAGCCAATATGGTGACTTACCAAAATTCCATTAGAAAGACTACAGGAAATGTCACCAAAGTTGTGGAGTCCAAACTAATAGATTATAAGCATGAGGAAGGTCTGATTACTTATAACTTTGAGACATGATTTGATGATGACATATGTGGCGTTGGCATGATGTTATTACTAATTTGAAATTAGATAAATCTAAAACCATGTAGAATTTCCATGTAAGAATCTAGAAGAGTTTTAATTATAGAAAATTGTGGGAAGTATCTAGAAGTCGGTATTAATTAGAAAGCTCATAGAAATGTGTCTGGAGTTTTCTATTTGTACCTATATATACCTACTTGTACTTGACATTAAGCATAAAGGAAATTGAGAGTTTTATATTATAAATACCTTCCTTTCTCAAACAAAGTGGTATCTAGAGCTTGGTTGTGAGAGTTGAGAAATTGCGACTCGTGATTACACTACTTTCCACTTTCCTCTTTTAAAGAAAGAGAATTATGAAAAATGGTGCCTTCGCATGAAAGCATTGCTTGGCTCTCAAGGTGTATGGGAGATTGTTGAAAAAGGCTATGATGAGCCGCAAGATGAAGATGGATTGTCACAAGTCGCGAAGGAGGCTTTGGCAAAAACAAGGAAGAAGGATCAACAAGCTCTTACTCTCATTCATCAATGTTTGGATGATTCTATGTTTGAGAAGGTTGTCGATTCTACAAATTCAATGGAAGCTTGGAAGATTTTGGAAAAATCACTCCAAGGCATTGACAAGGTGAAGAAGATAAGACTTCAATCTCTAAGGGGAGATTTCGAAGCTTTGAAGATTAAGGATTTCGAATCAATTTCAGATTATTGCTCACGGATGAAGACAATGTTATTCAAATGAAGAGATATGGAGACAAGATAGAAGATGTTCGTGTAGCGGAGAAATTTTTTCGTTCCTTGACTTCTAAGTTCGATTATGTGGTATGTGTTATTGAGGAATCAAAAGATCTTGACTCAATGTCCATTGAGGAATTAGAAGGTTCATTTCCAGCTCAAGAAGAAAGAATGAAGAAAAGGCAAGAGGATCCATTAGAGCAAGTCCTCAAGATCAAAGCTTCGTTGAAGGATAACAGAGGATTCAATAGTCAAAACGGACATGGACGTGAACAAGGAAGAGGTCGAGGACGTGGTCGTGGTCAAGGAGGAAGAGGAAGAGGTTTCAATTATGAATCAAACTACGAATAAATAAGTCACTCATCACGAATAATTCTTGGAAGAGGAAGAGGTAATGGCCATTATCAAAGTGAAATGTGGTATGACAAATCCGAAGTTGAATGTTATAACTATCATGAATTTGACCATTTTTCTTGGGAATATCGTAATGCTCCTAATCAAGAGGAAGAAGAGGCTAATCTTATTGACAAATATGAAGAGTAAACTTTGTTGGAAATACTCAAGGAAGAAGAAAGAGATGCTAATAGTTCAAGATACTTGGGCAATGGTGCAAGTAACCATATGTGTGGATGCAAAGAGAAATTTGTGGAGCTTAATGAATAGATGAATGGAAATGTTTCCTTTGGAGACTCATCAAAAGTGAAAATTGAAGGGAGAGGTACGTTTCTAATCTCTTCTAAACATGGGAGCCATAAGTTGATTAGTGATGTATACTATGTGCCTAAATTACAGAGTAATATTTTGAGTTAGGGTCAACTTCTTGAAAAAGGATATGAAATCCTTATGAAAAATAAATATCTTTGGCTTAGAGATCAAAATAAAAATTTAATTGGTAAAGTTCTTATGTTGAAAAATAGAATGTTTATCATGAACCTAAGAACTATTATAGGAAAATGTTTGAAGATGAGTGTCCAAGATGAGGCATGGGGTTGGCATATGAGGTATGGCCACTTGAACTTTAGCGCACTTAAAATTATGGGATAAAAGAGTATGGTGAAAGGGATTCCCTCAATGAATCATCCAAATCAATTGTGTGAAGGTTGTCTTCTTGACAAGCAAGTTAGGAAAAGTTTCCGTAAAGAAGCCACATCAAGAGCAGCTAAGCCACTTCAACTTGTGCATACTGACTTTTGTGGACCAATCAATCCATCTTCATTTGGTAAGAGTAAATATTTCATTCACTTTATTGATGATTTTAGTAGAAAAACTTTGATTTATTTCTTAAAACAAAAATCAGAAGCTTTGGTTGCTTTCAAGAACTTCAAAGATCTTATAGAGAAGGAGAGCAGTCATAAAATCAAAGCTTTGAGATCTGATTGAGGAGGTGAATTCACTTCGAAGGAGTTTAATGAATTTTGTTCAACTCATGGAATTCTTCGTCCATTGACAATTCCAAGATCTCAGCAACAGAATGGAGTAGCCGAGAGAAAGAACATAACTATTTTGAACATGGCAAGATGCATGCTAAAATCCAAAAGGATGCCAAATGAGCTTTGGGCTGAAGCAGTTTCTTGTGCTATCTATTTGGAAAATTCTCTCCAACTTCAAATGTCAAAGATCAAATTTCTCTAGAAGCATAGAATGGAAGGACACCTAGTGTTAATCACTTGCGTGTCTTTGGGAGCATAGCATATGCACATGTGCCACAACAAGGAAGATCCAAACTTGATGATCGAAGTATCAAATATGTCTTTGTTGGCTATGATCTACATTCTAAAGGTTACAAGTTGTACAACCCATACAAAAATAAGGTAACGGTGAGCCGTGATGTTGAATTTGATGAAGATGATACATGGAATTGAGAGGATCAAGAAGAAACAAACTATAATTTCCTTCCATATTTTGAATAAGGTCAAGAGGCCACAACACTAGTTCAAGATGCAACTCCACCTTCTCTAGATGAAAGTTCAAGCGAGAGACCAAGTAAGATGAAAGAAATAGAAGAAATTTATGAAAGGTCAATTGAAATTACTCTTGACCTTGAAGAGTTGTATTGTCTCTTAGCGGATAGTGAACCATTAAATTATGGAGAAGCAATGAAAGATAAAAGGTGGACACAAGCCATGGATAAGGAGATCAAATCAATTGTGAAGTACAACACTTGGGAATTAGCAACTCTTCCAAAAGGCCATGAAGCAATTGGAGTCAAATGGGTATACAAGGTTAAAAAGAATGCTAATAGAGATATTGAAAATACAAAGCAAGGCTTGTTGCAAAAGGCTACAAAAACACCGGGAGTTGACTATGAAGAAGTTTTTGCACCAGTTGCTCGCATGGACACTATTCGTTTGTTAATCTCTGTAGCAGCTCAAAATAAGTGGAAACTTTATCAACTTTTTGTAAAATTGGCATTTCTACATTTGAAGAAGAGGTCTATGTTGAGCAGCCAATGGGGTACGCGATTAAAGGACATGAAGATAAAGATTTTAGATTAAAAAGTGATTTGTATGGATTAAAGCAAGCACCAATAGCATGGAGTAGTCGCATCGACAAATACTTCCAAGTCAATGGTTTTGCTTCTTGTCTCAATGAATATGCTCTTTATGTCAAAGTTTGTGATAATGGAGATATTTTGATTATTTGTCTCTATGTAGATGATCTTATATTCACTAGGAACAATAGAAGTTTGTTTGAAGAGTTCAAAAAGACCATGGTGCTTGAGTTTGAGATGACTGATATCAGACTCATGTCATACTACTTAGGCCTAGAAGTAAAGCAATTGGAAGAAGGTATATTTATTTCTCAAGAAAACTATGCAACGGAAGTTTTGAAGAAATTGAAAATGTTTGATTGCAATCCGAAGAACACACCAATGTATAGTGGATTGAAGTTGTCAAAGTTTGAAGATGGACAAAAGGAGGACCCTTCTTTTTTCTAAAGCCTCGTTGGAAGCCCAAGATTCTTAACATGTACAAGACCTGAAATTCTATATGTGGTTGGAGTAGTGATTCGGAACATGGAAGCTCCTACTACTAGACGCATGAAAGTCACTAAGAATATACTTCGCTACCTTAAAGGTACGCTTGATTATGGACTATTTTACTCTTATTCTAATGATTTTGGATTTTGTTATAGCGATTTTGCAGGAGATATTGATGATAGAAAGAGTACTAGTGGTTTTATATTTTTCATGGGAGATTGTGCTTTTTCATGAAGTTCAAAGAAGCAACCTATTGACACCCTTTCAACATCTTGCACTTGTCATTCCATTTGGTTAAGGAGATTATGGAGGAAGTTCATATGCCACAAAAGGAAGCTACTGATATTTATATAGACAACAAGTTGACAAAAGCATTTGCAAAGAATCCAGTGTTTCATGATTGTAGCAAGCACATAGACACAAGGTACCATTTCATTAGAGAAATGGATCTTAATATGTGGCGTTGGCATGATGTTATTACTAATTTGAAATTTGATAAACCTAGAACCATGTAGAATTTCCATGTAAGAATCTAGAAGTGTTTTAATTATAGACTATTGTGGGAAGTATCTAGAAGTCGGTATTAATTAGGAAACTCCTAGAAATGTGTCTAGAGTTTTCTATTTGTACCTATAAATACCTACTTATACTTGACATTAAACATCAAGCAAATTAAGAGTTTTCTATTATAAATACCTTCCTTTCTCTAACACATGAAAACCATTTTTCAGCAGCATATGCTGACAAAGTGCTTAGCCTAGAGGCTTAGAAGAGCTGTTTCAGAATGATATGTCACTGGAAGGGCCAATAATGATTGCCTGCATGCCAAGACAATTGATGAAGTTTGTTTGGAACTCAACGTTTTTTTATTATCCCACAAACAAAATGAAGAGCCATTTAAAACCTCTTTTCTTTCAAGTGAAGGTGGATGAAGGAGTTAAAATCCTTAAAGTTATGGAAAGAATGAAGGTGGATGAAGGAGTTAAAATCCTTAAAGTTAGTGAACCTGATGAAGTTATGGAAAGATTGAAGAAGACTGAGAATTATTAAATCCCCCAAGATATGCTAATCTTTTATTTTAATGGTAAGACTTCCAAATCTGATGGAGTTATTGCACTTAACTTGAAAGTAAGATTTGTGGTGAGGTCTTCTATGTTAATAGTGGTTCCCTCGAAAGAAAATTATAATCTATTAGTTGAATGTGAGTGGATACTGGTTGTAGGGGCAATTCCATCAATTGTGCATCAAACCATGGTGATATGGGATGAAGAAGAATACCAGGAATTTATCGAAGATGACGACCGAGCTTCAAAAGTGCTGAAAGTAACATCTTGAATGTTGAGAAGATATCGAAGGGTGCAAGTTTGTGTAGGTTCGAAGTGGTTGAGCAGTGCAAAAAGTATTGTTCAAAAAATGGTCAACTTGTGAATATGTTGCTAAAACCTCGTGTTGAATTCAAGCTGAACAACAATAAGGAAAAGGAAGATCATGGCCACAATTCGACCAACAAATGGATCTTAGTATGAGTGTCTCGAGCCTTATAGCTCAAATTTCGGCCTATGTCGCCGAAAATAAAGTAGGAACAACTTATAGAGCTACAAAAGAAGAGGTGGCTGTTATTACGTTGAATGAATTTCTAATATAGTCCATGTAATGAAAAAGAATGGTGCTCTAAGAGTATGCATAGATTTTAGAAATTTAAATGTTGCAACTCCCAAAGATGAATACCATATGCTAGTTGTTGACATATTACATTCTGCATGTGGTAATGATATTTTAAGTTTAATGGATGATAATTCAAGGTAGAATCGAAATTTTATTTCTAAGGAAGATATTGCTAAAACTGCATTTAGATGTCCTGGCTCACTTAGAACGTTGGTATGGACCATGATGCCGTTTGGATTAAAATAATGCATGAGACACATATCAAATAGTGAATTTGATTTTCCATCATATCATTAGTGACTTTATACAGATTTACATTGATGAAATAGTTCTCAAATCTAAAACCATTTATTAAATTTGAGGACTTCAACCAAGAGAATGAAAAAGTTTAACTTAAAAATGAATCCAATTAAATGTGCTTTTGGTGTAAGTGCGGGGAAGTTCTCTGGGTTTCTGTTGGTTGGGCTCACTCCCCAAGTGGAACCCGCTAGTTTTATTAGTATTAGTATTATTATTTGTATCAATATTGTTATTATTGAAAGGAAAAAAAAAAGAAAAAATATATAGTATTATTGGGCTAGGCGCAAAGGAAATAAAAGAGATTTAGAAATCCCTAAGAAGATAGAAAGAGAACAGCTGTCAGAGAAGAAAAATAAGGGTTTGGTTCCCGTGGTGGTAACAGGTGTGTAGCAAACTGGCTTCGTTTGATCTACAAATTTAGTATGTCATTTATACCACTGAGTTTGTTATGTTAATATACAGTATGAGTAGTTTTATATTCTCTTAGAGTTAATTTGGCATACTCACTTTAGTGGAAGGTTGTTATAAGGTTGTTATTGTAGATTCATGTTCCCTATTGTTATTAGGAACACTCTGGTGTAATTGTATTTTTCTATTTGACAATTTATCTGCACGGTAGGGGAAAAATATTCCGTATTATTGAGATAATTATCTCTTATTTTTCCCAACAACTTCTTATTGATGAAAAATGAGTAGAAGTAGATTCTAAAAGGATCAAAGCTATTCTAGGAAGTCCTTCACCAAAGAATAGAAGTCAACTCAAATCAATGTTTGGCAAGGTAAATTACCTTCAAATGTTCGTTTTGAACCTTTTAGGAAGAACAATAGTATTTACGTCTTTGCTGATGTCAAAGAAAAAGGAATCATTTTGACGGGATGCAAATCATTTGAAGAAATAAAGAGGTACTTTACCAATCCTCCAATCATGATGCCACTTGTAAAAGGGAAACCATTGAAGTTATATGTTTCTGCTTCAAAGGAAACAATCGGAAGTTTTCTTCCTCAGGAAGATTCGAATGGCAATGGGAGAACCATTTAATATTTAAGTAGGACTCTTGTACATTTTGTAACTAGGTACAATGCTTTAAATGTTTGTTTGCTAGGGAAGAATTGAGCATGAAATGGAAAAGTTTGGTGGGAACTAGTAAGGCTTGATTTATTGAAATCACTATAATTAAGATCTATCAAGGTTCAAGGCAGAAATTTAAGGTTTGTATAAATGGAAAAGTGAAGGAGTGAATCCAATGTATTTTGCATGTCGTAATGAAAAGATAATCATCAAGCTGCGAGTAAAGGATACAGCGAAATTGAGATGTATTAGAATGAATGATGGCAGTAGATGTAATAAAATTATTTTTGAGAAATTAGGGAGTTCTCTGTGGTAATGATTGTTTGGTGCTCAGTGTGTCGATGTCATACTCAGTGTTTCGGATTGGTATCAAGCGGATATATGTGAGGCTTTGTGACATAGTTTTGGGCGATTGTACTTCGTCGACAGGATCAAAGTTATAGGAAAATAAGGGAAACTCAATGGACCTTGAGAAGATTATTGACCGCTTCTACGTTAGGATAACCTCAAGCGTAAGTCGCAAGGAACACTATTACAGTTCGATTAAGATAGTCTAAGCCACCATCATCGTTGTTGACTACATATTGACAAATTGAGGAACTGATCATCCTTAATCTCTTGTGATAGTTGACAAAGTCATGTTGAATGGAACGAACAAATCTTATCAGCTATGGTAGTGTGTAGAGTTATTAAGCACCCTAGTGTGGATTGCTACTCGTACTTTAAGTTTCGAGGACGGAACTTCTTTTTGGAGGGTAGTAATGTAAGACCCTTAATTTTAAATCCTAAATTAGACTATTTTAGGGTATTTTGTGTTGAATTTTTAGGCTTTTAGCTTACTTTTTGGTATTTAGTGAGTTAAATGCCAAAAATATATTTTTGGAAATTGGATTAAAATTATTTGTCGAAAAATAATTTATTTAGCTTGTGAAGAATTTAATACCGGACAGTTTTGTTAAAAATATCTCTGGTTGATGAAAATTTTATTTGACAATTGAGTTGCGGCGAGATAAGATGTTTTCTGAAAAAGTGGTTTGAGAAGTGGTGTGAGGTGATGGGTGAAATGATGATTCTTATAAAATATCTAGATAGTTATTTAGATATTTGTTTTATTATATATATATATATATATATATATATATATAAACATGTGAGAAGAGAGAAAGGATAAGAAAGCAATAGAAGAAAAAGGAAAAATGTTTTTCGAACAGCCTCGCGACCACTTCTTCTTCTTCCCTCTTTCTACTTCTTTTGATTTCACTGCTTCCTTCTCTTTCTCTTATTCAAAAACGAAGAAAACTATGTTTGTGGGTTTCAAAACCGTAAAACACAAACCTCCACTTTTCTTCGACTTCTAAGATTCGTTTCGAGAAGTGATAGAAGGGAAATTTGCTCATCTCCCCGCTACAATGCTAGTGATCCAACTTCGGAAGCAACGTCGCGAGCAGAAGTTTTATCGAAATTAATCGTGGTGCCGTAATCGGCTGTTAAAGCTACCATTAAGGTAAGGGATCCTTCCGAATATTTAGTTTGCATATAGAAGGCTATGTGTGTATTTGTGGAAAATAAATTTGATGTAATTGATGTGTGAAATTGTAGAAAATGAATTTAATGCCTTATGTGAATTGGTGGAAAATGAATTTAAGTCATCTATGTGTGTTTTGAGGAAATGTAATTTGAGATGTTTGAGGTGTGTTTTGTGAAGATTAATTTGGCATGAGTTATGTTTGAATTTTGCGGAAATTTATGGATGATTAACGATTAAGCTTGGCGTAGTTTTTGTGGAATTTGAATTGATCGAATTTAATGTGAATTGGATTAAATTTGATGTGTGGTGGTGGAAAATATATGTTTGAGTATGCTTTGTATTGAATTTGAAAATCATTAAGTGTTAAATAAGTATCAAAAATGGGAAATCTTTTAATATCTGCATTTACTTAATGCTTGTTGAGGAAAGAATCCGAGTATGCTCATGCATTTCATAGTACGTGGTGACCGCGATGGTGCCATGGTGATAATGGTGACCGTGATGGGCCACGAGATGATGCCATATGATTTGTTTGTTCATCAGATCCTTACAGGGATTATCACTTTATGCTGATCTGTGAGAGATTGCACTATAGAACGTGCTGATATGTGAGCGTTTGTACCCTAAAAATTAGTGTAAGGCTTGTGATAGGCGACACTTTAGTAAATCGTGCGAACTTGTGATGGGTGGAACCTTGATAATTAGTATAAGGCATGTGATAGGAGATACAATAATGATTTACGCCCCTTCGTGGAGGGTTTTCATTGGAATTCCAGAATTCATGCATTTTTGACATATATCTATTGCATTAGGGTGCTTGACACACGAGTCATGTTTGATATACTGTGATGATTGTATATATATGCTCAATTGCGGTTGTGATTGTGTCCTAATTGGTAAGTGTGATTGTTTGGATTTGTGTTTAAGTGTCGATTGATTGCGAAACTATTTAAAAGCTGATTTCTGCATTTTTTTGTTGTTGTATTAGATTACAAAAAGGTTGTATTCGAATACAAATGTCCTGATTTAGCTACTAATTTCTGAAATAGCACTGTATTCGACTACAAGAATGTTGTATTCGAATATAGTTGTGCGGATTTTGCTACTGACTTCTAAAACAGCATTGTATTCGAATTCAAGGATGTTGTATTCGAATAAGACAGTGCAGTTTTGTTAAAAACTTCATTTTTTAACTTGGATTATGCATGTTTTGCATATGGAAACCCTTTCAAAGAGTATGCTTAGTTGAAAGGTTATTTTGTGCATTTGAAATTTAAATGCTATGTGATATTTGTTAATTTCGGTTGCTGACCTTTACAATTTTTGTGAAAATCTTGGCTTTGCCCTCAAATGAGAATCAGGATCATCCAACTGGTTAGTACCCTGGAGATTGGAAGGTAGTAAGTCATACCTGACCGATGCGGTGTCAAAAGGATCTTGCGGGGTGCGTGGAGATCATCTGGGCTATATAGTTTTTGTTGTAGCATGATCAAATTAGAGGGTTGTATAGGGTTTAATTGTCTTTATTTTGTGGATGTATTTATTTCAATTTGGAAGATTGTACCTATACCTCATATTGTCAACTTGACTTTGATATTGATGGGTCCTTGTACCACTTTTTGATTTGACGTGGGGAAGTTAAAATTCTTGGGGCAATGCTTTTGTATAGGTGTTTGCCAAGAATACCCCAGGGGTATGAACTATGTGTGATAGGTCTTATAGCCCCGGCGTATTTTCTTGTGTAAATAATTTGGGTTTGTATTTCAATAACTATTTTTGCTGCTTGTAAATATTTATTGACTTTTGTCATTATGCTACGACTTAAATATTTTATCCAAAAATATATCTTTCTTAATTTCTAAAATTCGATTTTAGATTTCTGTTTTTTTTAAAAAAAAAAAAAGGTTGTTACAAATGAACTACATTGATTGAAAACAAAAATGGACTTGAATAAACCTAGTAAAGAACAAAATGACCTAAAATATTAATCAAGTAAGATTTTTGCACTTTTTGTACAAACTACAATAATTTAGAACCCCAATGGACTACATTAAAACTTGTAAAAACCCAAATGATCTAAAATATGAATCCATTAAAACTTTTGCACTTATTGGACGAACTACAATGATTAAGAACCAAAATGGACAAGATTAAACCTAGCTCATATCAAAATGACCTGGTTTATTAAACTCGAAACCCTAAACATGAAACCTTAAAGCCTAAATCCTAAACCCTAAACCATAAATGTAGTAAAGACCAAAATAACCTAAAATATTAATCCATTAAGAGTTTTGCACTTATTGGAAAAGTTACAATTATTTACAGGAAAAATGGAGTAAATTAAACCTAGTTTATACTAAAATGACCTATAATCTTCATCCATTAAGACTTTTCAACTTATTGGACGAACTGCAATGATTTAGAACCAAAGTGGACTAGAATAAACCTAGTAAAGATAAAAATGACCTAAAATATTAATCCATTAACCTTGAACCCTAACCCTTAAACAAAAATCTCTAAAACCTAAACGAAGCAAAGACCAAAATGTCCTAAAATATTAATCCATTAACTCTAAACCCTTAAACCTAAACCCTAACTCTTAAACAAAAATCCCTAAACCCTAAACCCTAAACGAAGTAAAGACCAAAATGACCTAAAATATTAATCCATTAAGTCTTCAACACTTATTGAACATTTACAATGATTTAGAACCAAAATCGACAAGAATAAACCTAGTAAAGACCAAAATGACCTAAGACTTTTGTACTTATTGGACGAACTAAATTTATTTAGAACCGAAATGGAATAGAAAAAACCTATTAATGATCAAAATGACCTAATATATTAATAGATTAGGACTTCTACACTTATAGGACGAAGTACAATGGTTTAGAACCAAAATGGACTAGATTAAATCCAGTAAATACCAAAACAACTAAAAATTATAATCCATTAACCGTTTGGCACTTATTCACGAACTACACTGATTTAAAACCAAAATGGACATGAATAAACCTTGTAAAGAACAAAATGACCTAAAATATTAATCCATTAAGAGTTTTGCACTATTTGGACGAACTACATTAATTTAGAACCATAATGGACTAGATTAAACATTGTAAAATCCGAATTGACCTAAAATATGAATCCATTAAGACTTTTGCACTTATTGGACGAACTACAATGATTTAGAACCAAAATGAACTGGATTAAATCTATTTAATATCAAAATGACCTAAAATATTAATCCATTCATCGTAAACCCTAAAATCTAAAACATAAACCCAAATGCCTAAACCCAAAACCCTAGACCCTAAATCCTAAACCCAAAACCATAAAGGCTCATCTATAAACCCTAAACGTAATAAAAACCAAATGACCTAAAATATTAATCCATTAAGACTTTTGCATTTATTGAACGGATTGCAATGATTTAGAACCAAAATGGACTAGATTAAACCTAGTGAATACTAAAATGACCTAAAATTTTAATCCATTAAAACTTTTTCACATATTGGAAGAACTACAATAATTTAGAACCAAAATAGACTATAATAAACTTATCAAAAACCAAAATGACTTAAAATATTTACCGATGAAGACTTTTACACTTATTGGACGAACAATAACGATTTAGAACCAAAATGGACTTGAATAAACCTAGTATAGACCAAAATGACCTAAAAGAATAATCCACTACCACTTACACACTTATTGATGAAATACAATGATTTAGAACTAAAATGGATTAGAATAAACCTACTAAAGGCAAAAAGGACAAAAAATATTAATCCAATAAGCCTTTTGCACTAATAGGACAGACAACATTTCTTTAGTAGCATAGTAGACTAGTTTAAATTGAGTATGTAAGACCCGTGATTTTAAATCCTAAGTTATACAATTTTAGGGTATTTTGTGTTAAATTGCTTAGGCTTTTACCCAGTTTTCGGTATTTAGTGAGTTAAAGACCGAAAATATATTTTTGAAAATTGGATTAAAATTATTTGTCGAAGAATAATTTATTTAAGTTTCGAAGAATTTAATTCTGGGCGGTTTTGTTCAAAATATCTCAGGTTGCTGAAAATCGTATCTGTCAATTGAGTTGCGACGAGAGTAGATATTTTTATCAAAATAGTTTGAGATGTGAGAGTTGTTAGAAATTTGTTGGTTTGGTTATATATTTATATATATATATTATAAGTAATTATATATATATATATATTAAGTATATATATGTAGAAAGAAAAGGAAGGGAAGGAATTGGAGAGAAAGCAAATAGAAAGGAAAGGAAAACTGAAGGAAAACAGAAAAATTTTCCGTCTCCTTCCTCTCTCTGCCTCACGCATACTCAAATTCCCCCTTCCTCCAACTTCACTCTTCACCTTTGATTCGAAAACGAAGAAAAACGGTTTTAGGGATTCAAACTCAAATCTCTCCGTTTCATCTAGATCTAAGCGTCGTTTCAAGAAGTGATAGAAGGGAAAGTTGCTCACCACTACACTACGGTGCTAGTGAGCTAACTTTGGAAGCGGCGTTGCGAGCGGAGATTTTTACCAGATTTGCTCACGGTACCGAAATCGAACGAAAAAGCTAAAGTGAAGGTAAGGGCTCCTTCCAAACTTTTAGTTTGCATTTAGGGACTTACTTGTGGTTGTGTGGAAAAGAATTTGGTTAGGGTTAAAGTAAGGTTTTATGGAAAATGAATTTTAAACCCATTTATGTATGATTTTGAGTATATGAAACTTGTTGTGTTTGAGTGATGGATTGTGTTGATTTGTGTTCGTTGTTTTGACGTGTTCTAAATTGATAACTGATGAAACTTGAGATGTGTTTGTGTAGAAAATGATTTGGTGTGAATTATGGATTGAATGTGAAAGTATGTTTGAGTTTGTTTTGTGTTTTGTGTGGAAAATGATTTGGAGTGAAGTATGGATTGAATGTGAAAGTTGGTTTTGTGTGGAATCTGAAAACCATTAAGTTAAACGAGTATTAAGAATGGGGAATCTCTTAATGTCTTGTTTACTTAATGTGAGTTTGTGAAAATCGTTTAAGTTAACTGAGCGTTAAGAATGGGGAATCTCTTAATGTCTTAGTTACTTAACGTTGCTTGAAAATCGTTTAAGTTAACTGAACGTTAAGAATGGGGAATCTCTTAATGTCTTGGTTACTTAATGTTTGTTTTTGAAAATCGTTTCAGTTAAATGAGTATTAAGAATGGGGAATCTCTTAATGTCTTATTTACTGAATGTTTTGTTGTGGGAATCGTTTAAGTCAAAAGTATATTAAGAATGGGGAATCTCTTAATATGTCTATTTGCTTAATATTTGGCGTGAAAATCGTTTAAGTCAAATGAGTGTTAAAAATGGGGAATCTTTTAATAACTGCATTTGCTTAACGATTGTTGTGAATGGAGTCAGTATACGCTCATGCATTTTCATGCTTTTTGTAAATCGTGTAGACCCGTGATAGGTGGCACCTTGATAAATAGTACTTTGGCTTGTGATAGGCGGTACATTTATGATTTACGTTTTTGTAAGTCGTGCAGACCCGTGATAGGTGGCACCTTGGTAAATAGTACTTTGGCCCGTGATAGGCGGTACATTTACGACTTACGGTTTTTTGTAAATTGTGCAGACCCGTGATAGGTGGCACCTCAGTAAAGAGTACTTTGGCCTGTGATAGGCGGTACCTTTACAATTTACGTTCTTTTTAGTAAGCCGTGCAGACCCGTGATAGGTGGCACCTTGGTAAACGATACGTGCCTGTGATAGGCAGTACGTTTATGGTTTACGCTTTTTAGTAAATCGTGCAGACCCGTGATAGGTGACACCTCGGTAATTGGTACTTTGGCCTGCGATAGGCGGTACAATTATGATTTACGACCCTTCGAGGAGGGTTTTGGTTTGGAATTCCGAGTCCATGCATTTTGGCATATACGCATTGCATTAGGGTGCTTGGCACACAAGTTGTGATTGATGCAAATTATGATTGTGTTGATTTTGCTAAGTGTTATGGTTTGAAACTATGTGTAAGTGTGTTTGATTCAAATTGTGATTGTGTTGATTGTTCTAAGAGTTATGTTTTGGAATTGTGTGATAGTATGTTAGATTGTAAAACGTCTTCGAAACTCATAATGTCGTGGTGATTGTATGGGTATTGCTAAGTGTTAAGGTTTGGAGTGGTGTTTGAATGTGATTGAGTTAGTTTATGTATTTTTGAAATAATACACAGGGAAATCGATTTACCCAATCGATTTGATGAGTTACAGGGGCTCTGTCTTTCACGAAATCGATTTACCCAATCGAGTTTGTAATATGTTTTTCAAAACCATTTAAGAAATCGATTTGCCAAATCGATTGGATTCATTACAGGGGCTCTGTCTTTCACGAAATCGATTTGCTCAATCGATTGGATTCAATACATGGGCTCTGTCTGTCTGTCAATCGATTTATCCAATCGATTGAGTCAAACGATTTACCTAATCGATTGATTTAAGCCCAGAGTTCAGTTTTCACTAAAAACTTTCAGGAAATTGATTTCCCCAATCGATTGGTTCAGTGGGAAATCTTATGTTGAGTTTGATAATTGATTGCTCAATTGATTTATCAATGCTTTGTTCAGTTATGTATTATTTGATGGATTGATAACTTCCTTTTGATTTCATTTATATTTGGCAAGCATTACATGAACTTTTAGCATGTGGAAAACCCTTCTAAGATGCATGATAAGTTGAAAAGGTTATTTGTGCATTTAAAAGCTTAAATGTTATGTGTTAACTGTTAATTTCGGTTGGTGACCCTTTACAACTATTGTGGAAATCTGGGCTTTACCCTCAGATGAGAGCCAGGACTATCCTACCGGTTCATACCTTGTGGATGGGGATGCAGATAGGAAAGCTTGACTGAAGCTACGTTAGGAGGATCTCACGGGGCGCGTGGAGATCACTCAGGGTGTTTAGTGTGTTTTGTAGAATGATCAGATTAGGTTGACATAGAGGGAATAAATGTCTTTCTTTTGAATTGTGTTTATTTTAAATTGGAAAATTGTATCTTTACTAATATTGTCAGCATGACCGTTTATTTTCGATGGGTTCCATGTACCATTTTTTTGAGGTGTAAATACTTTGGATTCATATTTCGAAAAACTTTTCCGCTGCTTATAAATTGAAATGACTTAAATATTTATCAAAAGGTATTTCCGTATTTATTTCTCTGTTTTATTTTAATTTCTTTAAAAAAAATACACTATCGCTTTGAAAAACGGGGTGTTACGGAGTAAATGCAAAAATAATCCAAAATATGAATCCATTAAGACTTTTGCACCTATTGGACGAACTACTTTGATTTATAACCAAAATGGACTAGATCAAACCTAGTTTACAAAAAAATGACCTAAAATATTAATCCATTAACCCTAAACCCTATTCGTAAACCGTAAACCCTAACCCCTAACCCCTAAACCCAAACCCTAAACCTTAAACCCCAAACCCTAAATGTAGTAAAGACCCATATGCCATAAAATATGAATCCATTAAGCCTTTTGCACATATTGGGAGAAGTACAATGATTTAGAACCAAAATGGACTAGAATAAACCTAGTTAATACCAAAATAACCTAAAAGATTAATCCTAAATCCTAAATCCTAAACTCTAAAACATAAACACTAACACCTAAACCCTAAGCTCTAAACCCTAAACCTTAAACCCAAAACCCTAAATTCTAAACCCTAAACCTTAAACACTAAACCCTAAACCCAAACCCATAAAGGCTCATCCTTAAACCCTAAACCTAGTGAAGACCAAAATGACGTTAAATATTAATCCATTAACGCTTTTGAACTTAAGGGACGAACTATAGTTATCACACAAATGACTTAAAATCTTTATCCATTAATACTTTTGCATTTATTGGATGAACTACACCGATTTAGAACCAAAATGGACTAGAATAAACCTACTAAAGACCAAAATGACCTAATTTTTTAATCCATTAAAACTTTCGCACTAATTGGACGAACTACATTTATTTAGAACCATATTGGACTAGATTATACCTAGTAAAAACAAAACTACCTAAAACATGAATCTTTTAAGACTTTTGCACCTATTGGACGAACTACAAAGATTTAGAACCAAAATGGACTAGATTAAACATAGTTAATTCTATAATGACCTAATATATTAATCCCTTAACCCTAAACCCTAAAATCCTAACCCTTAAACACAAACCCTAAACCCTTAACGCTAAACCCAAATCCTGAACGCTAAACCTTAAATATTAAACCATAAACCTTAAACCCTAAACTGTAAACCCTATACCCTAATTCCTAAACCTTAAACCTAGTGCAGACCAAAATGAACTAAAATATTATTACATTAAGGCTTTTTCTCTTATTGAACGAATTACAATGATTTAGAACCAAACTGGACTAGAATATACTTAGTAAAGACCAAAATGTCGTAAATTATTTATCCATTAAGACTTTTACACTTATTGGATGAACTCCATTGATTTAAAACCAAAATGGACTTGGATAAACCTAGTTAAGACCAAAATGACCTAAAATAATAATCCATTAAGACTTTTATACTTATTGACGAAATACAATGATTTAGAACAAAAATGGACTATAATAAACATACTAAAGTCCAAAATGACCTAAAATATTAATCGATTAAGACTTTTACACTAGTTGGACAAACTATATTTATTTAGAACCATAATTTACTAGATAAAAACTTGTTAAAACAAAAATGACTCAAAATATGGATCCATAAAGACTTTTGCACCTATTGGACGTACTACAATGATTTGGAACCAAAATGGACATGATTAAACCTGGTTAATACCAAAATGACCTAAACCCTAAACCCAAAACCCAAAACCATAAAGCCTAAATCTAAAACCCTAAAGCCTAAATCTGCACTTATTGGACAAGTATATTGATTAAGAACCGAAATGGACAAGATTACACCTATTTAATAACTAAATGACCTAAAATATGAATCTATTAAGACTATTCCACTTGTTGGACGACTTACAATGATATAAAACCAAAACGGACTAGATTAAAGCTAGTTAGTACCAAAATGAACTTAAATATTAATCCTTGAATCCTATACACTAAACCCAAACCGCAAAACCCAAACCCTAAACCCTAGACCAAAATCCCAAAACACTAAACCCTAGACCCTAAACCCGAAACCCTTAACGTAGTAAAGACCAAAATGACCTTAAATATTAATCCATTAAGACTTTTGCCTTTAATAGACGAATTACAACGATTAAGAACCAAATTGGACAAGATTAAAACAATTTAATAACAAAATGACCCAAAATATGAATCCATTAAGACTTTTGCACTTATTGGACGACTTATAGTTATTCAGAACGAAAATGGACTAGGTTAAACAAAGTTAAGACAAAAACGAATTAAAATATTAATTCATTAATGAACTTACAATGATTTAGAACTAAAACAGAGTAGAATAAACCTAGTAAAGACAAAAACGAATTAAAATATTAATTCATTAACCGTAAACCTTAAACCCTTAAACGCAAACCTTAACTTCTAAACCAAAAACCCTTAGTCCAAAATGACCTAAAATATTAATCCG
The DNA here is from genome assembly GCA_037974875.1 of Cicer bijugum. Classification (NCBI taxonomy): domain Eukaryota; kingdom Viridiplantae; phylum Streptophyta; class Magnoliopsida; order Fabales; family Fabaceae; genus Cicer; species Cicer bijugum. The sequence continues at coordinate 5,028,703 of JBBPBT010000487.1, forward strand.
TTAAGAATTTTTCACTTTTGGGAAGAACTACATTAATTTAGAACTATAATGGACTAGATTAAACCTAGTAAAAGCAAAAATGACTTAAAATACGAATCCATTGACTTTTGCATTTATTGGATGAACTACAACGATTTAGAATTGAAACCGATTAGATTAATCTTAGTAAATCGAAAATGACCTAAAAAATTAATCCATTAAACCTAAACCCTAAAAACTATACCATAACACGTAAACCCAAATCCGAAAACCCTAAACCCAAAACCGAAAATCCTAAACCCAAAACCCTAAAGCCTAAAGCCTAAATGCTAAAGAAGTAAAGACCAACATGACCTAAAATATTAATCCATATAGACATTTGCACATATTGGACAAATTACAATGATTTAGATCCAAAATGAACCAGATTAAACCTAGTTAATATAAAATTAACTAAAATATTAATCCATTAACACTAAAGCCAAAACCCTAAAACCTAAAACCTAAACCCCAACACCTAAATCCAAAATCGTAAACCCTAACGCCAAAACCCTAAACCCCAAAGCCTAAACCCCAAACCCTAAACATTGTAAAGTCCAAAATGTCCTAAAATATAAACCCATTAAGAATTTTGCACTTAATGGATGAATTACAATGATTTAGAACCAACATGGACTTGACTAAATCTAGTGAATACCAAAATGAACTAAAATTTTAATCCGTAAAGTCTTTTGCACTTATTGGATGAACTACAACGATTTAGAACCAAAATGGACTAGAATAAACGTAGTAAAGATCAAAATGACCTAAAATATTTATTGTTTAAGACTTTTACACTTATTGGGTGAACTACATTGATTTAGAACCAAAATGGAATAGGATAAACCTAGTAAAAGCCAATATGACATAAAATATTAATTCGTTAACCCTCAAAACAGAAATGGAAACCATAACCCCTGAACCCAAAATCCAAAATTTAAAAACCAAAACACTAAATCTGAAACCCTAAACCCGTAACCCTAAATCCTAATCCCTAAACTCTAAACATAGTAAAGATCAAAATGACCTAAAATATTAATCCATTAAGAGTTTTGCACTTGTTGGACGAATTCTAATGATTTTGAACCAAAATGGACAAGATTAAACCTATTTAATAACAAAAAGACCTAAAATATGAGTCCATTAAGACTTTTTGCACTTATCGGACGAAACAAAAATCCTGACCCCTAAACAAAAATCCCTAAACTCTTAACGCAAAACCATCAACCATAAATCATCAACCCTAATCCCTAAACCCTAAACCATAAACCCTAAACACTATACCCTAAACCCTAAACATTTAACCCTAAACCCTATACCCTAAACCCTAAACCCTAAAACCTAAACCCTAAACCGTAAACCCTAAACCGTAAACCCTAAACCCTAAACCTAAACCTCAACCCTAAATGAAGTAAATACCAAAATGACCTAAAATACTTATCCATTTAAGACTTTTGTAGTTATTCGTCAAATTACCATGATTTAGAACTAAAATGGACTAGAATAAACTTTGTAAAGACCAAAATGACCAAAATATTAATCCATTAAAACTTTTGGACTTATTGAACGAACTACATTTATTTACAACTAATATGGACAAGAATAAACCTAGTAATTATTAAAATGCGTAAAATATTAATCCATTAAGACTTTTACTCTTATATGATGAACTACAATGATTTAGAACCAAAATGGAGAAGATTAAATCTAGTTAATACCAAAATTACTTAAAATCTTAATCCATTAATACTATTTCACTTATTAGATGAACTACAATGATTTAAATCAAAATGGATTAGATTAAACTTAGTAAAAACCAAAAAGACCTAAAATTTTAATCCATTAATTCTTTTGCACTTTTTGGCAAACTACATTAACATAGTACCATAATGGACTAGATTAAACCTAGTAACAAAAAATGACGTAATCGAGGAGCATGAGACTCTTATAGCATTCTTTTCCTAAATTTATAACTTTGTTTCGGTTTCCAAGTCAAATTTCAAACATTATCCATCATCTTGTTCGCAAATACGGATTTCGGTCTATTTTTGTCGGGTGGTACCAAAATCGCCTGAAAAGTCCAAAAGAAATGGAGGACCGGGAGACCCTTATAGCATTCTTCTCCTAAATTTATAACTGTGTTTCGGGGTTCCGCTTCAAATTTTAAACACTAGCGATGGTCAGGTCCGAAAATACAGATTTTGGTCGTTTTTTGTCGAGGGGTACTGAAATTGCCCAAAAAGTCTATAGGAAATCGAGGACTGAGTGACCCTTATAGCATTCTCCTTCTAAATTTATAACTGTGTTTTGGGTTCCGAGTCAAATTTTAAACATGAGTAATCATCTTGTACAAAAATACGGATTTTGATCCATTTTAGTTAGGTGGGTACGAATATCACCCGAAATATCCAAATGAAATTGAGGACCATAAGACACTTATAGCATTCTTTTCCTAAATTTCTAACTGTGATTTAGGTTCTACATCAGATTTCAAACACTATCCATCGTCATGTTCGAAAATACGGATTTCGGTCCATTTTTGTCGGGTGGTACGAAAATCGCTCAAAAAGTCTTGATCAAATGGAGGATTGGGAGACCCTTATAGGATTCTTCTCCAAAATATATCACAATGTTTAGGGTTCTACATATGATTTCTAACTTTAGCCATCGTCAGGTTCGAAAATACAAATTCTGGTGCATTTTCGTTGAGGGGTAAAAAATTGCCCTTATAGCATTCTTCTTCTATATTTTATAACTATGTTTTAGGTTCAGCATTAGATTTCAAACACTAGCCATCATCTTGCTCGAAAATACGGATATCGGTTTATTTCGGTCATGTGGTTTGAAAATCGCTCGAAAAGTCTAGATGAAATCGAGGACCAGGAGTATCTTATAGCGTTCTTCTTTTAAATTTATATTTGGTTTCCATGTTCCGCATTAGATTTGAAACACTAGCCATCGTTTTGTTCGAAAATACGGATTTCCGTCCATTTTGGTCGGGTCGTACGAAAAGCGACCGAAAAGTCCAAATGAAATCGAGGACCAGGAGACCCTTATAGCATTCTTCTTCTAATTTATAATTGTGTTTTGGTTCCGCGTCTAATTTCAAACACTAGCCATCATCTTGTTCGAAGATATATATTTCAGTCCATTATAGTTGGGTGTTACAAAATTGGCCCAAAATTTCTTGAAAAAATTGATGACCAAGAGACTCTTATAACATTCTTCTCCTAAATTTATAACTGTGATTTGTGTTCCGCTTCAGATTTCAAACACAAGCTCTGGCCTGGTTCGAAAATACAGATTTCAGACCATTTTTGTCAGGTGGTACGAAAATCACCCGAAAAGTCCAGCTGAAATTGATGTAGCTAAATATCACTAGAAGGGGGTTGAATAGGGATTTTGCTGTTTAAAAATAATTTTCAAGTGTTTTGAAAACTATCCTCTTGTAGAGGATGCCAAACCCGAGGATGGGTTTTTTCAAAAACTTCATTTTTGAGCAGAGCTAAAGAGTGAGAGAGAAATATGAGATTGAGACACACAGTTTTTATACTAGTTCACCCAATGAAGGCTAAATCCAGTCCTCACACTCTTGTGAGACTTCACTAATGTTCAAACAGATCAACCTCTCATAGAGGATGATTACAACTTGTGTATTCTTAAGCTTCACGAAGCTTACAATCATATTTCAAATATTTCCGAGTGTATCTCACGTGGAAATTACAATGTGATATGAGAGTGATTGATTCTAAATACTTTCTCAAATGATTTACAAATATCTTATGTAGGATTGTAGAAAGTATGAAGAGAGGATGGATGTTGCTTCTTGAAAGCTTTAAGATCCTTAATCTTTTTAATGGTATGTAGTTGTGTGTTGCATACTGAAGAGCTTGCTGCCTTTTATAAAGGTCTTAGGATGTTCATTTCGTATGCCAAGCTTTTTATGACCATGGAAAATCCATTTAGAAATGCCATGGTTTTTCCATATAATTACAAAACTGCCATCCAGTTGTCCTTGGATAGAAACCGTCCATCCTCAAGTACGAGGTTGCAAATTTTCTGGGCATTTGGTGCATGTGCTGTCCTTTTCACTTTTCGTTATTTAAGGCTTGTAAGACCATGTGATGTCTTTTTCATTCTCCTTTCTTCAATGCTTTGTAAAGGCTTCACGTGAGAAGTCCTTTTCTTTTTCCTTTCCTTAAGACATGTGAACACTTTATTTTTGGCTTGTTTGTTGTTGCCTTTTTGAAGATTGACTTTATAATGTTTTTAATTCACACAAGAGTGATCTTATAGGTCAGCTTGTAGCCTTTTCACATGATATGATGGGTTGCTTTCAAAGGTGTTGGGATGCTTTTCAACCAAAATCTTTTAATTAATTTTGTTATCATTAAAACCATTTGAGAGAGATTTTGTCTCAACAATCTCCCCCTTTTTTATGATGAAAAAATCTTTAGATTATGATTTTTGTTATATGTAAGGAAATAATTAAACTCCCCCTTAATCGTACAAGTGATAATTTTGAAAAAAAAATTTCCCTTTTAACATTCAAGTCAAAGCAATTTTTTCTGAAATTATGCAATATTGAGGTACGTTGAACTTTCATTAAAACTAACACATGATTGATTAAATAACTTCCAGCAACATAAACAATATAACATAGGTTCGTGAGTTCAAACATAATATCTAAGAGTTCAAACACAAGCAAACAACCAACATATGACAAAAAGTTTCCCATAATATGACTCCCTCTAAATTAAGTCAGCAACAAAAAGTAGGAAATTTAAAAATAGTCACTCAGCGGAAGATGATTCTTCAGATGATGATGATGAAGAGTGTGGGACAAAAGATGACTGGGCCGGTAGCACAGGAGGGCGGTCATCAGCAGTAGCAGACGAACGCAAATGTTTGGTAACCCATTCAAAAATGAGGCAAAACAGAGCCATTGTGTGTTGGAAGTGGGAAAATTTAACCAACAATTTCTTTTGTTCCTTCCTAATGGTCGTTAGTAGCTTTAATTGCTTGTTGTTCACATTTACTGCCGATTTCTTACAGGTCTTTGAAACATCATGTGCACTTTTGGTGTGCGAACTCCCAGCCTTATCCTTTAAAGGAATTATCAACATATGGATCTAAAGGAGAATCAAAAGAAATAACATGCCTGTAAGACCCGTAGTTTTTAAATCCTAAATTATACAATTTTAGGGTATTTTGTGTGGAATTTCTTAGGCTGTTAGCCCAGTTTTTGGTATGAAGTGAGTTAAATGCCAAAAATATATTAGTAGAAATTTGATTAAAATTATTTGTCGGAAAATAATTTATTTAGATTATGAAGAATATAATTCCGGACAGTTAGTTAAAAATATCACTCGTTGCTGAAAATCTATCTTTCAATTGAGTTGCGACGAGAATAGATATTTTATTAAATTAGATGAATGAAGTGAGGTGTGTAAGAGTTGGTAGATATTCGTTTGAGTTTGGTTTTAAATATAATATAGATGTATATATATATGCAAAAGTTGATTGACACTTGTCTGCCATCTGCACCAACAAACAAGCATGGAACCGAAAGTGGAAAGAATCTCATCATTTCCTCCACCTCATAATACAACACAAGCGGAATTCTTTCTCTATATAAGGAAGGCTCCTCTACAAGCTGAAGGCAGAGTGAAATACAGGAAGCAAATATCTGTTAGAAATCTTAAGAGTTTCATAAGTGTCTCCTACATTTTCGTAATCTTGTATTTTCTTTTCCGTTTTCCAAAATCAAGTTCTCATTGTAAGTATTTGTTTACTATGTATTAATTATATTCCGCCTTTATTTGCATCAAATCCGAATTTATGTTGTGCACAATAAGTATGCTCTGCACTTGCAGCTATTTGCTGATCTTGTGCATCAAAAAGTGTGTTTAGATTAGATTAACATGTACTTTTGCTTTTTCTTTGGTGTTTTCCAATTTGTTTTCCTAAAAACAACTGATTTGGATTTCTGGCTTGACGATTTATCTTGTTTTTCGTTTTATGGTTTGTCGATTTGGTTTTGTTTCATTGAGTTAAAAAACGCCATAAATCATATGCAAAACTATAAACAAGAACTGATAAAAGAATTTCTCTCCTTTTATTGGTGACCCTTTGATCCAGGACGTTTGTTGGTATCAGACTTGGGGGGGAATAAGTGACACAAAGGCGATTATAATTATTTAAAACTTAGAAAGTTTATCTTGAAGAATAATAGTTTCTAGGTGGTATGTCCCGTGTTTAAGCCGACGAACAGGCGTTTAAGGGCAACGAATCCTTGAAAGTTTCTTCAAAATAAAAAGACAAAATTTTGAATATGGATAATCTCTTTTGTAGAACTTCCTCTTTCTCAACTCCTTCTACCCAGAACTTCCCAGAAAGAAGAGAACCCATAAATAGTGAAGAAATCACTATTGAAGACTTCCAAAAATCGATAAACAATTGGCAAATCCCAAAAATCAAAAAAGACGAGGTCTACGTATCTAGTCTTTTCAAAAATCTTTTAAAAACTGATTATGTTATCAAAACGGAGGAACGTGATGTTACTCTTTCTGACCACTTTGAAACAATAAATCTCCTTTCTTCAAATATTCTCAAAAAACACTCTGACAGGAACTATAATTTTATACATATAGGTCTTGTTCAAGTTGGTATAAAACCTCTAACATGAGAAGGATTAAACACTTCAATACTATGCGTCCTACGGGATGCAAGGTTCTTAAACTTCCAAGATTCAATTATAAGCACAGTTGAATCTAGTCTATGTCAAGGACCAATTTGGTTTGGATGTTATCCAAATTTTTCTTTATCATTAAAAGATCCAAACATTACAAAATCTCTTATGCTTCAAATTAAAACTCATATTTACAAAATGATAGAAGGATCTATTCCTGTAGCTATTATATACAGAATTCATTAAAAAGCAATGATTTCAGCCTTTACGGCAACAAAAAATTTTGAAAACAAAAAAGGCAAAACACTATTTTTACAAACGGATTTGACTAAGGCAAACACTGTTATTCCAAAAACCATCCTCTAGAAAGATATTGATCTTCCTGAAGAATGGATTCTGGAAGGAGCTGTTAAACCGGAATCTCTCCAATAGTCAAAACCAAACAACAATCTCAAAGAAGTTATACAATACAATGATGGTAGGGTAAAACTAAGTTTTTCAAGAACTTCTAGTTATTCAAGAACTTCTAGTGCCAGATATTCTGATGCTAGCTCGTCCATGCCATCTCCAATCATACAATTGCCTCAAAAATTAGAAAATTTTACAAAACCGCGTTTCTCATGTTCCAACATACCAAGTGCTTCTTTTCAAAACGTTGACTACTCCACAAATATACCTCATCAAATTTACACAGCACCTCAAAACACTAATGAGGAACAACAAAACATTTCTCCACCAACATCACCTTCTTTCTCTGCCATAACTGAAAATGTTGTCAATGAACTTAATGTTATAGAAAAAGAATTCGAAGTTAATAAAATTATTCTCCATAATGATTTCTATGCTTCTAAAAACAGGGAAAAAAGAACTTGGTTCTTCAAAAACTTTCTAAAACAAAGGCATGACATTCAGAATGAGTTTTACAAGTTCATTTTACAAAACAAATCCCATATTCTATTTTTTGAATGGTTTGAAAGTTATGCTAAACAATACCATATATCTTACCCCTTCACACAAAACCTAGATTCTGTTAATCCCATAACAACCAGAAACAAAACCCCAGAATGGGATTTAACAACCGGACAAAAAATCTAGTCTGAACACCCACCTTTAAGACAAATCATAATAACACACCCAGAAAAACCTGTAGCTGCTGCCCCCTTCAAAATCCCAAGTGATAGTTCTGAAAAAGATATTCGAAATATCCTTCAACAAAATAACTTTACAAATGTCCATCTTAGTACAATAGCAAAACAATTAACAAAGATAGAAGAAAACCAACACAATTCCACTATCTCTCCGATGGAGACAACTGATCCAAAACTGAAAATCCCAGTTTTTAAACCATTACAAATCTCAAAAACAAGCCAAAAACTGTTTAGGGAAGGCAAATCAGAATTCACCCAAGCCTTACATGAACAACTCAATAGGATAGAACATTCCTCTACCTCCACCCCGATGGTAGCTAAAGATACCTTTGACAAGACAGTCACAACTCTAAACCAAGTTTCTAAAACCGCACAAGAAACACAAAACTTGTGTAAACTTCAATGGCAAAAGGACCAACCTTTAGCCATAGTCACAACACCTAACTTAGGTATTGAAAATAGACCTAATGTCCTCTCTCAATCCAAATACAATGCTAACACTGTCTACGAATGGATCATAGATGGTATGTCCGAATACAACATCTTAGGTCTCGTCCAACAAATGACAATGGCATCAAATGCTTATAAAACCCAGGCCAACACACCTGACAAAGCCAGAGCTGAACTCCTAATAGTAGGATTCTCAGGTCAGCTCAAAGGATGGTGGGATTACCATCTCACGCCCCAACAACACTTAGAAATTTTAAACGCAATCCAAACCACAGAGGAAGGAATTCCCATCCTCGAAGAAATAGGAAATCCAATACCTGATGCAGTTGCAACACTAATACACACAATTAGCTTGCACTTCATAAGTGATCCATCACATTTAAAAGACAAAAATGCCGAACTCCTATCTAATCTTAGATGTAAAAAATTTTCTGAGTTCCAATATTACAAAAACACTTTCCTAACCAGATTTATGCTAAGGGAAGACTCGAACCAACCATTCTGGAAAGAGAAATTCCTTGCTGGACTCCCAACCTTTTTAGGAGAAAAGGTTAGAAACAAAATCAAAGAAGTTTATGGGGTAAACCAAATCCCATATAACCATTTAACTTATGGTGAGTTGGTTAGCTTCACTCAAAAGGAAGGTTTAAAAATATGTCAAGATTTAAAACTCCAAAAACATTTGAAATGGGAAATGAAGAGAACTAGACAAGAACTAGGATCCTTTTGTAAACAATTTGAAATACCCACAACTAATATTTCAAACAACTGTGAGGGATCTTGTTCAAAATCTTATAGAAGACCTCACAAAAAGTCTTTCACCAAACCAGGAAGACTAGAATTCTACAAAAAATCTAGACCTCAAAATTCTTACAATCACAGAAAACCCAATTTTTATAAGAAAAAACCTTTTCAAAAGAGGCTTGAACCTCAAACTTCAAAACAAATAACTTGCTATAAGTGTGGCCAAACAGGACACATTTCAAGATATTGCAAGAGAAACAAAAAACTCCATGAATTAAAAATCGATGAAGAAATAATTCAAAAAATAAAGGCAATACTTTTAGAAACCTGAAGAAGAAATGGTCACAGGCTCTGAAACAAGTTCATCAGAAAATGATAGACCTCTACAATTTGACGAACTGGGAGCCTCCGACTCTCTTAACGATTCAGAAGCAAGTGCAAAATCTATTAATGTTTTAACAAAAGATCAAGAACAAATTCTTGATATTATAAAACAGGTTGAAGATACAAAACTTCAAAAGGAAATAATAGGAAAACTATTAAATACTTTTGAATCAAAACAAAACCAACCTTCTACATCCTCATCAAAATTACTTCCTAAGACCACTTATGACCTAACAAATATCTTAGGAAAAGGAACAAAGACACAAGCCCATGTCACAATTCAATCCCTTCAAGAAGAAATTAAAACCGTTAAACAAGAGTTAAAAACTCTTAAACAAAAACAAGAAATTGATTCAAACATTCTTCAAAACCTTCTTTCCCAGGTTCAAAATCAAATCTCTTCTGACCAAGAACAGGATGAAGAAGAAAAGGAAAATGAAGAATATTCTAACAAATTTGAAAATTTAGAAGAAATCCCAAAGGACTTCTTGTTCGTTTTAAGAACTATAACGACAAAAAAATATTTAATTAAAATTAATTTAGTTTTTTCTGAAGATTTCAAATTCGAAACAGTTGCACTTTTTGATACTGGAGCAGATTTAAACTGCTTAAAAAGTAGCATTGTACCCAATAGATTTCTACAAAAGTCTAATGAAAAACTTGTTGCAGCTAATAACTCCAACATGGTTATAAAAAGTAAAACTGAAGCTTCCATTAAAAATGGTAATGTTTCAATCAAAACCCCTTTTGTTTTATTAGAAAATATTTCTCATACAGCCATTTTAGGGACTCCTTTCATTAACATGATAACTCCCTACTCAGTCAATTACGACAGCATTTCCTGCAAAACAAAAGAGGCCAATGCAAAACAAAACTGAACAACAATTACAAAATAATTTCCTGCAAAACAGCATTTCCTGCAAAACAAAACTGAACAACAATTACAAAATAATTTCGTAAAACAGAAAATTTCAGATCTTCAAAAGAGAATTGAAAATGAAATCTGTTCAGATTTACCCAATGCCTTTTGGAATAGAAAACAACACATGGTAGATCTACCATATGAGAATGGCTTTTCCGTTAAACAAATCCCAACTAAGGCTAGACCTATTCAAATTAATTATGAACTTGAAACTCATTGCAAAGCAGAAATTCAAGACCTAGAACAAAAAGGTCTAATTACAAAATCTAGGTCACCTTGGAGTTGTGCAGCCTTCTATGTGAATAAAAATTCTGAAATAGAAAGAGGTACACCAAGGTTGGTCATAAATTACAAACCTTTAAACAAAGCTTTAAAATGGATTCGTTACCCGATTCCAAACAAAAATGATCTTTTACAAAAATTACACTCTTCTTACGTGTTTTCAAAATTTGACATGAAATCAGGATTTTGGCAAATACAAATTGATCCAAAAGATCGTTATAAAACAGCTTTTACAGTCCCTTTTGGTCAATATGAGTGGACACTAATGCCTTTTGGATTGAAGACTGCTCCTTCAGAATTCCAAAGAATTATGAATGAAATTTTTAATCCATGCTGAAAATTCTGCATTGTCTACATTGATGATGTCTTGATATTTTCAGAAACTATTGAACAACATTTCAAACATCTTAGAACATTTTTTATGATTACTAAGAAAAACGGAATGGTTGTTTCAAAATCCAAAATCTCACTTTTTCAAACAAAAATCTGTTTCCTAGGACATTACATCTCTCGGTGCACTATTACACCCATTGAGAGATCCCTATCCTTTGCAGATAAATTTCCTGATAAAATCCTTGACAAAACACAATTACAAAGGTTTTTAGGATCTTTGAATTATGTATTAGATTTTTGTTCTAACATCAATAGGATAGCAAAACTACTCCATGATAGACTAAAGAAAAACCCTCTCGCTTGGACTGAAGAACACACAAAAATAGTCCAAATAATAAAAAAAACAAGTGAAAGAGATACCTTGTTTGCATCTAGTTGACCCTTCAGCCCAAAAAATTGTTGAGACAGATGCTTTTGACATAGGTTATGGGGGTATCCTTAAACAAATAACAAATAACAAAGAATGCATTGTACAGTATACATCGGCACATTGGAATGATTGCCAAAAGAATTACTCTACCATTAAAAAAGAAATTCTTTCAATTGTCATGTGCATTACAAAATTTCAAAGCGATTTACTCAATCAAAAAATTATACTTCGAATTGATTGCAAATCTGCAAAAGAAGTTATACAAAAAGTTGTTCAAAACATTGCATCAAAACAAATTTTTGCCAGATGGCAAGCAATTCTTAGCATTTTTTATTTTGAAATTGAATTTATAAAAGGAGAACAAAACTCAATTCTAGATTTTCTAACCAGAGAATTTCTCCAAAACAGGACTTGAGTGATGCCCAGAAAATCAAAAAGAATAGAGGTCCAAAAGCACCAACCTCAAGAAACCCCAAAAACTATCTCATCTGCGAAACCAATCCTGTCTTGGAAAGAAGCTGTAGAAGAGAATGAAGAACAAAACCAAATTCAAAAATGGCTTTCCAGCCAAGCATTAGTTGGTCCTGACAATCTCCAAGAAATAAAAGACTCAATTGAGCAAAACCTTCAACTACAAAAAAATTGCAAAACTCCACAAACTCCAATAGGAGATTGAATCCCTCCAAATTCAATTGCCTTCGTTTACGGGGCAGGAGAGAGGAGAATCTTCTAAAACCCTAACCCCTTCTCACAAAATTATTTCAAAACCTTTATAGGAGGAACCTCAAAAATTATTTCAAATGATTCTGACAATATTTTGTTCAGACAAAAATCCGAATATTTTGTCAAAACAGATTACCAAAACATTTGGACAATTGAGGATCATTTCTATAATAAAAATCCTCAATCCGTCATCTCAAAGATTTTCCCAAAAGGCTGGTTTTTCAAACCATATGATTTATTAAAATCCCAGCCTTACTATAAATCTATTCTTGAATATACAGGATTTGTAACAATTCAAGACAACCCAAAAGAAGGCCCAGTAGCCTATTCAACCGCAAAAATCCACAAAATCATCCCACCATCAGAATGGGGACCAAACCTTTACACACTAAAACAATTCCCACTAGATTTCAAAAATACAATAAACCATTGTAGGACTTTTAATTACTGGGACTATCAGCAAGCCTGGTACAACACTTTTCTCATTCAAAACCAAAAATTTAGCCATTCTTGGTTATTTTTCTTTAACCTTACTATGGAACCTTCGAAAATTCCTCAATGGTTTGCTCATTGGTGGAAATTCTTTGGCTCCATTCCAGATATCTTAAAATCGGAAGTCCAAGAAAGCTTCCTATTGTACAAAGCCAATTACAAACCAACAGACAGAGAACACATTTTTCACCCTCTAATGCTATTCTCTACAAAATTCTTTCTACCTTGGGTATTAGCATGGTATTTTGACATCAACCAAGAAGAGACCCAAACAATCCTGGTCAGAAAATTCAAAGTCAGATGGTGGACAAAATTTTCTATTCCTCAAAGTCTCAAAAAACAAGTTGTATTGACGTGGCTCCAAAAGCAAGGAATGAGGAAACCAGACCCAATAGTAACTACATTCTTGGCCCAAAAATCTTTTGCCCAAACACAACTTGCAGCAGCAAAGTCCGAAGAAGAATATTTTGAAATCATGGCCCAACTCCTCAAAAGTAAGATCCAATCATCAAAACATTCCTCAGATAGTGTTTCAAAAGACACTACTAATATGGAATATGAAAACGTAGACGATTGTGTCGGCATCGTATCCATAAAATAAATCAAATGGCCCAATACTATTGGCCCGTTCTAAAAAAAAAACTTGTATATCAAGTAATGGGCATAGCCCAAATCTCGTGTAAAAATGGTCTAGGATATCATATAAGGGCTTAGTGGAAAGCAAAAACGCAAAAGCATTGACACTTGTCTGCCATCTGCACCAACAAACAAGCATGGCACCGAAAGTGGAAAGAATCTCATCATTTCCTCCACCTCATAATACAGCACAAGCGGAATTCTTTCTCTATATAAGGAAGGCTCCTCTACAAGCTGAAGGCAGAGTGAAATACAGGAAGCAAATATCTGTTAGAAATCTTAAGAGTTTCATAAGTGTCTCCTACATTTTCGTAATCTTGTATTTTCTTTTCCGTTTTCCAAAATCAAGTTCTCATTGTAAGTATTTGTTTACTATGTATTAATTATATTCCGCCTTTATTTGCATCAAATCCAAATTTATGTTGTGCACAATAAGTATGCTCTGCACTTGCAGCTATTTATATATATATATATATTAATACAAGTTATATATATATATATATATATATATATATATATGTGTGGTTAGAAAGGAAAAGAGGAAAAGAAAAGAAACAGAGGAAGCAGAATCGCTCCCCTCCTCGCAAACGCATCATCCTCCTTCCGCAATCTTTTTGTTTTGCTTTCTTTTTCTTTCTTTGGCTTCAAGAATAGAAACCCAAGGATTAGTGGGAGAGAAGACAAGGATTTGTCAACTTCACTCTTCCTCGTTGATTCGAAAACGAAGAATAACAGTGTTAGGGATTTTAAAACCGTAAAACACAAACCTCCCCGTTTCATCTAGATCTAAGCTTCGTTTCGCAAAGAGATAGAAGGGAAAGTTGCTCACCGCTACGCTACGGTGCTAGGGGACCAACTTTGGAAGCGACATTGCAAGCAGAGATTTTACCGGATTTACTCACGGTACCGTAATTGCACGTTAAAGCTAACGTGAAGGTAAAGGCTCCTTCCAAACTTTTAGTTTGCATTTAGGGCCTTATCTGTGTTTGTGTGGAAAAGAATTTTGTTAGGGTTGGAGTATTGATTTGGGGAAAATGAATCTAAGGCTTTATGGGTAAAATCTTAGAGTTAGGTTTTGGTTGTATTGATGAATGTTTCTTGGAAAATGAATTTAAACTCATTTATGTATGATTTTGAGTAAATGAAACTTGTTGTGTTTGAGTGGTGGATTGTGTTGATTTGTGTTCGTCGTTTTTGACGTGTTCTTAATTAATACTGATGAAATTTGATGTGTTTTGGTGTGAATCGTGGATTGAATTTGATAATATGTTTGAGTTTGTTTTGTGTGGAATTTTAAAACCATTAAGTTAAATAAGTATTAAGAATGGGGAATCTCTTAATGTCCTGATTACTTAATGATTGTTTTGGAAAATCGTTTAAGGTTAAAAGAGTATTAAGAATGGGGAATCTCTTAATATTTCTGTTTACTTAATGTTTGTTTTTGAAAATCGTTTAAATTAAAAGAGTATTAAGAATGGGGAATCTCTTAATATTTTTGTTTACTTAATGTTTGTTTTGGAAAATCGTTTAAGTTAAAAGAGTATTAAGAATGGGGAATCTCTTAATAATTATGTTTGCTTAATGTTTGTTGTGAAAATTGTTTAAGTTAAATGAGTATTAAGAATGGGGAATCTCTTAATGACTTGTTTACTTAATGTTGTTGTAAAAATCGTTTAAGTTAAATGAGTATTAAAAATGGGGAATTTTTAATATCTGCATTTACTTAACGATTGTTGTGGATGGAGTCAGTGTATGCTCATGCATTTCATTTTGGTAAACTGTGCTGATCCATGATAGGTGGCACCTCGGTAAACAGTACTGACCCGTGATAGGTGGTACGTTTATGATTTACGTTTTTGGTAAATTGTGCTGACCCGTCATAGGTGGCACCTCGGTAAATAGTACTTTGGCCTGTGATAGGCGGTACATTTATGATTTATGCTTTTTCTTTTAGTAAATCATGCTGGCCCGTGATAGTTGGCACCTCAGTAAACAATACTGACCCGTGATAGGTGGTATGTTTACAATTTACGTTTTTTAGTAAATCGTGCTGACCCGTGATAGGTGGCACCTCGGTAATTGTTACTTTGGCCTGCAATAGGTGGTATAATTATGATTTACGGCCCTTCAAGGAGGGTATTGGTTTGGAATTCCGGGTCCATGCATTTTGGCATATACGCATTGCGTTAGGATGCTTGCACACGAGTCGTGTTTGATTCAAATTTATGATTGTGTTGATTTTGCTAAGTGTTATGTTTTGAAATTATGTGTAAGTGTGTTTGATTCAAATTTATGATTGTGATGATATTACTAAGTGCTATGTTTTGGAACAGATTGTGTGTAAGTGTGTTTGATTCAAGTTTATGATTGAGTGTTTGAACTTGAGATGCCATTGTGATTGTGTTGATTTTACTAAGAGTTATGTTTTGGAATAGTGTGATAGCATGTTTGATGGAAAAATAATTTCGAAGCTCAAAATGTCGTGGTAAATGTGTGGGAATTGCTAAGTGTTAAGAATTGGAGTTGTGTATGAATGTGATTGAGTTAGTTTATGTATTTTTGGAATAATATGCAGGGAAATCGATTTCCCAATCGATTTGATGAGTTACAGGGACTTCTCTAATTTGACAAAATCGATATGGAAACAATTTAAGAAATCGATTTGGAAATCGATTTGGCCATCCAGGAACTCAGCAAAATTGACATAATCGATTTGGAAATCGATTTGGCCATACATGAACTCAGCAAAACTGACAAAATCGATTTGGAAATCGATTGGCTCAGTAGAAATTCTTATTTTGAGTTAGATAATCGATTGCTCAATTGATTTATCAATGTTTTGGTCAGTTATGTATTACTTGATGGATTGAGAACTTTATTCTGATTTCATTTTTATTTGGCAAGTATTATATGAAGTTTTAGCATATGGAAAATCCTTTTAAGGTGCATGCTAAGTTGAAAGGGTATTTTGTGCATTTGAAAACTTAAATGTAATGTGTTAATTGTTAATTTTGGTTGGTACCCTGTGAATGGGGATGTAGATGGAAATGCTTGACAGGAGCTACGTTAGGAGGGTCTTACGGGGCGCGTGGAGATCACTTAGGGTGTATAGTTTTTAATTTGTTATGTAGTATGATCAGATTAGGTTGACATGGAGGGAACAGGTGTCTTTATTTTGGATTGTGTTTATTTTATATTGGAAGATTGTATCTTTACTAATATTGTCGGCATGACATCTTATGTTAATGGATTCCATGTATCGCTTTTTGATGTGCAAAAACTTTTCCGCTGCTTGTAAATTATAATGACTTAAATATTTATCCAAAGATATTTCCTTATTTGTTTCTCTGTTTTATTTTAATTTCTTTTGGAAAAAAAAATACACCCTCGCTTTGAAAATGGGGGTGTTACATTGTGGTATCAGAGCTTTGGTTTGGTTTTCTTTAGGGGCTGTGGAAACATTGGTTATAGATTGTAAGTCAACCTGTAAGTTGTGAGTCGTCATCTGATCATGCGCCGGGGTAATTTGTCTGAGTTGTCAGATCAGGGGTAGTTTTTATGTGTTGATATATTTGAAATTTAGTTTTGGAATTATTTGAAGTGGTGTTAACACTTCTTCTTGATGTTGGTTTTCGGAAACACTACCTCCAAGAGGGAACGACGTTGCAAGGATGAACGTCAGTAGGGATGATCAAATGGTTGGAGCTACAAATAAAATGGAGGTTTTGTTGTTGCACGAGCTGCTGCAAGGACTCTGCGGGATCTAGAGAAGAGGAAAAGAAAGATTTGTGCTCTTAAGATTAAGAGGGTTAGAATATTTTCCAAAACACACATTAAGTAAACAAGACATTACGAGATTCCCCATTCTTAATACTCATTTAACTTAAACGATTTTCACCAACAAACACACATTAACTAAACAAGACATTAAGAGATTCCCCATTGTTAATCCTCATTTAACTTAAAAGATTTTCACAAACAAACCCACATTAAGTAAACAAAACATTAAGAGATTCCCCATTCTTAATACTCGTTTAACTCTAATGGTTTTCAAATTCCACACATAACAAACTCAAACATATTCACAAATTTATTACACAATTCACGCCAAAACACAATAATTCATTTCTCCACAAAATCATTTTCACAACGTCATTAAGTAAACACAGATATTAAGAGATTCCCCATTCTTAATACTCCTTTAACATAACGATTTTCACAACAAACATTAAGCAAACAGAAATATTAACAGATTCCTCATTCTTAATACTCTTTTAACTTAAACGATTTTCCAAAACAAACATTAAGTAAACAAGACATTAAGAGATTCCCCTTTCTTAATTCTCATTTAACTTAAACGATTTTCCAAACAAACATTAAGTAAACAAGACATTAAGAGATTCCCCATTCTTAATTCTCATTTAACTTAAACGATTTTCCGAAACTAACATTAAGTAAACAAGACATTAAGAGATTTACCATTCTTAATTCTCATTTAACTTAAACGATTTTCCAAACAAACATTAAGTAAACAAGACATTAAGAGATTCCCCATTCTTAATTCTCATTTAACTTAAAGGATTTTCCAAAACAAACATTAATTAAACAAGACACTAAGAGATTCCCCATTCTTAATACTCATTTAACTTTTACGATTTTCACAAACACACATTAAGTAAACAAGACATTAAGAGATTCCCCATTCTTAATACTCGTTTAACTTATTGGTTTTCAAATTCCACACAAAACAAACTCATACATACTTTCACATTCAATCCATAATTCACACCAAATCACATCATATCATTTTTCCACATAAACCACACAAAACACATCTCAAATTCTATAATTATCAATTATGAACACGTCGAATACGACGACACAAATTAACACAATCCATCACTCAAACACAACAAATTTCATTTACTCAAAATCATACATAAATGAGGTAAATTCATTTTCCATGAAACATTCATCAATATCACCAAAACCCCACATTAGAATTTCACACATAAAGCATTAGTTAGTATTTCCCCAAATCAATGCTTCAACACTAACCAATTCTTTTCCACACAATCACAAGTAAGTCCCTAATTGCAAACTAAAAGTTTGGAAGGAGCCCTTACCTTCACGTTAGCTTTAACGTGCGATTACGGTACCGCGAGTAAATCCGGTAAAATCTCTGCTTGCAACATCGCGTCCAAAGTTGGTCCCCTAGCACCGTAGCGTGGTAGTGAGAAACTTTCCCTTCTATCTCTTCGCGAAACGAAGCTTAGATCATTGTGAAATGGGGAGGTTTGTGTTTGACGGTTTTGAAATCCCTAACTATGTTTTCGAATCCGGGAGGAAGGAAGAAGCTGGAAACTTGATCTTTCTCACCCACTAGCCTTGGGTTTCAATTTTTGAACTCAAAGGAAGCAAGAAAAACGAAAAATGGAGGAAGGAGGGTGAGGTTCACGTGAGGCAGAGGAAGAAGAAGAAGTTTTTCACGTTTTCTCTCCTTTCTCTTTCTTTCCTTTCCTTTTCTTTTCTTTCTTTTTCCTTCTTCCCTTTCTATCTCCTTTCCTTCTCTTCCCAAACAAATATATACATATATATACATATATATATTTATATATATTTTAATTACTTTTATCAAATATCTCAAAATATCTAGATATTTGTTAAATTACCATTTCACCCATAACACATTAAATTCTTAGTAAAAGATTCACCGCAGTTAATTCCATTTATTTATCGACGAGTAATTCTGATCGGGCATCAAAATATCTTTTTGGTCATATAAACTCCAAAATATTAATACATTTGCTAAAAAGCCTCCGAGTTCAATACCAAAATACACTAAAATACAAAAAATGTACTTTAAAATTATGTGTCTTACAAGTTGACTAGTGGATTCAAGAAGTGGAAAAGATCTTTGAGATGACGGATTTTCAGGCAGAGTTGAAGCCAATCATGGCGGCCTGTAATTTATAAAATGGTTCCAAGGACACAGAAGCTATGTGTTGGTGTGAACTCGAAGATGATGAGTATGGATGGATTAACATTAGACTAATAAGGGATTTCAAGTAAAGATCTAAGTTGAGGACTTTTGTTAAGAAAAGTATTAGATGTTTTCCTGGTAGATTTCAGGATGAAACTGGATGAAGTTTGACAACTGTCAAGAGATGTGAACATCATGGAATTGTTGAGAAGATGAGGCTTCCATTTGATATAACATTTGGTGCTTAGGTGTCAATGAAAGAGACTGGTATTGAAGTTAAGGCAGCGTTGCACATTAGGAGTGAATACTCCTTTGGATAGATAAAATACGCTTTGAGGAATTGTCGATACCTTGAGGGGAAAAGTCGAGCATTCGAGTTAGACTAGATTCGCAACTTGGATTATTAAGTATGAATCTCATAACGAGTGTAGGAGTGAGGATATGTATTTTGTTGATAAGTGACAAATCTCCTTGTGGTTTAGGAAATAGTAAGTATGGATAGTGATATTGGATGAAATTGTAGACACGTAAGTGTGAATTTTGAGCGATGTTCGGCAAAACATAATGAGTTAGGCCATGATTTATTGAACTCTATGTTACCATTAAGTGGAATTTGAAGTATCGAGTACGAGAATACTTCGAGATGGCGGTAATATAAGTTTTGAGAGTCTATTAAAGGATGGGAATTACTAAGAGGATGTTAATATTTTGATAGGTCGGAAGGATTATTCGAGATTTGAATTGGGACCCTAAGATGGTTGATTTTTTTAGTTGATGATTTAAAATTCGCAAGGTTGGATGAAGGACCGAGTAATGCTTAAAACATTCATAATCGAAGGAGTTGAGGAAGGCAAGTGATAAATGATTCAGGTTAAGGATGGAAGCATTTGGAGATTTTCAAGATCAAATTTTAGAATCCTATTCAATGATAGAAAGTGAAAAGAAAAAGATGTAATGAATGATCTATGATTTGGTTGTTGGTCTTGGGAAATCAAGCGTTGAGGTTTAAAATAAGTGTTGTAGTGACTAGATGAACGATGAAAGGTATGTGGGTCTTTGAGACATTTTACTGCAAAATTTAGGACGACGAAGTTATAGATAATTATTTCTTAGGAAATGCTTATGGGGAATGTGTGAGAAATAACTCTTTAGGACGTTTGATTGTTACGATTCTTTCAGTTTGTATATCGGTGAAGGTTGTGAAGGAATAAGAATCTAGCAAGTGAAACAAATATTGGAAAATGTGCCAAGAAATTTGTGGGAGCAGCACAGAGAGATGTAGCTTATGACAATTAAAGATTCAGGAAAGGAATTATCTCACCTATAATTCAGACATTATTATAATAAATTATGCCAAGATATAAAGACATTACTTGAGTGCATGTCATGGGGATTGTTATTGTGTTCGTCATTCAAAGGAGTTAAATGTTTGTTTGATAGGAAACAATTGAACATGAAATGGAAAAGTTTGTGTTGGAAAACTATGACTTCTTTTTGATTAATAACAAGAGAATTAAGATCAACTCCAACTAGTTAGACATAATTCCCAATTCAATTATCCACCAATCATACAATTTACACACACAGCGGAAACTTAAAATCACATGCAAGATTTATTCAAGGAGCATGCAAAACAAGCAATTAAACAATGCTGAAAATTAAAGAGAAGGGATAGGAAAGATTGCACCAAGATTTATCCTGGTTCAGCCGTTGATCCAACGGCCTACATCCAGTCCTGTAATCATAATCATGATTCCAGCCTTTTTCACTATAGAATGAATTCGAGTACTTTTACAGATTTTCCAGTCTTCTACACGACCTATCAATCTAACTCGATGCAGCAATCGATTGTATCCTTACAAATTCGATTGGGCAATTGATTGTCCTGGTATTTGTCTTGAATATATATATGGTGCCTCAAATATTTTTTCATAATAACCCAAGAACAACTACTAACATCGAAAAACGAAAAAAGAACTCTTGCATATAAACTTTTCACAACTTCAGAACCTCTTGCTCTCAATCTTGCATATCTCTGAAAACATTTTGAAAGAAAAGTTTTTCCAACACACAAAAATATTCATTGGCATATCAAATCTTTTGTGTGGTGCTAGAGTGATTGAACACATTTCTTGATACTATTCTTCTTTGTTCGTGACAAAGACAATTCTATGTAATTGAAGCTGTAACAAATCCAGTTTAGAAACTGGTGGCTATCCTTGTTGGTGCGGGATCATCAACAGGAAGTCTACTTTGATCTTGTGTGAGTTTGGGGATAAACTACAAGGATCAAAGGGGTGACAAGATAGATGTGAATGGAGTTAGATTGATAGGTCGTGTAGAAGACTGGAAAATCTGTAAAAGTACTCGAATTCATTCTATAGTGAAAAAGGCTGGAATCATGATTATGATTACAGGACTGGATGTAGGCCGTTGGATCAACGGCTGAACCAGGATAAATCTTGGTGCAATCTTTCCTATCCCTTCTCTTTAATTTTCAGCATTGTTTAATTGCTTGTTTTGCATGCTCCTTGAATAAATCTTGCATGTGATTTTAATTTTCCGCTGTGTGTGTAAATTGTATGATTGGTGCATAATTGAATTGGGAATTATGTCTAACTAGTTGGAGTTGATCTTAATTCTCTTGGTATTAATCAAAAAGAAGTCATAGTTTTCCAACAGTTTGGTGGGAATTAGTAAGCCTTGATTTATTGGAATCACTATAATGAAGATGTATCAAGGTTCAAGGTAGAAATTTAAGGTTTGTATAAATGGAAAAGTGATGGGGTGAATACAATGCGGTTGACCTGTCATAATGAAAGGATAATCATCAAGTTGCAAATGAAGGACACAGCGAAATTAAGAAGTATCAGAATGAACGTTGGCAGTAGAGGTTGGAGGATTATTCTCGAGTTTGTGCATAATGGCGAAGTATGTAAGAAATTTTCTAGTGAAGCGTGAATTTGAGGGGTTAGGCATGAGACAAATGTAGACCTTGATCTGTGAATTAAATTCAAGTTGGATTTTAATGGAAAACGTGACTCTTGAAATGAAGTACTAAACTGAAAGGAAGTTTGAGTGTCCCAAGTCGTATAGTCTTGGGCATGATTTTGGAAATATTTGAGGAAGCTTTGATAACCAAGCATATGTGGGGATGGAATTATTAAATTTATAACTGGAATAACATACCGATAAGAACACTACAGTTTGACGTAGTTGTACAACTTAAGAAAAATTGAGGATTTGTGGAGAAGGGAGAAATTTAGGAGCTCTCGGATGTAGTGATTGTTCTGTGCTCAGTGTGTTGGGGTCATTCTAAGTGTTTCAGTTTGGTACCAAATGGATGTTTCGTACCAAGTGGATGCAACTGAGACTACGTGACATAGGTATGTGATATTTTACTTCGTCGACAGGATCAAAGTTATAGGAAAATAAGGGAAACTCAATGGACTTTGAGAAGATTGTTGACTGCTTGTACATTAAGATAACCTCAGTTGTAAGTTGCAAGGAGCGCTATTACAGTTCGGTTAAGATAGTCTAAGCCACTATCATGGTTGTTGGTTATTTATTGACAAATTGAGGGACTGATCATCCTTAATCTCTTGTTGATAGTAGACAAAATCATGTTGAATTGAACGGACGAGCCTTACCGACTATGGGCGTGTGTGAAGTTATTAGGCACCCTATGAAAAGGGGTAGGCAACACTTTTTTTGGCAAGGCCAGGTGAAACAAGTTGTGACTAGTATGTTGAATTTGAGTACAAACTTAGTGTGGATTGCTATTCGTACTTTATGTTTCGAGGACGAAACTAATTTTAGGGGGGTAGTAATGTAAGACCCATAGTTTTTAAATCCTAAATTATACAATTTTAGGGTATTTTGTATGGAATTTCTTAGGTTGTTAGCCCAGTTTTTGGTATGAAGTGAGTTAAATGCCAAAAATATATTTCTAGAAATTGAATTAAAATTATTTGTCGGAAAACAATTTATTTAGATTACGAAGAATATAATTCTGCACAGTTAGTTAAAAATATCACTCATTGCTGAAAATCTATCTTTCAATTGAGTTGCGCCGAGAATAGATATTTTATTAAATTAGATGAATGAAGTGAGGTGTGTAAGAGTTGGTAGATATTCGTTTGAGTTTGATTTTAAATATAATATAAATGTATATATATATATATACTATTATTATAAGTATATATATATATATTAATACAAGTTATATATATATATGTGGTTAGAAAGGAAAAGAGGAAAAGAAAAGAAACAGAGGAAGCAGAATCGCTCCCCTCCTCGCAAACGCATCATCCTTCTACCGCCATTCTTTTTGTTTTGCTTTCTTTTTCTTTCTTTGGCTTCAAGAATAGAAACCCAAGGATTAGTGCGAGAGAAGACAAGGATTTCTAAACTTCACTCTTCCTTGTTGATTCGAAAACGAAGAAAAACGGTGTTAGGGATTTTAAAACCGTCAAACACATACCTCCCCGTTTCATCTAGATCTAAGCTTCGTTTCGCGAAGAGATAGAAAGGAAAGTTGTTCACCGCTACGCTACGGTGCTAGGGGACCAACTTTGGAAGCGACGTTGCAAGCGGAGATTTTACCGGATTTACTCGCAGTACCATAATCGCACGTTAAAGTTGGTAGATATTCGTTTGTCTATGGTTGTGTGGAAAAGAATTTTGTTAGGGTTGGAGTATTGATTTGGGGAAAATGAATCTAAGGCTTTATGGATAAAATCTTAGAGTTAGGTTTTGGTTATATTGATGAATGTTTCTTGGAAAATGAATTTAAACTCATTTATGAATGATTTTGAGTAAATGAAACTTGTTGTGTTTGAGTGGTGGATTGTGTTGATTTGTGTTCGTCGTTTTTGACGTGTTCTTAATTAATACTGATCAAATTTGATGTGTTTTGGTGTGAATCGTGGATTGAATTTGATAATATGTTTGAGTTTGTTTTGTGTGGAATTTGAAAACCATTAAGTTAAATGAGTATTAAGAATGGGGAATCTCTTAATGTCCTGTTTACTTAATGTTTGTTTTGGAAAATTGTTTAAAGCTAAAAGATTATTAAGAATGGGGAATCTCTTAATATTTCTGTTTACTTAATGTTTGTTTTGTAATATCGTTTAAATTAAAAGAGTATTAAGAATGGGGAATCTCTTAATAATTCTATTTACTTAATGTTTGTTTTGGAAAATCGTTTAAGTTAAAAGAGTATTAAGAATGGGGAATCTCTTAATAATTTTGTTTGCTTAATGTTTGTTGTGAAAATTGTTTAAGTTAAATGAGCATTAAGAATGGGGAATCTCTTAATGACTTGTTTACTTAATGTTGTTGTGAAAATTGTTTAAGTTAAATGAGTATTAAAAATCGGGAATCTTTTAATATCAGCATTTACTTAACGATTGTTGTGGATGGAGTCAGTGTATGCTCATGCATTTCATTTTGGTAAATTGTGCTGACCCGTGATAGGTGGCACTTCAGTAAACAGTACTGACCCGTGATAGGTGGTACGTTTACGATTGACGTTTTTGGAAAATTGTGTTGACCCGTCATAGGTGGCACCTCGGTAAATAGTACTTTGGCCTGTGATAGGCGGTACATTTACGATTTATGCTTTTTCTTTTAGTAAATCGTGCTGACCTGTGATAGTTGGCCTCTCGGTAAACAATATTGACCCGTGATAGGTGGTATATTTATGATTTACGTTTTTTAGTAAATCATGTTGACTCGTGATAGGAGGCACCTCGGTAATTGGTACTTTAGCAAGCGATAGGCGATACAATTATGATTTATGTCCCTTCGAGGAGGGTTTTGGTTTGGAATTTCGAGTCCATGCATTTTGGCATATACGCATTGCATTAGGATGCTTGGCACACGAGTCGTGTTTGATTCAAATTTATGATTCTGTTGATTTTGCTAAGTGTTATGTTTTGAAATTATGTGTAAGTGTGTTTGATTCAAATTTATGATTGTGATGATATTACTAAGTGCCATGTTTTGGAACAGATTGTGTGTAAGTGTGTTTGATTCAAGTTTATGATTGAGTGTTTGAACTTGAGATGTCATTGTGATTGTGTTGATTTTACTGAGAGTTATGTTTTGGAATTGTGTGATAGCATGTTTGATTGCAAAACGATTTCGAAGGTCATAATGTCGTGGTAAATGTGTGGGAATTGCTAAGTGTTAATATTTGGAGTTGTGTATGAATGTGATTGACTTTGTTTATGTATTTTTGGAAGAATATCCAGGGAAATCGATTTTCCAATCTATTTGATGAGTTACAGGGACTTCTCTAATTTGACAAAATCGATTTGCCAATCGATTTTCTAAAGCTGTTTTTCAAAACCAGTTAAGAAGTTGATTTGGAAATCGATTTGGCCATCCAAGAACTCATCAAAACTGACAAATTCGATTTGGAAATCGATTTGGCCATACAGGAACTCAGCAAAACTAACAAAATCGATTTGGAAATCGATTGGCTTAGTAGAAATTCTTATTTTGAGTTAGATAATCGATTGCTCAATTGATTTATCAATGTTTTGGTCAGTTATGTATTACTTGATGGATTGAGAACTTTATTTTGATTTCATTTTTATTTGGCAAGTGTTATATGAAGTTTTAGCATATGGAAAATTCTTTTACGGTGCATGCTAAGTTGAAAGGGTATTTTGTGCATTTGAAAACTTAAATGTTATGTGTTAATTGTTAATTTCGGTTGGTGACCCTTTACAACTATTGTGGAAATCTGGGCTTTGCCCTCAGATGAGAGCTAGGACTATCCTACCGGTTCTTACCCTGTGGATGGGGATGTAGATGGAAATGCTTGACTGGAGCTACGTTAGGAGGATCTTACGGGGCGCGTGGAGATCACTCACGGTGTATAGTTTTTAGTTTGTTTTGTAGAATGATCAAATTAGGTTGACATAGAGGGAACAGATGTCTTTATTTTGGATTGTGTTTATTTTATATTGGAAGATTGTATCTTTACTAATATTGTCAGCATGACATCTTATGTTAATGGATTCCATGTATCGCTTTTTGATGTGCAATAACTTTTCCGCTGCTTGTAAATTATAATGACTTAAATATTCATCCAAAGGTATTTCCCTATTTGTTTCTCTGTTTTATTTTAATTTCTTTTGGAAAAAAAATACACCCTCGCTTTGAAAATCGGGGTGTTACAATGCCCAACAACATTTTGAAGAGGTTGGGACGGTCTTTTAAATTTGGACTAGAATTAGATGGTGCAATATTTGGAGAAATAGGAGAAGAGTTCAGACTTACTTGAGTTGGTAATGAGGCTGCTTCCACAGGCACGTTCCCAAGAGGGCTTTTTGAAGAATGGTGATCATATTATTCGTTCAAATCAAAGAATAGGTCTTCACCATCCTCTGCACGTGGTAGAGGATTTTCTTTAACTGCATCCTCAATTGAAGGAGCGGTAGTATGTGTTGGGGGATTGTTACTCTCTTGTGAGATTGAGGAAGCGTTGAGCCAGCATAGTTAAATGAGGGAGTGGGAGTGCGAGGATGAGATGGTGGAGAGGTAGACTTTTGTTTCTTTGGCGCTGTTTGTGAAGCAAATTTCTTTTTCTTCGAGGTGGGGGTTTGTTTAGGTAGATCAATGCGCATTTGTTTGATATTTTTCATAGAGAATGATTGATTAAACTGAACACTTTCTTCATCATCAAGAGGTACTTTAAAAAACTTAAAGACTTTGGTCAAGATCATCCCATAGGGAGCTGATCGACCCACAACAACAACATTCAAGTTCAGTTACCTTTTCAAAACTCCCAACTCGAGGCACTATCGAGTGAACACAAATGTTGTGAAGAATGTGACACATAGGAGGAAGGTTTGAAGCCACAAGAGGCTTAGGAGGATTTATCAGAAAGTTCTGATTGATAGAAGTTTGGGAGATCGTATATTGTGCGTACCATGTTTCAACAAAAGCAGTGAGCAACAACATCCTGTAGGTCAAGGATTTGGCATAAGGAATAGGGGTTTACTTCTAAGGGTACTCCTTTGAGTACGAAGCTGAAACCAGAGCTTCCTTTACAGCCATTACATGCATTGTAGAATGTCTTTACGAGGCATGGGTATTGGGGTTCATTTATACGAAAAAAGGAAGTTGATCCTAACAGATCAAATACTTCTTCACTGTTAAAGCCACCGTGTTTCAAATCATCTAGGTCAATGAGCTTGACATGGACCGCATATTTATTATGCCATTTTAAGATAAAGTTTGTCTCCGAATCTGGAGAATCAAATAAAGGAACAGTAAGAAGTTGTTTTTGATGAAGATGAGCGGGATTTTATGGAAGTAGGTTTACACTGTTCAGTTGATTTAGTTTTTGATCTTTTTGCAGTGGAAGGTTTAGAAGAAGATTTAGGGATAGATGCATCCGAGGTTTTTTCTTTTGAATCATCCGAGTCAACTACGTGAACAATGAAGTCCTGAGGAACCCTTTTCTTTGAAGGGACAACCCCAGACAAAATTCTGGAGGACCTTCTAATCGAAGAAGATATAGTGGGTTTTGAAGAGGAGAGGTTTTTGAAATTTTTAGAAGGAGGTTTATGAGGTACCCAATGAGGAAAGGCAGCAATATCACTTATTCCTTGGCCAACAAACTCAGAGCTTGAATAATTTTGTGAATTTGTTTCACGATCAAAAGATGAGATATTTCTCTTGGTTGTATGTTTGATGCGAGCCATTTTTGCCAAAAGGATGAGAAAAATGTTTTTTGGAAATGATGGTTTGGGAAACTGAAAGAGAAGTCTGAAGTTCGTGGAGAAGAGAGAGAAAGGAGATGGATTAAATGGGAGAGAGAAAGAAGGCAGATTGCATGGGAGAGAGAGAAAGAAATTAAAAAGGAGAGAAAAGGTAATAAAAGCGAGAGAGAGAAAAAAATAAAAAACGTGAGAGAGAGAGAGAAGAAGAAAGGTATCGTTGAGGTGTGTAGGTCGCGTGAAACATGATGAACTGCACTTAATGTAGTATGCGCAATTGTTGTGAGATGGGAAGTATGCAAAGCGTGCCATTCATTTGACCAATGGACAATAAGAGGCATGCGCATGCCTTGACTGACTTGTCAAGAGGATTTCACCAAAAAGTGCATTGAGTCTCTTGTTGGTTTTCCTATCCTTTGATTTTTAGAATTTAACTGAGGGAGCAGACAAATAACCTCTGGAAGAGGTTTGTTAAAAATATCTGCTAATTGATTTTTAGTGTCAATAAAAATCAGTTCTAAGTTGCACATGATCTCTTATAAAATGATGTTTAATTTCAATGTGCTTAGATCTAGAATGTTGAATAGGATTTTTAGACAAATTTATTGCCTTTGTATTATCACAAAGGATGGGAATTTTTGCGTACCTTAGTGAGTAATCCTCAAGTTGATTTTTTATCCAATGTAATTGTGAGCAACATTGAGCAGCTGAAACATAGTATGCCTCTGTAGTTGAAAGAGCTATGGTACTTTTTTTTTTGCATGATCAACTTATTAGAGATTTACCAAGATATTGGCAAGCACCACTTGTGCTTTTTCTTTCAACTTTGTCTCCCGCGTAGTCGGCATCACAATAAGCTATGAGGTCAGGTTTTGAACATTTCTGGTACCAAATTCCCAGATTCATAGTACCAACAAGATATCTAAAAATGCTTTTCACTGTAGTAAGATGAGATTCTTTAGGAGAGGATTTAAATCTTGCACAAAGACCGACTGTAAAAACTATGTTTGGTCTGCTGGCGTTTAAATACAACAAGGATCCAATCATCCCTCTATACTCTTTTTCAGATATTGGAGTTCCTTCATCATCTTTGTGGAGCATGGAGGATGGATGCATTGGAGTTCCCATACTCTTGGCTGAACTCATGTTGTATTTGTTAAGCAAATCCTTGGTGTATTTTTTCTTGATATATAAAGATGCCATCCTCTCGTTGTTTAATTTGCAAACCAAGGAAGAATTTTAATTCTCCCATCATAATCATCTCAAACTGGCTTTGCATGAGATTGGAGAAATCTTTACACATCTTTTCATTTGTGGACCCGAAGATTATGTCATCGAAATATATTTGAACAATCAATAAATCTTTCTCAACAGTCTTCTTGAAAATAGTAGTATGAATTTGTCCTCTAATGAATCCATTTTCTTTTAGAAATGAACTTAACCTCTCATACCAAGCTCGAGGAGCTTGCTTTAAACCATAAAGAGCTTTTGAGAGTTTGAATACATGGTTCAGCCTCTTCTCATCCTCAATCCCAGGAGGTTGACGAACATACACATCTTCATTTAAGAACCTATTCATAAAGGTACTTTTGACATCCATTTGAAATAGTTTTATGCCTTTATGAGTAGCATAAGCTAAGAGGATTCTTATTGCTTCAAGTCTTGCAAGGGATGCAAATGTTTCATCATAATCAATTCTTTCTTGTTGATTGTACCCTTGTGCCACTAATCTTGCTTTATTTCTAACGACCTCTCCATTCTCATTTAGTTTATTTCTAAATATCCATTTAGTTCCAATAATAGATTATATACCTTCTTTCTTTCAAACTGTGAGAGTTCTTCCATCATAGCTTCAACCCTTGATTTGTCACCAATAGCTTGATCAATTGTTTTGGGTTAAACTTGTGATATCATGGCCATGTTGGTAGTGTTTTCCCTTAGAGAATTTATGGTTCTAACACCATCTTCAGTATTCCCAATGATTAGATCTGGAGGATGATGTGTGACTGTTTGAGGATGAAAGTTCAAATTTATCCATTTTTTCTCGAGAGGATGAAAGTTCATATTTTTCATTTTTATCCATTTTTTCTAAACACAAGTCTTCAAACTCATCAAAAATAACATGCATGGATTCCACCAAAGTTTGAGTCCTAAGATTATATATTCTATAACCTTTTGATGTTGTGGAGTATCTTAGAAAAATACCTTTATCAGATTTTGGATCAAACTTTCTCAAATTTTCTTTATTGCTTAGAACGTAGAAATAACACCCAAATATGTGAAAATAAGAAATATTTGGTTTTCTCCCTTTCCATAATTCGTATGGAGTTTTGTTTAAAATTTTTCTAATGGATGCACGATTAGAAGCATAACAAGCAGTGTTGATGGCTTCGGCCCAAAAGTATTTTTTCAATGGTGGTTTCATTCAAAATAGTTCTAGTCATTTCTTGTAAAGTTCTATTTTTCCATTCAACAACCCCGTTTTGTTGTGGAGTTTGTAAGCAATAAGCTTCCCTGATCTAGTTTTTGATTTATGTACCAAACATACAAGTGCACATTAAATAGTTGCTTGATCTAATGTTTTGAATAAAGAAACATTTCAGGCATACATGAAGACACTACAACACTTGGAACAATAGTTTGCAACTCAAGGAATCAACCATAGTTGGAGGATGCACTTGAGGAACATGCAGTTTATGTATAGTTGTATTAAGTGTCTAGGTATCAAGTTAAGTAAACAATCACTAAAGTCTCACACAAGACATGCCAATGAGTTTTTGTCATTCATTCATGTGTTATGAAACTTAAAACTGTAAACACTCGATTGAACAATCGATTGAATGGGTTATCAATCGAGTGGCACATAAACTGTCTTAAACAACTGAGGTCTGTAACAAGATCAGTCGATTGCTCAATAGACTGACAACTCGATTGATGCTCAAATTCAAGTTACAGAGAGCACTCAGTCTGTGCCCACTCGATTGACCACTCGATTGTTCACTCGATTGGCAACTTGATTGTCTGTAGTATCTGAGTCATTTTGACCACGATACTCGATTGATCAATCGATTGATGCAATATTTCATATCACAGTGAGCACCCAGTTTTGAACAACTCGATTGCTCACTCGATTGAAAGAAAATTATGGCATTAGGACTGAATCATCTGGTCACGACAATTGATTGACCAATCGATTGATGCAACATTTCATATCACAGTGAGCACCCATTTTTGGCCAACTCGATTGCTCACTCGATTGAAAGGTTTTCATAGCATCAGGTCTGATTCAGTAACTTGATCAATCGATTGACCAATCAAGTGAAGCCTATATAATTCAAGATTCCAGAAACACAGAATATACGACACTCGATGCAGCAATCGATTGTATCCTCACAAATTCGATTGGGCAATCGATTGTCCTGGTGTTTGTCTTGAATATATATATGGTGCCTCAAATATTTTTCAGCATAACCCAAGAACTACTAATAACAACCAAAAACGAAAAAGAACTCTTGCATAAAAAACTTTTCACAATTTCAGAACCTCTTGCTCTCAATCTTGCATATCACTGAAAACATTTTGAAAGAAAAGTTTTTCTAACACACAAAAATATTCATTGGCATATCAAATCTTTTGTGTGGTGCTAGAGTGATTGAACACATTTCTTGATACTATTCTTCTTTGTTCGTGACAAAGACAATTCTCTGTAATTGAAGCTGTAACAAATCCAGTTTAGACACTGGTGACTATCCTTGTTGGTGTGGGATCATCAAGAGGAAGTCTACTTTGATCTTGTGTGAGTTTGGGGATAAACTACAAGGATCAAAGGGGTGACAAGATAGAAGTGAAGGGAGTTAGATTGATAGGTCGTGTAGAAGACTGGAAAATCTGTAAAAGTACTCGAATTCATTCTATAGTGATAAAGGCTGGAATCATGATTATGATTACAGGACTGGATGTAGGCCGTTGGATCAACGGCTGAACCAGGATAAATCTTGGTGCAATCTTTCCTATCCCTTCTCTTTAATTTTCAGCATTGTTTAAATTGCTTGTTTTGCATGCTCCTTGAATAAATCTTGTATGTGATTTTAAGTTTCCGCTGTGTGTGTAAATTGTATGATTGGTGCATAATTGAATTGGGAATTATGTCTAACTAGTTGGAGTTGATCTTAATTCTCTTGTTATTAATCAAAAAGAAGTCATAGTTTTCCAACAATTGGCATCAAGAGCCTAACTTTTTTTAGAGAAAAACTCATAAAAGAAAATGACTTCTTTAGATTTCCTAGGAGAAGGAGCATCTCTAACCAGACCCCCTGCCTTTAATGGTACAGCATACATGTATTGGAAAGAAAGAATGCTTATCTTTCTGGAAGCATGTGGGCTGAACATTTTAGATGCAGTGGAAAATGGTCCTTACATTCCTAAAATTGCAGGTATTGATGGATCATCATGTATCATCAAACCAAGAGCTGACTGGTTTGATGACGACAAAAAGAAAGTTGGTTACAATGCTAAAGCAAAGAATATCATAACATCAGCCTTAAGTGCAGAAGAATTCTTCAGAGTGTCAAATTGCAAGACTGCAAAGGAAATGTGGGACACTTTGCAAGAAACACATGAAGGTACTACAGATGTCAAACGGGCAAGAACAAATACACTTATGCACGAGTATGAACTTTTCTGCATGAAGAAAGATGAATCTATAAATGATCTACAAACCAGATTCACCCACATTATCAACAATCTACATGTCTTGGGAAAAATTGTGGATAATGAACAGCAGATAGGAAAAGTCATGAGGTGTTTGTCAAGAGAATGACAACCCAAAATAACTGCCATTGCAGAGTCTAAAGATCTTGCCAACATGACTATAGCAACACTGTTTGGAAAGCTTCGTGAACATGAGATGGAACTACATAGATTAAATGAGACAGAGCAATCAAACAGAAAAAGCAAAGGAATTGCACTGAAAGCTCAAACTCAAAAAGCAAAAACTGAACAAAATTCAGAAAGCTCAGAAAGTGAATCAAGTGAAGAACCTGAGATAGGTATGTTGGTCAGAAAATTTAAGAAGTTTCTGAAAAAGAAAGGAGAACAGTCAAGGAAACCACAAAATTCCAAAACAAAAGGCTCCAGCAAGGGTGATACCAGTGATAGCAAAGTTATAACTTGCTATGAATGTGGGAAAACAGGCCACATCAGATCTGAGTGTTACAAGCTGCAAAACAGAAACAAGCCTACTAAGACTAAGGGCAAAGATCAACAACCTTCAAACAGGAAAGCCTACATTGCCTGGAATGACAATGATGAAGATTCATCTGAAGAATCAGAAAATGAAGAAGCTAACTTGTGTCTCATGGCTAATACTGATTCAGAATCTGACAGTGAGGTAAGTACTACATCTAATCCATCTTATGATGAACTTCATGATGCCTTTAATGAACTGCATTCTGAACATGTTAGTGTACTTAAACAACTGATTAGTACTAAGAAACAGCTAGAAGAAAAATGCATGCAATTTGATGAAGTTAATTTGAAACTTGAGTCTCTTATAGATATAAATGAAAAACTGAAAAGAGAAACTCAGGAACTGAAATGTGATGTAGCTAAGTTCAACAGTGGTAAAAACAATTTAGAAAGACTTCTTAGAAATCAGAGAAATCTAGATGTTAAAACTGGACTTGGTTATAAACAAAACATGCATATGAAAAGGCATCAGAAATTTGTTCAATCTAAACAAATGTATGATAACTTTACTAGACCAAATCAGAAGCCATCCCCTGCTGTTGTATGTCACTTTTGCGGAAAAAAGGACATAAAGTGTTCAATTGCAAACTGAAAAAACGTGCCAACAGAGGATGGAAACAAATCTGGAAAGTTAAGGAATCATCATTTGAAACTAACCCCCCAGGACCCAATTTGAATTGGGTACCTAAATCCAAAACCTGATTATTTTATGCAGATATGCTTGGCATCCAGAAATCAGTCTTGGTATCTGGACAGTGGATGCTCCAGGCATATGACTGGAGACAAGTCCAAATTCTTGTCTCTGAACTTAAAAAGTGGTGGCTTTGTCAAATACGGAGACAACAACAAAGGAAAGATCCTTGGCATTGGAGATATAGGAAATAACTCAACTGCTATTATCAAGGATGTTTTATTTGTTGAAGGCCTGAAACACAACTTACTAAGCATTAGTCAGCTGTGTGACAAAGGGTTTAAGGTAAATTTTACTTCTATATCCTGCACGCTTGAGCATAAGGAAGTTGAAGGTATGAAACTGACAGGTAAAAGAATTAATAATATTTATATGATAGATTTTGATTCGTTACCTGCAAATGATTTCTGTTGCTTGTTGTCTAGTGCTGATGAGAGCTGGCTGTGGCACAAACGAGTGGCTCATATTCATATGGACCACTTGAATAGGCTTGTCAGCAAGCAGCTAGTCCTAGGTCTCCCAAATAGGAAGTTTTCAAAGGACAGACTATGTGACTCCTGCGAGAGGAGTAAGCTAGTCAAATCCTATTTCCCCCCTATAGACTTGGTTCAAACCAAGAAGGTTTTAGAGTTGGTGCATATGGACCTCTTTGGTCCATCTCAGGTTAGAAGTTTTGGAGGGAACCTATATGGCTATGTTTTGGTAGATGATTACACAAGGTTCACATGGACATATTTTCTAACTCACAAGAGTGAGGCATTCTCAACTTTCAAAAAATTTGCTGCTTTGACTCAAAATGAGAATAATGCGAAAATCATATCCATAAAAAGTGATCATGGAGGTGAATTCCAAAATGATGCTTTTCAAACCTTCTGTGAAAATCATGGTA
Organism: Cicer bijugum; assembly: GCA_037974875.1. Classification (NCBI taxonomy): domain Eukaryota; kingdom Viridiplantae; phylum Streptophyta; class Magnoliopsida; order Fabales; family Fabaceae; genus Cicer; species Cicer bijugum. The sequence goes on from JBBPBT010000487.1 coordinate 5,063,504, forward strand.
TCAAACATATCTTCTCAGCCCCTAGAACTCCACAGCAGAATGGAGTAGTAGAAAGGAAGAATAGATCCTTAGAAGAGCTTGCTAGGACAATGCTCAAAGATTCTAATCTTCCCAAGTACTTTTGGGCTGATGCCATTAACACTGCTGTTCATGTAGTGAATAGGGTTCTCATTAGACCTTTTCTTAGAAAGACTCCCTATGAGTTATACAAAGGGAGAAAGCCTAACATCTCCTACTTTAGGATTTTTGGGTGTAAGTGCTTTGTGTTAAACAATGGCAAGGGACCTTTAGGTAAATTTGATTCTAAGGCAGATGAGGGTATCTTTCTAGGGTATTCCCAAGTTAGTAAGGCCTATAGAATCTACAATAAAAGGACCAAAACTATAGAGGAGTCTATACATGTCAAATTTGATGAAAACTTGAACAGCACTCTTTCTATACTTGATAAGTCGTTGGATGATGTTGTGGATTCTGAATCCATAGAAACCAGTGAGCCTAACCTCCAACCAACCTTGATTGTGTGGAACCTATTAGGGAAATTGACCTACCCAAAGAGTGGAAGTTTGCCAAAAACCATCCCATAGATAACGTTATTGGAGAGATTTCAAAAGGTGTTTCAACCAGAAAATCCCTTAGAGAGTTTTGCAACCTTACAGCTTTTGTTTCACAAGTAGAACCCAAAAACATTAAGGAAGCTCTTATGGACCCTGACTGGATAGTAGCCATGCAAGAAGAGCTAAATCAGTTTGAGAGAAACCAAGTGTGGACTCTTGTTCCTAGACCAGAGGGTAAACATGTCATAGGAACTAGGTGGGTTTTCAGAAACAAAATGGATGAGAATGGTGTGATTACCAGGAACAAGGCTAGGTTAGTGGCCAAATGTTACAACCAAGAAGAAGGTATAGACTATGATGAGACTTATGCCCCAGTAGCCAGACTAGAAGCTATCAGGATTTTATTGGCATATGCTTGTGTAATGGATTTCAAATTATTTCAAATGGATGTTAAAAGTGCTTTTTTAAATGGAGACATTAAGGAGGAAGTCTTTGTAAGTCAAACTCCTGGTTTTGAAGATCCTAAGCTTCCAAATCATGTGTTTAAACTTACAAAAGCCCTCTATGGCTTGAAACAAGCTCCAAGAGCTTGGTATGATAAGCTGAGCAATTTCCTTTTACAAGAAAATTTTTCAAGGGGAAATGTAGATAAAAGACTTTTTATCAAAAGACAAGGAAAAGACATTTTGTTGGTACAAATTTATGTTGATTACATAATATTTGGATCAACAAATGATAAGCTTTGTAAAGATTTTGAAAACACTATGAAAGGCAGATTTGAAATGTCCATGATGGGAGAATTTACTTACTTCCTGGGATTTCAAATCAAGCAAAGCAAAAATGGAATTTTCCTTAGTCAATCAAAATATTGCAGTGATCTTTTAAAGAAATTTAATTTTGAAAAATTTAAATCCATTGACACGCCTATGAGTCAATCCTGCTACTTAGATAAGGATGAATCGGGTAAAGCTGTAGATGTGACTGTGTTTAGAAGCCTAATAGGATCTCTTCTCTACCTAACCGCTAGCAGACCGGACATCATGTTTAGTGTGTGTATGTGTGCTAGATACCAGGCCAATCCTAAGGAATCTCACCTCAGTGCTGTCAAGAGAATCTTCAGATATCTCTTGGGAACCAAATATCTTGGTTTATGGTATCCTAAGGGATCCACTTGCACTCTAGTTGGTTACTCTGATTCTGACTTTGCTGGATGCAAATTAGACAGGAAAAGTACCTTAGGTACTTGCCAACTTCTAGGTAACTCTCTTGTTTCTTGGCATAGCAAGAAACAAAACAGTGTAGCACTCTCAACTGCTGAAGCTGAGTATGTTGCTGCTGGTAGTTGTTGCGCTCAAATTCTTTGGATGCAGCAACACCTCTCTGATTTTGGGGTGGACCTAGGGACTGTGCCTATTTTGTGTGATAATACTAGTGCTATTAACATTACTAAGAATCCTGTCATGCATTCTAGGACCAAGCACATTGAAATAAGGCATCACTTCATTCGAGATCAATATCAACAGGGCAAGATTAAGTTGGAATATGTCAATACAACTGAGCAGTTGGCTGACATTTTCACCAAGGCCTTGCCTAAGGACAATTTCTTCTTTATAAGAATGAAACTGGGCATCATTGATCCCAATGAAATCTGATCCTTATACCCAACTCGACTGCACAATCGAGTGTCCTGTGGCCAAATTGGCATTAATTCACTCAATAGTCGATTGTGAAATCGACTGATTGATGAAAATTGCCTCATTTTATCAATCTGGAAATTCGATATTCGATTGCAACATCGAATGGATGGGTCTCAGTTTTATTTTGTTTATGTCTGTTTTATTTTATGTTTGCTTCAATCGAATGAGCATTCGACTGCTAGTTTCTCAGAAGCCTGTCTGTTGGAGTTCTCATCACGTCAATCGGATGGCAAATCGGGTGTTCATGTATCTGGAACCAGTTGTCTGAAATTTTTGTTTCGATATTCGATTGGTAATCGAGTGATGCACTGGAAGTTGGTTAAAACTTGATTGGACACGCAACTGTTTGGAATAAGTGAACCACGAGTCAGAGGACATTTGGAAATCAAAACCCGAGCATCGATTGGGTAATCGATTGACAGGTATCCGTTGAGAAAATTATAGCCGTCGGATGAGTGTAACGGTCATATTTTTAACCCAGAAATGCAGACAGTCGATTGGGCAATCGAATTTCAACAGTACTATATAAATCTGAACTTCACTACTCGATTTCTCAATCCAATATTGCATTCTACTATCATCTTCTTCATCAAACTGTGATCTGTTCTTCGTCCAATCAACCTCAAATTCACATTACTCAATGGCTAGAGTTAAATGAACTGGTAGGAAACCAATTGTTACCTCTGCTGGCCCTTCTTCCAGAAATGTCCAACCATCCAGCTCATCTTCCTTTTCTTCTACCTCTAGTGGAAGAACTCCCTCACCATCACCTCCTCTACCTCCTTCACCTCCAGCAAAAAGGGTTTCAATCCCTACTCATAAGGTACAAGCGAAGGACAAAGGCAAAGGTATTGCCACTACTCCTGAAGTTAGCAAGAAGAGGAAAGTTCCTCCGTTTGAAAAACTGCTGGGAGACGCAATGAAAGAGCTAAAGAAGAAGAAGAAGAAGCCTTCATCTCCACCTAAAAAGGATAAGCCTTCACAAGAGAAGGCTACGGAAGGCAAGACTGTCCCAGATTCATTTGCCAAAAGAAAAATCCAAGATGCTAGAACTCTAGATTTTCCTTATTTTTATCAAAATGGTTTTTCCTTTCAAAACCATTTAAGGTTCCATGGTTTGGAAAACCTCCTTACCTGTTCTTTGGATGTCTATCCAAAACTGGTAAGAGCCTTCTATTCCACTTTCATCCTCACCAAGACTGGTTTCGCTGCTGAAGTGAAAGGCAAAAGAATGGCAATGACCTTTGAAGATTTTTCAAAGTTAACTGGTTTGCCGTTTTGTGGATATACTATTGATGGACGAGCACAGGACGCTCCTGAAGATGAAGGTTGGGAAAACTCCATCAACAAACATGCTGCCTTACAAGAGTTGATGATGGAAAGTTTTGTTGAAAAAGGAACCATTCAAGCTGGTTAAATGAAGGTTGAGCACAGGCTGCTAATGTATGTGCTAACACGAATGTTAGTACCTAGAGCCGGAAATCATGCAGTTGTACAGCGGCTAGACGTTGTCTTGCTATGGGGACTGTACAAGGAACTGAAAATGAGTTGGGCATGGATTGTGCCGCTGAACATGCATGAATCAGCACAAGGGAAACACATCCTGCCCTACCCCCAATTGGTTATGAGGATTCTGAGGCATTTCAAGGTGTCTCTAGCCAATGAAGAATCACTCACAACCAATCATACATTTGGTGAAGCTATTGTCAACCAAATGCAGATAAGAAGGATCAACAATGTTTGGACAAGGACTCCAACAACTGCTGATCATGCACAACCAAGTGCTGATCAAGCCCAGTCAAGTGCCCAAGCACCTACATCAGCTGAAGGATCTTCTGAGATCATGGCAAAGCTGATGGAGATTTTGAAACATCAGACTGAACACAGTGAGAGGGTGGAAGCGTCTCTTCTAAAGCTTCAAACAGCCTTGGAATTAGTTCAGAAGGATGTTTCAGACATCCAGGAGCACTTGGGTCTCAAGATGTCTTTCGAAGACATTGCAGAGATTGGGAGGCAATCAACTGCTGAACCAAACCAGAACATTGAAATTGGTTCTGATTCTCATGGGGAGAAGACACCTGCTGAGGGTAATACAGCGGTCTCTCCTCCTCCTACTGGTGATAATGAGGATCAAGCCTAAGGTTTTAGTGGTCTAGGTTTATTTTGATGCTGTTTGATTGTTTCTAGTTGCTTGCTTGTTCTTACATGTGTTTCCCATTAATTTCCTCTTGCATCTTTTGTCGTATGTCTTTTTGTATTAATGACAAAAAGGGGGAGATTATTTTGATTAATATGAGATTATAATATCTGTGATTTTGTTGTATTTGATTCTCTGTGCTGCTTTGTATCTGATGATGTATATGCTCTGGATTAATGCTGGATTAACATTCTGATGTAATACTGATGGTATAACTCTGATAATCTGATATTGATTTTGTGCAAAATGCTGATATTGTCCTGCTGCATTGTTGCTGATAATGCATTACACATGTCCTGATTAATGCACATTCATGGTCTGATACATACTAAGCTCTGGTGCTTTATTTTCATCTGAATCTAATACATGTTACACAAATTTTGTTTCACTCCCTGGTCATGCACTAAATTGTTTGCATCATGCATTCCAAAACTCAGGGGGAGATTTTTTTTGTATAATCTCAATATTAATTGTAAGTTTGTCATTAAATCAAAAAGGGGGAGATTGTAAGCAATAAGCTTCCCTGATCTAGTTTTTGATTTATGTACCAAACATACAAATGCACATTAAATAGTTGCTTGATCTAATGTTTTGAATCAAGAAACATTTCAGGCATACATGAAGACACTACAACACTAGGAACAATAGTTTGCAACTCAAGGAATCAACCATAGTTGGAGGATGCACTTGAGGAAGATGCAGTTTATGTATAGTTGTATTAAGTGTCTAGGTATCAAGTTAAGTAAACAATCACTAAAGTCTCACACAAGACATGCCAATGAGTTTTTGTCATTCATTCATGTGTTATGAAACTTAAAACTGTAAACACTCCATTGAACAATCGATTGAATGGGTTATCAATCGAGTGGCACATAAACTGTCTTAAACAACTGAGGTCTGTAACAAGATCAGTCGATTGTCCAGTCGATTGCTCAATAGACTAACAACTCGATTGATGCTCAAATTCAAGTTACAGAGAGCACTCAGTCTGTGCCCACTCGATTGACCACTCGATTGTTCACTCGATTGGCAACTTGATTGTCTGCAGTATCTGAGTCATTTAGACCACGATACTCGATTGATCAATCGATTGATGCAATATTTCATATCACAGTGAGCACCCAGTTTTGAACAACTCGATTGCTCACTCGATTGAAAGAAAATTATGGCATCAGGACTGAATCATCTGGTCACGACAATTGATTGACCAATCGATTGATGCAACATTTCATATCACAGTGAGCACCCAGTTTTGGCCAACTCGATTGCTCACTCGATTGAAAGGTTTTCATAGCATCAGGTCTGATTCAGTAACTTGATCAATCGATTGACCAATCAAGTGAAGCCTATATAATTCAAGATTCCAGAAACACAGAATATACGACACTCGATGCAGCAATCGATTGTATCCTCACAAATTCGATTGGGCAATCGATTGTCCTGGTGTTTGTCTTGAATATATATATGGTGCCTCAAATATTTTTCAGCATAACCCAAGAACTACTAATAACAACCAAAAACGAAAAAGAACTCTTGCATAAAAAACTTTTCACAATTTCAGAACCTCTTGCTCTCAATCTTGCATATCTCTGAAAACATTTTGAAAGAAAAGTTTTTCTAACACACAAAAATATTCATTGGCATATCAAATCTTTTGTGTGGTGCTAGAGTGATTGAACACATTTCTTGATACTATTCTTCTTTGTTCGTGACAAAGACAATTCTCTGTAATTGAAGCTGTAACAAATCCAGTTTAGAAACTGGTGACTATCCTTGTTGGTGTGGGATCATCAAGAGGAAGTCTACTTTAATCTTGTGTGAGTTTGGGGATAAACTACAAGGATCAAAGGGGTGACAAGATAGAAGTGAAGGGAGATAGATTGATAGGTCGTGTAGAAGACTGGAAAATCTGTAAAAGTACTCGAATTCATTCTATAGTGATAAAGGCTGGAATCATGATTATGATTACAGGACTGGATGTAGGCCGTTGGATCAACGGCTGAACCAGGATAAATCTTGGTGCAATCTTTCCTATCCCTTCTCTTTAATTTTCAGCATTGTTTAAATTGCTTGTTTTGCATGCTCCTTGAATAAATCTTGTATGTGATTTTAAGTTTCCGCTGTGTGTGTAAATTGTATGATTGGTGCATAATTGAATTGGGAATTATGTCTAACTAGTTGGAGTTGATCTTAATTCTCTTGTTATTAATCAAAAAGAAGTCATAGTTTTCCAACAGAGTTCTTGGGCAAGAAAAGTTGTGAGAAATACCATTTTCTTCACAAAGATTTTTAAAAGATTCATTTTCAAACTCACCTCCATGGTCACTTCTCACCGAAACAATTTTTAATCCTTTTTTATTTTGAATCTTTTTGCAAAAATGGTGGAATGCCTCAAAGGCTTCATCTTTGTGCTTTAAAATAGAACCCAGGTAAAACGAGAGAAATCATCAACAATTACAAAATCATATATTTTTCCACTAAGACTTGGAGTTTTGATAGGACCCAAAAGGTCAATGTGAATAAGTTCAAAAGGATGATTTGTTGAAACAATGTTTTTAGAGTGAAAACTACTTTTAACTTGTTTTTCTTTGACACAAGCTACACATACTTTGTCTTTTTAAAAATTAATTTTTGGAAGACCTTTTACTAGTTCTAATTTTGATAATTTAGAAATAGTGTTTAAGCTTGTTTGACCAGATCATTTGTGCCAAATGCATTTATCTTTTTCAATGGAAACAAAACAAGATCCAATAGGTAAATCATCCAAATAAAGTTCATATAAATTCTTTTTTCTAAAACCGAAAAAGAAAACTCTACCCGAGGATGAGTGTTTAACCTTGCGTAGAGTAGGCTTAAAAATAACTTCAAAACCACTATCACATAATTGACTAATGCTTAGCAAGTTATGTTTTAAGCCATAAACATACTGAACATTTTCAATTTTTGCAAAATTATTCTTACCAATAATACCTGTTCCTTTTATTTGAGAGCTTTATCATTATTATCAAATGTTACTGATCCTCCATCCTTTATTTCTAATGACATAGAGCATTGCTTATCCTATATCATATGCTCTGAGTAACCACTGTCCAAGTATCAAGGCTTTCTTTTGTTGATCAGAGGATGAACCTATGTTAGAGTTTAAGAGTGACTTAGGTACCCACATAGCATTGGGTCCTTATTGGTTAGTTTTTCCTCTTGTGAGGATTTTCCTTTTCTGATAACAAATAGAATCATGGTGCCCATGTTTACCACCGAATGAACATGCTTTCTTTATATTGTTAGCTTTCTTCTTAGCATGACAAATTTTGAAAGTATGGCCAAATTTTTTACAAAAAGTGCATTTTGGCCTATCCTCTTGTTTTTTAGGCAAGAAAAAATTTTCATACAATTTTTATTTTTGAGAACTTTTAAAACCAATACAAGCCTTGTCAAATATTCTAGATTGAGATCCCATTATCTTTTGAAATGTTTCAGTAGATTTGACAAAGTTGGAAATGTCATTTTTTAGTTCTTTAACTTCTATTTTCAAAATTTCCTTTTTTGTGTCCTCTTCTAGAGGATGAAGTTTGATACTCTTTTTATTTAAAAGTGCTTGCTACTCAGATAATTTATCATGAGATAACTGCATATCTAGAATGATTTTTTCATATTTCTCATTCTTGGCTTGAAGTTCCTCATTGAGTTTCTTTTTTTTTTCATAAAGTTGATTTTTGAGAAAACCACATTTATGAGATAAAGTATTTGAGTCATTTATAAGATTGTCAAATTAGATTTCTAACTATTCACAAGAAGGACATAGTTTTGAAATGTTTACGTTTTCAGTTTCTGAATTTGCCATGAGACAGAGTTTGGATTCTTCTTCCTTTTCTTGCTCATAGGATGATTCGTCACTGTCATCCCAAGTAATTATCATGGATTTGTTTTTGTAGGGAAATCTTTTCGAGTTTCTTTTGTTGAGAGGACACTCAGTTTTGTAGTGTCCAATCTTGTTGCATCCAAAACAAGTGATCAGACTTTTGTTTGTCTTTTATTTTTTAGGAGATCCTCTATAATGTCCACTTCTGTTTATCGTCCTCTGAATTCTTCTAGAAATCAGAGCTAGTTCATCCTCATCCTCAGATAGAGGATACTCAGCATTTTCCTTCTTAATCACATCTTCATTCTTCTTGGAGGATGAGCTTTCTATTTGGCTGGTTTTTAGAGCAATCATTCTTCCCTTTTTTCTTGGTTTGTTTGCCATAAACAATGGTTCATGAGCTCTAAGAGTTCCAACTAAATCTTCTAATATCATGTTGGTCAAGTCTCTTGCTTCTATAATGGCAGTTACCATTGGCCTCCATTCTCACTACGCAAAAAATAGGATTTTACAGCGCTTTTTCAAAAAAAAAACGATGTAGAATCGAGCACTGTAAAAAGATGCAATAGCTGTTTTTAAAATCAAAAAGTGCTATAAAATATGTAGATATATTGCGCGCTTGTTGTACACCTTTTAGAGCGCTTATTTCAAAAAGCATTATAAAAGGTGCATAATAATGCATATATTAAATAAACCTTTTACATCGCTTATTTGAAAAAGCGTTGTAAAATGTGCACTCAATATATGCATTATTATGCACATTTTACAGCGCATATCTGAAAAAGCGTTGTAAAAGGTGCATTCAATATATGCATATTTTACAATGCTTAATAGAAAAAGCGCTGTAAAATGTGCACTCAATATATGCATTATTATGCACCTTTTTACAACGCTTTTTCAAATAAGCGCTCTAAAATGTCACATTTTACATCGTTTTTTCAAAGAAGCGTTGTAAAAGGTGCAATCAATATATGCATTGTTATTCACCTTTTACAGCGCTTTTTCAAATAAGCGTTGTAAAGGTGCATTCTTATTTTAGTTTTATTTTAAAACGTTGTAAATGAAATTTTTAAAAAGCACTTTTTGGTTTGTTATGGCATTTTTTTAGAAAGCGATTTCTTTTAATTTTTTTTCCAAAATCATTTTCATCCAAAATCAGTTCACAATCAGTTCACACATTCATTTCATAATCAATACACAAAAACAGAACTATATAACTTAACTTTATAACTTAGTTTACACAACAACATAACATATTCAGATACATATATAACTTAACTATATAACTTAATTTACACAACAACATAACATATTCAGATGCATATATAACTTAACTACATATACATATTTAGATATTGTACAACAATACATATTCATATACATATTCAGATATTGTGCCCTATTCATATACATATAAGTAACATTATTACACAAATCAGAACTAGCTACCATATATTCAGATCCCTTGCAGCACGCTATTTTCCAGAAAATCAAATAATTTTCATTTCAAGCACATACTAACACCAGTCTTCCTTTACATTCACTGGATCAAGTTTACAAATCAAAAGCTTATACGGAAACAAGAATGAATATCTATTTGATAATCTGCGCGTGCACACCAACTTCTCATACAAAAATCTTCAATGAAAATTTCAAATTAGATTAATTACCAATAAATTTAATTAATTACCAATAAATGCAATTAAAAGTATTTTTTACCTAATTTATAAGCTGATGACAGTAGCACTCAGCTCCTTATGGTTAAGAAGTTCGTATATGTGCTCCTTTTCAAAAAAATTCTTCATACTCATCTCCGAATATAGCTTTATTCATGCTTATGATGCATGAATCGTCGTTGCTGCCCATATTCTTTTTTACTTGGATGTCAAGACAAGATCCGTATTTAGCAAGGCATAGCCGACTTATTTTAGGAGCAGCAACGACTGATTTTCCCCAACCAATTTTTAGTTGCAACTTTGGTAGCTTTATTACCCTCCAGCTTTTGAAGTTTTCTAGCTTTATTACCCTCCAATTTTTGAGGTTTGTCGACTTTATTTTGCTTTGCGGGTGGTTTATGTGATTGAATCTGAAAAAATGAGTTTAATATTAGTTTATTGAATCTGAAAAAATGACAAACCTTACGGAATAAATGTGACAAACCTTTTCTGGCGACGTAATTGACTCGTTTCTGGGAATCTTTTTATCATTCCCTTTAGGCTTTTTCAGGATCTAAATATAAATGTGAAATTAAAGTTAGGAGTGGAAAACAAATCAACAATTACATATACATATCAATTAAACATACATTTCAATTAATTAAATATACCTTATCATGGGCAACATGATGTGTGGGCCATGCCATGTAACTACCAATTGCTTCGCCAAAAACTTCATATCTACATCGTTGTTTCGTATAGGCAATGGTGCATTTGGTTCCAAAGCAATAATTGGTGATACTTTGAAATGGCCCGCAGGGATCGGTGTGTTGTGCCATACTTCTCCCGAAGTATTGTACAATGTTCCTTTTCCGATCTTCCGATGAGTAGGGGAGGATAAGTACAACACGCAAGGAGTGACACCCTAAATCAATGGTTAAAACATAAGTATGGATAATACATAAGTATATTTAATACATAAGTAATTACATATGTAAATAATTAATTAACTCGGGAAGTCTTTTGAGACCAATGCTGCAACTAGCGTTTTCACTCTCCATTTGTATTTCACGTTGGAGTTGATCCGGGAGTTGCTTGTCTTTATTCATCTTCACCAAGAGTGCCACTTGCTCCGATAGGAGTTTGAGCTTCTCTAATACTTCCTCATTGGATGGATTTTGGCACTTCTCTTGTGAAAAATAGCTTTTAGGAGTTACGCCAAATCTTTTCCCCCTCACGCGATCGGATTATTTAGGAACATTAGACACTTTACCGAGAATGTACATGCAACTAGCTTTGTTGTCCTCTTGATTTTCTGAACTTTGTTCAATATTCTCCTAAAATACATGTAGGATTAAAATGATAAGTTCAATATCATTTTTAAAGTATAATATTAAAAAATATTAAAGTGATAAAATACAATATTAAAGCGATAATGTACTTACACAAAGTTCTATTACTTTTTGAATATTTTCGTTATCAACCACTCCATCCTTATTTACACGAGCTTCCTTCCACAAGATATGACGACCCAACGGTTGATCGGATTGGGTGTCTTGTCGCTATTCATTAAGATCATAAACAAAATATTAGTTAGAAACTATAGTTTATAATACAAATTCCCTCATTATATAAAAGTGATATTTAATTACTTACAAGTCTTTGCTCTAGACATGCATATCCCATACGTGATTTTTTGTATGGTTGCGCGGATTTTTTGCCCTCTCGCGATTTGCCTTTCTTATATTCTATATAAAAAAAAATAACAATCACGTAAAAATTTAAAATACGCTATTAATATGAATAATAAAACACAAATGCGGGGTCTGAACGTTTTGATACAAATACACTCCATTCTTCATTTGATATGTAAAGTTTATATATTCTTGGAGCTTCAATGTTCATATTTCCTTCACTATCTTTTAGATAGAAATTTGAGAGGTGAGATCTAAAACCTGGGTGTACTTTCCCGGCAACTCTCAAGACGTAATTCTTTCTCACCTCGTCAAGAACAAAAGCAGTCTACAAGCGAACTAAAGATATAGTTTGAGTAAAGTATTACAATGGAAAAAATTATAAATGACAAAAGAGTGGATCAAAAAAGTTACTTGTATATCATTCCAGAATATGTCTACCGCAACCTTCAACACCTTATCTCTCCAATCATCAATTATATGGGGATATTCTGACGAACAACAGCCCCAATCTAACTTACAAACGTAGAGCTGATGGGGTCAATTGGCTGACCACTCTCATTCCATCCAACCTAATAAACTCATATAGTAAGTACATGCTTTCAAAAAAGATAAAAAATAAATAGTGTAAGACCCTTAATTTTAAATACTAATTTATGTATTTTGGGGAATTTTGTGCTAAATTTATGAGGCTTTTTAGCCAATTTTATGGCGTTTTGTGAGTTAAATGCCAAAAATATCTTTTTAGAGACCCGATTAAAATTATTTGTCGATGAATAATTTTATTTAATTACAGTAAATCTTTTGTCGAAGAAAAAAATATTTGAGATGCAGCATTTTTCACAAAAATCCATCCGCCCGTTGAATTACAGCGAGAGTAGATATTTTTCTGAAAAAGTGATTTGTGATTTGACACGAGGTGACTAGCGTAATGATGATTTTTATAAAAATATCTAAATATTTGTAAATATCTAGATATTTGTTTAGATATTTATTATTATTATTATTATTATTGTTATTATTATTATTATTATATATTATTATTTTAATATATATTTTATATATATACATATACACACACTTAAGAAAGAAAGAAAGGAATCAAGAAGGCTGAAACAAAACTTTTCCTCCTTGTCACACGAGATCTTCTTCTTCCTCCTTCTTTGTTACTCAATTTTATTTATTTTCAAAACCCACAAACACAAAAACCTTCACTTTCCTCTTAGATCTAAGCTTCGTTTCGAGAAGTGACAGAAGAGAAAGTTGCTCATTGCCACGCTGTGGTGCTAGTGAGCTAGTTTTCGACGCGACATTACGAACTTAAATTTTACCAGAATTAATTACGGTATCGTAATCGCGTGTTAGAGCTATCGTTAAGGTAAGGGCTCCTTCCAAACTTTTAGTTTGCATTTAGGACATTATTTGTGATTTTGTGTAAAAGAAATTTGATTTATTTGAGGTGTATTTTGTGAAAAATTAATTTAATGTGATTATTTGTAATTTAGTAGAATTTAAATTTGAGGTGTGGTTTGTGGTGATCTATATTTGGTTTGATCTATATTTGGTTTGATTTATATGTTCATAATATAGATTATTTGGTTTTAAAAATTTGATGTGTCAAAAAGATTTAATTTTGGGAATTTCGTTTTTGTTGGATTAATTTTATTGTGAACAAATTGTTTTAAATATTTATGTTTATGTAGTTAGCTCCTTGTGTCTCGAAAAGCAATCGAGACTGTTGGCACCGAGTTAGCGGTGGGGAGAACTCTGATATATTAATGTTATTGTGGTGCTTTATGATTGAAAATTTTGGAGATTGAATATAGTGATTTATGGTTGAAATTTGTGGAGATTAAAGTTTGAAAATTTTGGAGATTAATATGGGTGATTTACGTTTAATTTGGGGAGAATTAAATTTAATTTGATTATGTGTTCATAATTGATATTATAAATGTTTGATGTGTGTTTGAGGTGTGGGTTGTGGTAATTTGCGGTTGGTGTGATTTATGTGTTCATAACGATTATTATGAATTTTTGGAGATGTGATTTATGTGTGGTTGTGGAAATTTTAATTGGTGTGAATAAATATGCTTGAGTACGCTCTGCGTTGTATATGAAAAATCATTAGTGTTAAATGAGTATTAAAAATGGGGAATCTTTTAATAACTGCATTTACTTAATGATTTTGGTGAAAAGAGTCAGAGTATGCTCATGCATTTCATAGTACATGGTGACTGCGATGGGGCCATGGTGATAGTGGTGACCGTGATGGGCCACGAGATGATGCCATGTGAATTGTTGGTTCATCTTATCCTTGCGGGGATTGTCGCGTCGTGCTGATCTGTGAGAGATTGCACTCTAGAATGTGCTGATCTGTGAGCGATTGCACTCTAGAAAATTGTGCTGGTCTGGGAGCGACTGCACTCTTGTATGTCGTGCTGGTCTGTGAGAGACTGCACGCTAGTAAATCGTGTTTATCCGTGAGAGATTGCACCTCGGTAATTAGTACTGGTCTGTGAGAGGTTGTACAATTATGATTTACGACCCTCGAGGAGGGTTTTGGTTTGGAATTCCGGAATCATACTTTTTGGCATATACGCATTGCATTACGGTGCTCGGCACGTGAGTCATGTTTGTTATACTTTGACGATTGTATATACATATTCGGTTGTTGTTGTGATTTGTTGTAATTGCTTTGAGGTGTGAAGTTGGGTTGATAAAGTTTTGATGTATTTATGTTTTCATAATTGATTTAATGAATATTCGATGAGTGAAATTTGAGATGTGAATTTGTGGAGATTAATTTGGTGTTAATTATGTGTTCATAATTGATGATATTAATGTTTGAAGTGTTGATTGATTCAGGGCCATTTTAAAATTGAAAATCTGCATTTCTCAATTGTATTCGGCTACGGTAATGCAGTTTGTCAAAACTTCATTTTTCAACGTTGTTTATGCATTTTTGGACATATGAAAACCCTTTCGAGGAGTATGCTAAGACGAAAGGTTCTTTTAAGCATTTGAAAATATAAGAATTTTGCTATGTGATATTTGTTAATTTTGGTTGGTGACCTATACAATTATTGTGGAAATCTGGGCTTTGCCCTCAAATGAGAAACAGGATCATCCTACAGGTTAGTACCCTGGAGATGGGAAAGTAGTTAGTCATACCTGAGTGAAGCTGTGTCAGGAGGATCTTGCGGGGCGCGTGAAGATCACCCGGGTTGTGTAGTTTTTGTAGCATGATCAGATTAGGTGGTAGTATAAGGACTAGATGTCTTTCTTTTGTGATTGTATTTATTTCATTTTGGAATATTGTATCCATGCTTAAACTGTTTGATGTCTTTTCTTTCGATGGGTCCATGTTCCACTTTTTGATGTGACGTGGGAAAAGTTAAAATTCTTGGGGCAGTACTTTTGAACAGGTATGCCGAGAATACCCCTGGGGTATGAGCTATGATCGATAAGTCTCATAACCCTGGTGTATTTTGAAGTTTGAATACTTTGGATTTTTATTTCAAAAAAATTATTCTGCTGCTTGTAAATATTTTTTGACTTTGTCGTTATGTTACGACTTAAATATTTATCCAAAAGTATTTTTTTGTTTTATTTCTTTGTTTTAAAAAAAAAATACACTCCCGCTGTTAAAAATCGGGGTGTTACAAATAGCAAACAGAGTATAGTATACCTCAAATTTTATGCCGCTGCTCCTTGCTTTTATGACCATTTGCATGATGGTTGCACCATATTTGACTTCATTTTCGTAAGTCTTAGTGTTGACAACTTCCTCATTTTGACAATCTAAATCTTTGTTCGTATCCATTTATCTACAACAAGTTCAACATGCAGTTCAATATAACTTCAACAAGTTCAACATGCAGTAGTCTAAGTACGTATCAGTATAAGTTCAACATGCATTTTAGTGATAAAAAAATTAATAACATCAATACCTGAATAGTGAGGGTTCGAAGAAATACGTAATGTGCATAAATGAAGGTTCGCAGAAATACGTATGGTTTGAAGAACTACATAATGATGGTTACGTATTTCAATGAAATAAGATGGTTCGTGGACGGGAGATAATGTTTATATATTCTTGAATGAAAAGAGATGATCTTCGAAATGAGAGAAATGAGAGAGATGATAAGCAGAGATGATAGGGTTCGCAAAGGAAGAGAAGAACGATAAAGAGGAGATGATAGTGAAGTTTACGTAATGAAGAGGAAACTGAAGCGGTTTACTATTTTTGAAGCCTTTTACAGCGCTTGTTGGAAAAGCGCTAAAAGGCCTCCTTATTTTATTTTTAAAAAGGCTCTTTTACAGAGCTTTTTCAAACAAGCGCTGTAAAAGACCTTTTTATTTTCTTATGTTATATGACAGTTTTTTTTAAAGCCTTTAATAGCGCTTGTTGGAAAAGCGCTCTAAAATGCCTCCTTATTTTAATTTTTAAAAAGGCTCTTTTACAGTGCTTTTTCAAGCAAGCGCTATAAAAGACCTCCTTGTTTTCTTATTTTATATGACTGTTTTTTTTTAAAAGTCTTTCACAGTGCTTGTTGGAAAAGCGCACTAAAAGGCCTCCTTATTTTATTTTTAAAAAGGCTCTTTTACAACGCTTTTTCAAGCAAGCGCTATAAAAGACCTCCTTGTTTTCTTAGGTTATATGATTGTTTTTTTAATAGTCTTTTACAGCACTTGTTGGAAAAGCGCTCTAAAAGGCATCCTTATTTTATGTTTAAAAGGGTTCTTTTACAGCTCTTTTTCAAATAAGCATTATAAAAGAGCTCCTTGTTTTCTTATATTATATGAATGGATTTTTACCTATATTACCTATATTTTGATTTTTATTCAGTTCAGTTCAGTTATGTAAATTACTAGTTTATTTTCAGTTCAATTCATGTAAATTACTAGTTTATATTAAATTACATGAACTTAATATAAAATACTAAGGTCAAGCTAAATATAAGCAGAAAATAAATATAAGCAGAAAATCAAAAACATGGTTGCTTATATAAAACAATTAAACATGTACATTAAGATTCCCTTTGTCTTTTCCTGGTGGAATTCACATTTGTTTGTCCATTAACGATGTGAAATGATGGATTAATCCAAATTCCCTCATCGTGATCATCTCTAAGATATAAACCATCATTAATTGAATCAATTCATGTGGTTGTGATGTTGCAAATAAAATATCATTACCAACATCTTCATCATTATTGTTATAATCACTTATTTTATTGGTCGATAGGACAACATACCATTTATCATCAACAGGATCAGTGACATAAAACATTTGTTGAGCTTGCAACGCTAAAATAAAAGGCTCGTCTTTGTATCCCACCCTATTAAAATCGACAAGCAAGAACTTTGACTCATCAATCCGAACGCCATTATTATTATCGACCCACTTGCAACCAAATATGGGAACACGAAACATTGTGTAGTCTAACTCCCATATGCGCTCGATAACACCAAAATATGATAGATTTGCATATATTGGGTTTTTGTCTTTTGCACTTGAGACATGCATCGCTTCAGCTAGGAGAGTGACTCCACTATTTTGCATCAATTTCATCTTAAGATACACTACAAGGTCTTATTCATCATTGACCATATTCGTCTTAGTAATAATGAAAACTCTTATAATCATAACACAATATTATTAGTAAATCTTCCAACACTTCCATCGATAACATGAATTATTTATCACTTGCCTACCTCAACTACATCGATTATATTAGTTTAAGGCATCACTTGGTCCTCCATCCAACCTTGTGGATTTTAAATCGTCGACTTGTAGATCAACCATCTTAGGGTCCCAAATCAAATCTCAAATAATCCCTCTGACCTATCAAAATATTAACATTCTCCTAGAAATTTCCATCCTTTAATAGACTCTCAAAACTTACATCACTATAATCTCGAAGTATTCTCGTATTCGATACTTCAAATTCCACTCAATGGTAACATAGGGTTCAATACATCAAGGCTTAAATCCTTATGTTTTTCCGAACATCGCTCATAATTCGCACTTACACATCTATAGTTTCATCCCAAAATCACTATCCATACTTATTATCTCCTAAACCACAAAGAGATTTGTCACTTATCAACAAAATATATAGTCTCACTCTTATACTCGTCATGAGATTCATACTTAATAATCCAAGTTGCGAATCTAGTTTAACTCGAATGCTTAACTTTATCCCTCAAGGTATCGACAATTCCTCAAAGCAAATTTTATCTAACCAATGTAGTATTTACCCTTAATGTGAAGTGCCCCTTAACTTCAATACAAGTCTCTTTCGGTGACACCTAAGCACCAAATGCTATTCCAAATGGAAGCCTCATCTTCTCAACAATTCCATGATGCTCACATCTCTTTGACAGTTATCAACCTTCATCCAGTCTCGTCCTGAAATCTACCAGGAAAACATCTAATACCTTTTCTTAACAAAAATCCTCCACTTAGATCTTTACTTGAAATCCCTTAATAGTCTAATGTTAATCCATCCATACTCATCATCTTGGAGTTAACACCAACACATAGCTTTTGTGTCCTTGGAACCATTTCATAAATTCCATGTCATCATGATTTGCTTCAACTCTACCTGACAATACGTCATCTTGAAGATCTTTTCCACTTCTTGAATCCACTAATCAGCTTTTTCTGAGTTCCCATCCCCCTTGAACTTTGGAGGATGGTAACGACGAAAATCTTTCAATCCTCTTGACTCAATAGCACAGATATCTCTTTCCCTCTACTCCAGATCCCGTAGAATCTTTGCAGCTGTCTGTGCAACAACGGAAATCCATGTTATTTGTAGCTTCAACCATTTGATCATCCCTACTTACGTTCATTTTTGCAACGTCGTTCCTTCTTGGAGGTAGTGTTTCCCCAAAACCAACATCAAGAAGAGTGTTATCACCACTTCTAATAATTCCAAAACTAACTTCTGACTATATCAACACATAATAACTACCCCTGATCTGA
This sequence comes from Cicer bijugum, assembly GCA_037974875.1. NCBI lineage: Eukaryota > Viridiplantae > Streptophyta > Magnoliopsida > Fabales > Fabaceae > Cicer > Cicer bijugum. The sequence continues at coordinate 5,082,154 of JBBPBT010000487.1, forward strand.
TAACTCAGACCAATTATCCCGACGCATGATCAGATAATGACTCCTGTCGCGTCCGATTTGTCCGCGAAAAAAAATGAGTCGCCACCAATTTTATTTTTATTAAAGGAAAAATTGGATAAAACCTAAAATAATAATTTTCGAACCAGAAATTCGGATTCGGGAGTCGATTACGAATAGGGAAGTATTACCACCCTATAACGTCCGTTAAAACGGTTACCCCCTAATTAATTGTATACAAATTATTTATTTGTTTATTTATTTTTACCCCCCAAAAAGAATAGTAAAAAAATAAATTATTCACATTAATAGAAGAAAGAAAAAAATAATTTTTTATTAATTTGGTTTGACAAGGGACGACCTTGCTCCTACGTATCCCCGGGTGCAATAGGGAAATCAAAACTCACGTAGTTCTTGGGTAGAAAATATTTGTGTGTTGACCGATTTTATTATTATTTTTATTTATATACGTATAAAAAAAATAAAAATGTAATAAATATATAATAATGATGATAAATATAATAATAATAATATTTGTTTGTTTTAATGTAAAAAAGAAATTAATTTTTTTAAGAAAAAAAAATAATTTCGTAACGTGGCGGTTTGTGAACGAGACAATTGGACACGACAGTGAAATAATCTGTTAAATGATTCGCTCGTACGTTGTCGGATCTGTCGCGACACAAAGGCCACCAATGACACAAAGGCCACCAATGATTGAAAGTAAATAATATGGTGTAGCGAGCGAGGATGAATTTCATCCGGCGGCAACAACCGTTAGTTCTAATCTTAAGGGTAAAAACATTTATCCGTTATAAATTTTTTATTTGATAAAGACGTGTTATGAATTTTTTTATTAAATTACAGTATGATAAAATTTGTTTTCTTGATCCATAGACATCAACTAATTATATTTTTTATTATTTTATATTACAAAGAAGACAACTTTTAGGATTAAACGATTTAAAAAATAAAATGAAAGCTTAACATATGAGTTTATTTTTATAAACAAAAAAAAAATAGAAAGAGAAAAAATATATATATTAAAAAACAAAGATGTAAAATAAAAAAAAAAAACTAATAAGCAAACTAGAGAAAAGAATAAGAAAATGGTACCTTACTAGACTGATTACTTCAAGATCAGATTCTCTCCTTCTGTTTTGCTAACTAATCTCTCTATTCTCTCTATTTTTTTTGTGCTCTCAGTTTGTCTTTCCAATTGTGCTCCCTTTTGCCCTCTTGTGGGAGACTATTTATAGACCTTTGGGTGTAGATTGCAAAAGACAAGAGAATAATTATCAATTGATTACCATTAATCTATTTTTTCGGTTTTCTTTTTCTTTTAATTGGTCACAATTATACTGATTCTTATTGCCATTGATTCATTCTTCGGTTTCTTTTCTATTCAATTGATCACCATTATTTTGATTTTATGACTATCAATCAATTTCTTTTATGTTTTTTTTCCATTTATTTTGATCATCATTGCATCGATTTTTATGACAATCAATTCGTTTCTTTTCGATTTCATTTATTTTTATTTCTTATTATTTTTTTTAGAAAAGAGTCGGAACAAGAATTAGAGGCAAACAAGAATCGAAAACACTTGTGATTGTTTAGAGCTTATATTTCTAATTATTTATTTTTATTTTTGTATTTCTTTATATATTTATTATGATTGTCATTATTATTATTATTATTATTTCCTTTTTTTTAATAAAAAGTAAAAAAATAAAAATTGGACAAAATTAGGTGTCAACAGCCTAATTGTTTATTTTTATTATTTCTTTTATTTTTTTATTATTATTTATTATTTTTTTTAATTATATATCTATTATATTTCATAAAACTTTAAAAGTGGCGGACAAAATTAGGTGTCTACAACTCCCAACTAACAGGTTGACCTACAACCTAAACCAAAAACTCCACAGCCCCAAAGAAATCCAAACCAAAGCTTTGATACCACAATTGTAACACCCCATTTTCTAGCAGCGCGAGTGTATTTTTTTTTTTTCAAAACAAATTAAAAAAAAAGCAGAGGAATAAAGAAAGAAGTACTTTTGGATAAATACATAAGGCGTAACACAACGACAAATAAGTCAACAAAATTTACAAGCAGTGGAATAGTTTTTTTGAAATACGAATCCAAAGTATTTATACATCAAAAAGTGGTACATGGACCCATCAAATAAAATGTCAAGGTGACAATATTGGTATAGATACAGTCTTCCAAATTAAAATAGATACAACCAAAAAGAAAGACATCTAGTCCCTATACGTCCACCTAATCTGATCATACTACAAAAATTGTACAACTCGAGTGATCTCCACACGCCCTGCAAGATCCTCCTAACACAGCTTCAGTCAGGTGTGTCCAACTACATTCCCATCCATAGGGTACTAACCGGTAGGATGGCCCTGGTTCTCATCTGAGGGCAAAGCCCAGATTTCCACAATAGTTGTAAAAGGTCACCAACCGAAATTAACAATTAACACATAACATTGAAGTTTTTAAATGCACAAAATAACCTTTCAACTTAGCATGCACCTTAAAAGGGTTTCCAAATGCCAAACATTCACAAACAAAGTTGAAAAATGAAGTTTTTAACAAAACAGCACTGTTGTATTCGTATACAGCATTTTTGTATTCAAATACAAGGTTGTTTCAGCATTTAGCAACAAAAATAGCATGTATGTATTCGAATACAGCCTTCGGTATTCGACTACACAGTAAGTCAGTGGCAAAAACAGCATGTCTGTATTCGAATGCAACCTTCTGTATTCGAATACACATCAGACAACAATAGAAAAACAGCAAAATTCAGCTTTTTAAAGGGTTTCGAAATCAATCAACATTTACACACAAATCCAAACAATCACACTTAGCAATTATAGCGCAATCACCATAACAACTTGAGTTTCGAAATGGTTTTGCAATCAATCACACTTACACACAATTCCAAAACATTAACACTTAACAATTATAGCACAATCACCACGACAACTTGAGTTCAAACACTCAATCATAATCTTAAATCAAACACGACTCGCGTGCCAAGCACCCTAATGCAATGCGTATATGCCAAAATGCATGGACTCGGAATTCCAAAACAAAACCCTCCTCGAAGGGCCGTAAATCATAATTGTACCGCCTATCACTGGCCGAAGTACTAAATTACCGAAGAGCTACCTATCACGGGTCAGCACGATTTACTAAAAATGTAAATCGTAAATGTACCGCCTATCACAGGTTGAAGTACTAATTTACCAAAAATGTGCAGCCTATCGCAGACCTTACACGACGAGAAAATCCCCGCAAGGATAAGATGAACCAACAAATCACATGGAATCATCTCGTGGCCCATTCGGTCACCACTATCACCATGGCCCACCCGGTCGCCAGGTACTATGAAATGCATGAGCATACTCTGACTCTATCCACGACAATCGTTACGTAAATGCATATATTAAAAGAATCCCCATTTTTAATACTCATGTAACTCTAATAATGTTCACGACAATCATTAAGTAAACAGAGATATTAAAAGATTCCCCATTTTTAATACTCGTTTAACTCTAACAATTTTGACGATAATCATTAGGTAAATACATATATTAAGAGATTCCCCATTCTTAATACTCATTTAACTCTAACAATTTCGACGACAATCATTAAGTAAATACAGATATTAAGAGATTCCATATTCTTAATACTCATTTAACTCTAACAATTTTCACTACAAACATTAAGTAAACAGAGATATTAAAAGATTCCCCATTTTTAATACTCGTTTAACTCTAATGATTTTCAAATTCCACACAGAACATACTCAAACATATTCTCAAATTCAATCCACAATTCGCACCAAATCACATCAATTCATTTTTCCACAAAATCCACACAAACGCATCTCAAAATTTATAAATATTAATTATGAACACGTTAAACACGACAACCACAAATCATCACAATCCACCACTCAAACATATAAAATTTCACCCATAAAAGCATTAAATCCATTTTCCCCAAATCAACACTTCAACCCTAACAACTTTCTTTTCCACACAACCACATATAAGTCCCTAAATGCAAATTAAAGTTTGGAAGGAGCCCTTACCTTAATGATAGCTCTAATACGCGATTATGGTACCGCGAGTAATTCCGATAAAATCTCTGCTCGTGACGTCACTTCCAAAGTTAGTTCACTAGCACCGTAGTGTGGAGGTGAACAACTTTTCCTTCTATCTCTTCGTGAAATGAAGCTTAGATCTAGAAGAAAAGTGGGGGTTTGTGTTTAACGATTTTGAAATCACTAACATTGTTTTCGAATCTGAGAAGAAGAATGAAGCTGAGAAATCCTTGTCTTCTCACCCACAAGCCTTGGGTTTTCTCTTCTTGAAGCAAAAGAAAGTAAAAGAAGAAAAGAAGGGAGAAGGAAGCAAGAAGAAAATGGCTTGAATGCGCGATGCAGGGAATCCTTTGTTTCCTTTATTACAATTAAAAGTAAACCAATAAATATCTAACAACTCTCACACCCATCACTTCACTCACATCTCAAACTATTTAATAAAAATATCCACTCTCGTCGCAACTCAATTGACAGATAGAATTTTCGGCAACCCGAGTGATATATTTTACAAAACTGCCCAGACTTAAATTCTTCATAACCTAAATAAATTATTCTTCTACAAAAGATCCACTGTACTTAATCTAATTTATTTATCGACAAATTCTCATGCTTGCAATTAAAACATCATTGTAATAAAAAAAAAATTTAGACTACGCTACAATATAATTCAAATTAATATTTTTTTAAATAAAATATATTAAATAGTCAATCATATTTTAAAATTTTTACAACTTATTTTTGGATTTGTATTTTACATTTTATTCCATCAAATAAGTACAAGTACCATTAGATGTTGAAAAATAAATTGACAATCAAAAGTACAATGAGTCAAACAATTATCTTATATAATAAGTTTTCATACGAATTTTACAAAATATTTTAAAAATTAAATTAGATGATTGTGATAAACATGATTTTCCCTCATTTTAATTTTCCTAATCATATTCATTTATTGCAAATCAATAAAGTAATATTATAAGATAACTATGTTTATAATACATAAAATATTACTTATAAAATTAATTAATTAATATCCGCGCATTGTGCGGGCCATAATCTAGTTAAGAATAGAAAGACAAGAAATTCTAGCTATGAAAACTAAGCAAATAAGTGAGGTGGCACAAATAGAGCCATGTGACATAAAATATGATTAAGTGTCAAATGAATGGTTTGAGAGTCTATTTTAATATATTATATTAGATATATCATAATAGATTTGTATTTTTTTTTTCTCTTATGAGTGTTTGAATACATATTTTATTTCTCCATTGAAAGATAAATAAAACCATAGTTTCAGTTGACAACAAAATTAATCAAAATCAAGCGGTTATATTTTACCATTCTCCACATTATTTTGTGTTTTTGTCTTAAAAAATAATACTTTGAATTTTTTCATTATAAACATCGTCAAAAAAGATATCTTTTATAAAAATAAAAAATATTAAACTGTTGAATACTTTCAAAGAAATATATAAATTGAAGTAATTTTTCTTTTATTAGTGTTCAAGGTATTCTATTTCTCCAATAAAGGATAAATCACAACATAGTTTCATTGGACATAAAAAATAATCAATGTAGTCACGCCTTATCATTTCTAATATTATTGGATTTTTATTCTAAAAAAATAGTATTTTGAATTTGTTATATAAACACTGTCCAAAAAAAATGCAGAGTATTCATTCATGAAAGCAAAATCAAAAATAATTGAACTCATTTGATAGTAATCATCTATTATTATTGTCTAATGATCTCATGATACAACAAAGTATATTGGTAGACAAGGAACTCAATATCAGATGGTTGCTCTATTGAGTGATGCAAGTATCTCTTCAAATGAAAATTCGGAATGTGATTCACCACATTCTAGATAACTAACCCCTTTTGTCAAACTAACCTCTATCGTTGAAATTACATTATTAGTTTTTGGTACGTAAATTATATTATTTTTAATTACTCCTAATAATAACTTGCAATCAATATCATAGCTTCATGAAATTATTTCACAATTTTGACTAAGATAGTATCATTGTGATGGAGAAAGAAGCATTACATACTTTAGCAAGGAAAATTTCTAACCTCTTGACAAATATTCATATACAGGAAGTAAAGAATAACTTACAAAATGTATTTTTCTTAAAGACAACTAATTTGTGTTTGTATCACTTCATTATCCTCTGTTTTTAGCATATCCTCACATGTTGATGTTACCCTATTTTGTGGGCTGCATGAATGACTTATCCCAAAAATTGAACACCATCTAAACAACTTTTTTCAAGAATTTAGGTGGCTAGTTAATAAAAAAACAATATTAAAAAATGTCAGCAATCTAAAGATAGATATATACAATCTTAAAAAGAGGAGGAAAAATAAAGCACAAGGAAAGTATCTTTGGGAATATATTGAAAAACCAAAATGTACCTTTGCTATGTTGCTGCTTCAAATCAGCCTTTGGCAACTCTATTGACTCATTTTTTCCTCACTTTGGCATTGCTGCACATACAAGAAAGAACTTATGCTTTCGACTATTCCCTTTTGACAAATAACCTCCTTCATTAAGTAACTATATTGTATTAACAAAAACCCTATGAAAAAGTTAATGATAATTCTCTTTTATTGTTTATATTTACCATTTAGCATTCTTTGTTTCCGTCCTAGTGCATGTACGGTTTCACTCTTATCTCACAAAAGTGATTTTAAAATATTGGGCAAGAACATATATCTCACATGGAAAAAGATATAAAGTGTGAAAAAATTATAGAGTGATGTCCTATTTCTTATGTGTCGATCCATTTTGTCAAAGTGATTTAGAATTAATTTAAAAAAATAAAAGTTAAATTATACTTTTGTACCATAAATTATTTTTTATATTTCATTTTGTTTAAGTTTTTTCATTTTAACTTAAGCATTTAAGTTACAAATGTTGGACAATTTGATTCACCAAGTAGTTTTCGTTCCATTTTAGTCTTATATTATAAAAATTAAATATTCTAGTTCTTTGAGTTACAAAAGTTTGACACTTTAACTATTAAATTACAATGTTAAACACTGTTGGAAATGTCTAAAATATATAAAGTACATAATTTAAGGGATCAAAATATTTATTGTTTATAACTTAAGGGACTGAAAAATAACGTAAGTAACTTGAGGGACCAAAGCGTCCATTGTTTGTAATTTAATTGATCTAAATAAAATAAACATAATTTTAGAGACCAAAGTAAAACCTTTAAATAACTTAAACGATTAAAAATGTAATTTAACCAAAATATCTACTAAGTCTATCCATTTGAGTTAGCCATTAAATTATCTACATGGCAAGTTTTTATTATATTAGAAAAACACAAATCCTATGTTGAAAAGAGATCAAACTTGAAAAAATATATATAAATTGTGTATTCTCACTTTATTAACCAATTGTGTACAGATGAGTTAAATAATATAAGAGCATAAATTGATTTTGAAGTGTTTTGGTGTTCTCTAGTATAGTTGCTTTTATTATTGAAAATGTATTATAATATGAAGTTGGTATTTAGAACTTTCACCTCTAAACTTGATTTATCGACTTAAAATTTATTGGAATGTCTTAATACATAAATCACTTTAAATTGAATTTTCTTTAAACAAAATCAATTTTAGTAAATCAATACATTCCATAATCAACCTTTGTTATCGTACTAGTTTCATATTTTTCAACCATTGAAAGATGAAACTCTTCTAATCACGACCCTTGATGCCAAAATGTTACTCCAGCTTCACATTTGATAAAACAGAAGCTTTCTTTTCATCCTTTTCTGGTTTAAAGTTCATAATTAACTAAATCCCATGCAACTTCTTCATCAAACTATTCCTTTCTTCAAACCAAAGAAGTTGCAAGCACTTCTACAAGTGTGTGACAAAGTGAGAAAACCTTAACTATATGAACTTCCACCTTTGGTCTCTTAAGTAAACAATTTACTTCATTAAGAATCGAATATATTGGTTTACTTGTTGTTAGCTACTTAAATCTTTAGCTACCTATTTAGCATAATAAGCACTGTTCCAAAATCCATAAAACTTCAATCCCATTTAGAATCACAAACTTTTCTTTCTTAAGAGATACTTCGGTTACCAAAAAAAAAGGTCTCATTTTAGAAGCATTGATAGTTTTCAAGAATCAATAGAAGAGAAAAAGAGAACCAATTACAACTACATAAATGATTTCAATAAAGAGAAGAGAAAGAGGTAATCCAGTTACAATGCAATCACTTAATCCTCAAGTTCAACAACTACATCATGATAGTAGCATTCATCATGAAGAAGACTACAATCTTAAGGACACGAACCCGCAACTCGGGGAGCGATGGCCTAACGGCGGTGCTTATGGTGTTAGAGGATGGATGAGTGGTGGTGAAAGATCAACAAGTACATATGACCTTGTTGAGCAGATGTTTTATCTTTATGTTCGTGTAGCGAAAGCGAAGAATTTATCACCGAACACACTCACTTCAAGTTGTGATCCTTATGTTGAAGTGAGGCTAGGTAACTATAAAGGAAGAACAAAGCATGTTGATAAGAAATTGAATCCTGAGTGGAACCAAGTTTATGCTTTTTCCAAAGATCAAATTCAATCTTCTGTTTTGGAAGTGATTGTGAAAGATAAGGAAATGGTTGGTAGAGATGATTACATTGGAAGAGTTGTTTTTGACCTAAATGAAGTTCCAACTAGGGTTCCACCAGACAGTCCATTGGCTCCTCAATGGTATAGACTTGAAGACAGAAGAGGTGAAGGGAAAGTTAGAGGTGATATTATGCTTGCTGTTTGGATGGGAACACAAGCTGATGAAGCTTTTTCAGATGCTTGGCATTCTGATGCTGCTACTGTCTATGGAGATGGTGTTTTTAACATTAGATCAAAGGTTTATGTGTCTCCGAAACTATGGTATTTGAGGGTCAATGTGATTGAAGCACAAGATGTTATTTCGGGCGACCGAAACCGCCTGCCGGAGGTTTTCGTCAAAGCTCAGATGGGCAGCCAAGTACTGAGGACAAAGGTATTGTTGAATTTACGAGTTAGTAATAAAAATATGAGAGAAATAATTACAACTCGAGTATTGTTGGTAATAATCGGATAGTGACTTGATACAAAAGACTAAACACTAATCCGTATTTATAAGGGATACATTGACTCGATAGTATAATAAGGAAATTAGGAAATAAATCATCACGATAATATGTAATATAAAAACTAATATTTAAGAGATAGTTTAATATAATCTGAGACTATAAACTGATCCAAGAAAATCAACTAAGATACTCTGATATAATATCAAATATATTTTCTTATATTCTAATAGGTATGTCCAGCTAGATCAACTACACCACTTTGGAATGAAGATTTAGTTTTTGTGGCAGCTGAGCCATTTGAGGAGCAATTGACAATTACTTTGGAGGATCATGTGCACCCTTCAAAAGACGAGGTACTCGGAAAGATAATCTTACCATTGACCTTATTTGAGAAGCGTCTAGACCATAGACCGGTTCATTCTCGATGGTTCAATCTGGAGAAATATGGTTTTGGAATGATGGAAGGTGATAGGAGGAATGAGCTTAAATTTTCCAGCAGGGTTCACATGAGAATTTGCCTTGAAGGTGGATACCATGTCTTAGATGAATCAACTTTGTACGCAAGTGATCATAGACCAACAGCTAGACAACTATGGAAGCAACCTATTGGAATGCTTGAAGTAGGGATCTTAGGAGCACAAGGACTTCTTCCTATGAAGATGAACAATAGCCGCGGCAGCACCGATGCATACTGCGTAGCAAAGTATGGCCAGAAATGGGTCAGAACTAGAACAATTCTTGACACTTTTAGTCCTAAATGGAATGAGCAATACACATGGGAAGTTTATGATCCTTGCACTGTAATAACACTAGGTGTTTTTGATAATTGTCATTTAGGTGGAGGAGAAAAAGTTCCTAGTGGTGGTAGCAATAATGCAGCCAAAGATTCAAGAATTGGAAAGGTAAGGATTAGGCTCTCAACACTTGAAGCTCATAAAATTTACACAAATTCTTATCCACTTCTTGTTTTGCATCAACATGGTGTCAAAAAATTGGGTGAGCTTCAACTAGCATTAAGGTTCACTACTCTCTCATTAGCTAACATGGTTTATATTTATGGTCAACCTTTGCTTCCTAAGATGCATTATATAAGTCCTTTCACAGTTAACCAAGTTGAAAATTTAAGGTACCAAGCTATGAATATTGTAGCTATGAGACTTGGTAGAGCTGAACCTCCTCTTAGGAAAGAGGTAATTGAATACATGTTGGATGTTGATTCACATATATGGAGCATGAGAAGAAGCAAGGCGAACTTCTTTCGCGTGATGTCGCTTTTTTCTAACATGATCACAATGGGAAAATGGTTCAACCAAGTTTGCAATTGGAAAAACCCCATCACATCGGTACTAGTTCACATTTTGTTTCTGATATTAATTTTATATCCAGAATTGATTCTTCCAACATTGTTCCTTTACATGTTCTTGATTGGTTTGTGGAACTATCGGTTTCGTTCACGAAACCCACCTCATATGGATACAAAACTCTCATGGGCTGAAGGAGTTCAACAGGACGAACTTGATGAAGAGTTTGATACTTTTCCAACTTCTAAATCTCATGATGTTGTTAGAATGAGGTATGATAGGCTTAGAAGTGTAGCAGGAAGGATTCAAACTGTTGTTGGAGATATAGCTACACAAGGAGAGAGGTTTCATTCTCTACTAAGTTGGAGAGATCCAAGAGCAACTAGTCTCTTTGTAGTGTTCAGCTTGTGTTCAGCAGTGATTCTATATGCAACACCACCTAGAGTGGTGGCTTTGGCAGCTGGTTTGTACTTTTTGCGGCATCCTAAGTTTCGAAGCAAGTTGCCTTCTGTTCCAAGCAACTTCTTCAAGAGGCTACCGGCTAGAACAGATAGTATGCTGTGATGTATACATAGTTTCAAACTTCAGTATTGTTGGTTTATTTTCTTTATAGTGTATTTAACTGATCAAGATCTATCTTCTGTCAATGTTACATGAAAAAAAGTTTAGATGCTAAATTAGTATTGTGCATCACTGAATCCATATACTGTAAAAATAATTTAATTGTGGTTACATGGAAATGCTTACATTGATTTGAATAAACTATGGCACATAAACCTCATTCGATACAAAGATAACACAGAAAAACACAAATGTAAGACTCAAGAAAATATTGGACAAATTTAGAATCTAGTTGGTATCAAGTAGGTCCCAAAAGCAATACCAGTAGCAGCCATATAGTATAAACAAGTACTGATAACAACAAGAGAGCAAAAACAAGGCTTAGAACACTTGTCTAACGCAAATACTACCATGTTATAATGCATACATCAATTACGTGGTACATCAGAAAACAGAAGGAAAAAAACAATTAAGTAGCATACTTATGCTTCTTTTTTCTGCTTTTTTTTAAAAGTGGTAAAGCATATCAGCAGGACAGCATGATTGCCATAAAACGGCATAAATTCATACAGTTTTGTCCCTTCACCTCTGGTAAGGTTGTTCTATACCACAAATCACAGCACTAATGCAACAGTAGAAATCATCACATAATATTGATAACTAAGTCAGAACTAAAAAACAGTCAACAAACTTTTAAAACTAAAGAAAAAAAAAATACATGCATAATGCTCTTGAAAGTGCTCCATTCCATTCCATTAATAATTAATCTAGAGATAAAACAAAACAAATAAAATTGAAAAACAATGTCATTACCGAAATACTCAAAGAAAAATTACTAAAGATAAGAAACAACCAAACAGAGTTTCCCAATAAAGAAAGAGCAAAAAATTTATAACAAATCATCTCATAACATGCCATCTGATTTTGGAGGCATCCTCCTTAGGAAGTTCTGCGGAAGTGCAGGCAAATCAAAGCGAAGTCTTGGATGTCTTAACAAGTAACTGACCCAAACAAAGAATATAACGCGAAAAGGAATTAAATAAGTCAAAATGATAGCAACCAAATAGAAAATCAAGAACAAAGTTGTTGCTCTTGGATCCCTCCAGCTGATAAGAGACTGCACCCTTTCTCCTTGAGTTGCCAAATCACCCATCACAGCTAGCGCTCTCCCTGAAATTCCTCGCAATCTATCATACTTTTTCTGCAGATTACCGCCGCTAAATTTAGTTGGGAAATGATCAAACTCTTCTTCTAATTCTTCATTAGTTGCTTATCAGCATGAGAAAGTTTCATATCCATATGAGAAGGATATCTTGGCCTTAATCTTATCAGCATGAGAAAGTTTCATATCCATATGAGAAACTTCCAAATTCCCTTCAAGAATAAGAAGGTAAACGTTGCTGGCAAAATAACTCCTGGCTTGAAAATGATGAAGAGAAAGATGAAATAACCAACAATCGTTGGAACTGAACTCTTCCAACTGTGTATCTCTTCGATTGTTTTGACAAACGAAACTAAACCGCTTAGAAGACCCGCGATCCTGTAAAATTGAGCTCTTCCTCTCCTCATGCTCCACACATTTGCTCTCATGTCTAGCATGAATTCAACAACCTCTCTACTAAGAGGTGGTTCAGCTCTTTTGAACCTCAATGTTGTGATCGCGGCAACTTGGCTTCTCAAACTCTCTAACTGAAACATAGAGATTGTGATGACTGTGCAAGGATCATAAACTTCCCATGTATATTGCTCATTCCACCTTGGTGAAAGACAATCAACAATAGTCCTTGTCCTCACCCATTTAGGATCATACTTAGCTACACAATACGCATCGGTTCGATCCTTCTTCATCAGAGAGAGCCCAACAGCATTCAAGATTCCCAATTCCAAAACACCAAATACTTTGTTTGCTCAAATACTTAGAAGATGGTCTTAGATCACTACTATAATGAGTGGCCTCATCAAGGACATGGTACCCTCCATCCAAAGAAATCCTTAAATTCAATTTAGTATTAAATATAACCTCCTCGTCACCTTCAAGTTTGTTAGGCTTCTCAAGATTGTACCAAACACTAGCCGTTGGAGTTTCATCTATTCTTCTCTCAACATCCTTAAGATGAATCACACAACTTCCCAAACTTTCATGTTTATTGGAGTTTCCTTGACCTTGCTCAATGCTTAAAAGCAAGGACTCGTCAAAAGGTTCGGCTGCAACAAACATCAAATCCTCATTCCACGAAGGATTCAGATTAATCTTCATCGGACGGCTTCTATATGCCAAGTTCCCAAGAACACCTTGAATAAAGATTTCATTGTTGCCACTTTTGTTTTTTAGCAACAAATCTTGTGCTTGAATCACATTAACTCTAAGATACCAAAGTCTAGGTGAAATATACACTTTCGAACGAGTGTAAGCGATGTTTACGGCATTAGTAGTTGTTGCATCCGAATGCCAAGCATCAGGAAAACTTTCATCAGCTTGAGATCCCATCCAAACTAACCATTAACTCTCCTTGAACAACCTTAACACCATTTTGATTCTCAAGCTTATACCATTGTGGTGCTAAAGGACTATCAGGAGGAAACCTAATAGGAATATCAGAAATTGTGAAAGCTATACGACCGATGAACAAGTCCTTTTGATCAGCACCAGAACCTGTTGGATCTTTGTTGGTGACAATTGCTGCAAGACTCTAATAGTGAAGTTGTTGATGAAGATTCTATGTAGCAAATTCCAAAGCGTGTTGTTACACTAGCCTTTAGGTTCGATTTGCCCCCACCAATCAGATGCAAATGAGACTACCAGCGAATCCCCTTCAGGGTACTTTGGAAACCTTGATATGATTTGCACTATCACACCAAGAATATCTCTCAATAGTATGTTACAAAATAATGTTACCTATTCTTTTCTCATGCATTAGAAAAGAATAAGTTGACTTAGTATATGAAAGAAATGGATGACAATTGCTTGAATTCGTTGTTTTCATTATGTCCAAAGTGACCCTATTTATAGGAAAATAATGTCACTTGGGAAGAGTTGCAATTCTTCTTCTGCCACTGTTTGCGAAGGGTCATATATAATTACCGTTCATAAATTAACTGAAGTTATGCAATGGTCTGGTGGCAAAACGTTATGCCTGTTTGCGCGCCTGACCTGGGTTCGATTCCTCTTTGCACCTTTTCATATTTCCAAAAGAAATAGGAAGCACGGATTCAAACTCGGGTTCTAACATTAAGACACAAAGAACACAACCACTACACCAACATGAACTTCATGTCAATAAAATCCAATTATAGATAGATATATTACCCAATATTTTGGAAATATCTCACAATCCCCCACCATTTTCAAAATATACTTAGTCCCATAATTTTGGAAATATCATGGTTTCAGATAATGGTATCTTACGATTTGAACCACTACTTAGTAAGCTATGGGTTCCACTTATCCCGAATAGATTGGTAGACAAGCTTTGAACCAATTATTCATTAGAACAAGTGTGCACAACTTACACATAAAATCTCGGTACTATCGAAAGAATTATAAAGATGACACATTTGTTAAGGCCTTGTGTCATGTACCCTTTTCATGAGAATTTAAGAGTCAAGCCCTTTAACTCTTCGAATCGGCCTCACTTCATCCTCACATAGGTAGACTATATCAGAAATACACCCATAATATGTATTTCAGCAAAATTATGCTATATGTCTATTAAGAGTAAAACTCAACCTTCCAACTTTACACTTATGGTCCAAGTACTTTCAATCTTTGGGATGTATCTATATTCAAGTACTTGCAATCATTCTAATAGTGTACTTTATCATTGAACTCAAGACTTGATGTTACTCAAGTGTGAGTTGACATTCCACCATTCATGATTAATTAGATATGGGCTTGAGTCCCATCCCCAATGATGTCTTCAACACCATGTCCCTTGTCAGACCTTTCGTCAAAGGATCTGCAAGATTCTTTTCAGTTCTTACGAACACTATGGATATTACTCCATTTAAAATTAAATCCTTTACATAGCTATGTCTTAGACCAATATGTCTAGATTTTCCATTATATACTTGACTGTATGCTTTGGACAGTGTGGATTGACTATCACAATGTATGGATACCGGTGCCATTGGCTTTGGCCAAATTGGTATCTCATATAACAAATTTCTTAGTCATTCTGCCTCTTTACTACCTGCAGGTAGGGCAATGAACTCTACAGCCATGGTGGAGTCGGCAATGCAAGTTTATTTCTTTGATCCCCAAGAAACAGCACCTCCACCAAGGTTGAAGATCCATCCACTTGTGGAAGCATGATCCTCAACATAAGTTACCCAACTGGCATCTATATATCCTTCCAAAACTGAAGGATATCCACTATAGATTAAACTATAGTTAATTGTTCCTTTTAAATATTTTAATACTCTATTAACAGCGTGCCAGTGTTCTTTACTTGGATTGCTAGTATACCGACTTAACCTGCCTACAGCATATGCTATGTCAGGTCTGGTACAGGTCATGGCATACATCAAGCATCCGATTACCTTTGAATAATCTAGTTGTGCCACAGGGCATCCTTTATGTGGTTGTAAACTAACATTTTGATCAAATGGAGTAGAAACAGGTTTGCAATTAAATTGATCAAATTTCTTTAGCATTTTCTCAATATAATGAGATTGAGATAAACCAATATTTACTCCATCTCTAATGATTTTAATTCCTAAAATCACATCGGCTTCACCTAAATCTTTCATATCAAAATTTTTCGATAAGAAAGTTTTAGTTTTCTCCACCTCATCTAAATTGGTGCCAAAGATTAACATATCATCCACATATAAACAAATCATAACACCATTTCTATTATGAAATTTACTATAAATACACTTGTCAGATTCATTTATTTTATATCCATTAGAAAGCAAAACTTTATCAAACTTTTGGTGCCATTGTTTGGGTGCTTGTTTTAACTCGTATAAGGATTTAATCAAATTACACACTTTATGTTCTTGTCCTTTGATAACAAATCATTCAGGTTGTTTCATATACACCTCTTCATCTAACTCTCCATTTAGGAAAACAGTTTTAACATCCATTTGATGGATTACAAACTTATAGATGGAAGCTAGTGCCAAAAGCACTCTTATGGATGCAATTCTTGCAACAGGTGCATAAGTATCAAAGTAGTCGATACCTTCTTTTTGTGTAAACCCTTTAGCAACAAGTCTAGCTTTGAATTTATCAATGGTACCATCAACTTCCATTTTCTTCTTAAAGATCCATTTACAACCTATTAGTTTTGATCCAGGTGGGAGGTCTACTAATTTCCAAGTTTTATTCGCCATAATTGAGTCCATTTCCTCTTGGATGGCTTCTTTCCAAAAGGAAGAGTCTTGAGACTTTATTGCCTCTTCATATGTGTCTGGGTCACTTTCTAAATTGTAACAAATTGGTCCATAACTATTACTGGAATCATTTGTTCCTTCTACAAGGAACATAAAGAAGTTTAGGCCATAATCTTTCTCTTTTCTGGCTCTTTTACTTCTTCTGGGTTCTGAACATGTCAAAGTATCATTATTAGATACATTATTTTCTAGACTTTGTACACTAGAACATACAGTTTCCTTGGGATGTGGAATTGAGTTAAATTTATTTTCTTGAAAAATTGCATCTCTTGACTCAATCACTGTGTTAATAGGATATGAGTCATTAGATTCAACAACCATGAATCTATAGGCCTTGCTATTTTCAGCATAGCCCAGAAATACACTTTCAATTCCTCTTTCTCCCAATTTCTTTCTTTTTGGTTCAGGAACCTTAACAATTGCTCTACATCCCCAAACTTTTATATAGTTAAGATTGGGTTTTCTTTTCTTCCAGAGTTCATATGGGGTTATCTTGTTCCTTTTATTGGGAACAATATTTAGTAAATAACATGCAGTTAGCATGGCTTCACCCCAATAACCTTTAGATAAACCAGTATAGGATAACATAGCATTGACCATTTCTTCTAATACCCTATTTTTCCTTTCTGCAATTCCATTTTGTTGTGGGGAATATGGTGCAGTTATTTGATGCACAATACCAGTGGACTCAAAATACTCAGGATGATAGAACTCTCCTCCCCTATCACTTCTAAAACACTTAATAAAAGTTTTATGTTGAAGTTCTACTTATGCTTTAAATATTTTAAATTTGTCTAAAACTTCATTCTTAGAATGCATTAAATAAACATAACAAAATCTAGAGTAATCATCAATAAAAGTGACAATACTTTTTACCACCAATTGTAGGCCAACCATGTAAATCACATACATCAGAGTGAATTAAATCTAATACCTTAGAACTTCTTTCAACACTTTTAAAAGGTTGTCTAGTGATTTTAGTTAGCATGCAAGTAGTACATGAATTTGAATTTTTATCAAAAGTCGGAATTAAATTTGATTTCATCATATCATTCAATTTTCTAAAGTTAATATGTCTTAGTCGCATATGCCATAAATCACAAGACTCAACAATATAAGCAGAAATTATATTATTATTATATTTACTAACAACATTACATTTGAACATATTCTCACAAAGGTAACCTTTCCCTACAAACATATCACCCTTAGAGAGAATAAATTTATCTCCCTCAAATACACTTTTGAAACCAAACTTGTTAAGTAAAGGTACATAAATCAAGTTCTTCCTAACATCAGGAACATAAAATACATCTTTAAGAGTGAGTACTTTTCCAGAAGTGAATTCAATCTCCACTGTTCCTTTTCCTTTGACTTGGACAGTTGAGGCATTTCCCATGTACAAAATACTTCCATCTTCTTCATCAATGGTCTTAAATAGTTCTTTGTTTTTGCACACATGGCGGGTAGCACCAGAGTCTATCCACCAAGATTCAATATCTTCAATTATGTTGAGTTCGGAAATGACAGCAACAAGATTATCTTTTGTTGCACTTGAATTCTTCTCTTTGTTCTTCTTTTTCAAGAATCTACACTCATTTTTAAAGTGTCCTGGTTTTCCACAATGATAACAACATCCTTTTCTTTTCTTTCGTTGTTCATTAATACCATTGTGTTTTTCATGAGATTTATCAAAATCTCAATTTCTTTTCTTAAAAGATTTGCTTGAATTTCCTTCCTCCATTACATGGACCTTTTCATGAGAAAATTGGTTTTTAGTATCCTCTTGTTTACGATACTCTTCTTCTAAACGAAGGTGATTACCCAATTGCTCAAGTGATATGTCCTATTTCTTATGTTTCATAGATTTTTTGAAATCTTTCCACGAAGGTGGAGGTTTGTCTATTATGGAGGATACAATAATGGTTTCATCCATGTGCATCTTATGTTGTTTGTAGTTATTAAGAATACGTTCAATCTCATGCATTTGTTCCATTACTGGTTTATTATCAACCATTTTATAATTATTAAATTGAGAAACAAGAAACTTCTTACTTGTAGCGTCTTCTTGCATATATCTTGACTCTAATTTCTCCCATAGTTCCTTTGCAGATGTGCTGCTTTGATATATATCGAACAAGGAGTCAGACATTCCGTTGAGAATATGGCCCATGCATATATAGTCATCATTGTCCCACTTCTACCTTTCTCTTGTTTCTACCAATGTTTCCACTTCCTTCTCCAGCGGTCTTGTGGTGTTTTGAACATACACCACCTTCAAAGTTGTGAGGAGAAATTTCATCTTTTTCTGCCAACGGATAAAATTTCCTCCATCGAATTTCTCCAACTTCACAAAATTAGAAGTCATTTCTTTGAGTGATGCAACCATTGATTGAAAATAAATTGAACCTAAAGATTGTTGGATCTTTGTTGGTGACAATTGCTGCAAGACTCTAATAGTGAAGTTGTTGATGAAGATTCTATGTAGCAAATTCCAAAGCGTGTTGTTACACTAGCCTTTAGGTTCGATTCGCCCCCACCAATCGGATGCAAATGAGACTACCAGCGAATCCCCTTCAGGGTACTTTGGAAACCTTGATATGATTTGCACTATCACACCAAGAATATCTCTCAATAGTATGTTACAAAATAATGTTACCTATTCTTTTCTCATGCATTAGAAAAGAATAAGTTGACTTAGTATATGAAAGAAATGGATGACAATTGCTTGAATTCGTTGTTTTCATTATGTCCAAAGTGACCCTATTTATAGGAAAATAATGTCACTTGGGAAGAGTTGCAATTCTTCTTCTGCCACTGTTTGCGAAGGGTCATATATAATTACCGTTCATAAATCAACAGTTGTGCCTTTTCAAAAGGGAATATTTCCAAAAGAAATAGGAAGCACGGATTCAAACTCGGGTTCTAACATTAAGACACAAAGAACACAACCACTACACCAACATGAACTTCATGTCAATAAAATCCAATTATAGATAGATATATTACCCAATATTTTGGAAATATCTCACAGAACCAACTTATTTTTCATTCACAACAATCTCCAAAACTTGTTCTTGAATCCTCTCTTTAGAAAAAGCAAAAACTTGGTTCCATTTAGGATTTGAAGTTTTCTCAAAGACCCTTGTTGTCCCTTTGAAACTTCCAAGCTTAACTTCCACAAAAGGGTTGCAAGGATCAGAGTCACCGGTTTATGTTAAGTCTTTGGCTCTCACTACTCTTGCAAAAAGAAACTGCATGTGTTCAACAAGATCAAATGATGTTGGAAGCCTGTCGCCAACTATCACGCTTCCAGCACTGATATTAGGCGTTGTTTCCTTTACAGAAAAATCTTCTTTTTGCTTCCTTTGGTTTTGATTTTGGTTTTGGTTTTGGTTTTGGTTTTGGTTTTGGATTTGGATTTGGTTGGCCATTGCTTACGGTACAAGAAAAAAAAAAGAACAAAAAATGTAGGTGTATGTACAAAGTCAAATCATATACATATACAATATTTCTTATAGAACTTGTGCAACAAAGATTTATGTTGAATAATACATGGGTAAAGGGTAAAGCGTAAAGAAGAGTTAAATACATAAAACTCAAAAAATGGAAGTAATTTTTCTTCAAAATGAAAATAAATATTGTGTTTATCCAAACAACAAAACATGTGAAGGACAAAATATTCCTAAAATTTAACATAGTAGAGCTAACAAATAGTAGTATGTACACAATGAATGCGACAAAATAGGTACACAATTAAACATAGTAGGACTAATGGAAAAACAAAACAATCAGAAAGAGATTTATGAATTGAATCATGAACAAGAGGAAGAACTCATACATGTATTATGTGTTTTCTAACATTAACATGTTATGTCTTTTGGAATGTTATTTTTTACTTGGAAACTTTGAAACATAGATAATGGCAGGAAATGCAAACATAGTTATCAGTTTTTGTCAGCTTTAGAAGGAGAATATGTTAAGTGCATTTATTTTAAATTAAAATAGTTTTCATCACAAACTCCAACACTAACCCCCACCACACACAGATATATATTTTTTAAAATTATTATTAAATATTGAGATTAAAAACGATAGAAGTCTATTTTACATGTACAACTAATCACAATTTACCATTATAGCATAATTTCTTTTTTTTTAATTTTTTATTTCAAGTATTAGCAAGTTGTGATAGGACATATATCTAATCTCTAAAGTCTTAAATATTTAAAACGAGATGCATTTGTCTTTCATCTAAAACCAGTCAATCATCATTATTGAAAATATTAATAATATTATTATTATTATTATATATTAGTAGTAAAGGTATTTTAAACATTTTTATTCTTTTGTATATATAATCATTGTAACTCAATTAATTATAGTTTCGTTCTATGCTATGAAACCTTAGCCAAAGGTTCCTTCTCTTCTCCCTATCTTTTCTTCTTTTATGTTGATGTTTAGTTTATCATTGTTAACATGGTATCAAAGAGCTTTGGTTGATTTTGGGATCTACTGTAAAGTGGTCCACAGCTTTTGTGCGACCCATTTTGCCTCTCTATTTCCGACTCATTTTCTCCCTTAAGTAAAGCGCAATAAGTTGTCTTCTCGTTCAGCCATGTGTATTTTTCTTGGTTATGGAGATGGTCAAAAGAGTTATCGTTGTTATGATCCCCATGCAAGGAAACTTTATGTTTCTTGTAATGATGTTGTTTTTTTTGAGCACATCCATTTTTACTATGTTTCCTCTGATTATCAGATTACTAAGAGTTATGTACTAACCCATATTGATTCGTTTGTCCTAATGATAACACTTCTAGTAATTGTAATGTTGAGAATTACATAACAAGTACTACTACACCACATGATGACATCCCTCTTGTCCTCTCGGCTGCCCAACCATCTCCTACGATTGTTGATCCTCCTTGTTACCCATCTCGCCAACGTAAGTCTACTCAGTTACTTAATTTTGTCCATTCCACTTGCTCGGCTTCGTTTGCTTTTTTCTTAACCTCTATTCACAGTTTGTCTGAATCCTCTTCCTATAAAGAGGTTATTCTTGATCTTCTTTGGCAGCAGGCTATGGCAGAAGAACTCTCTTCATTGCACAAAATCGATACTTGGGAATTAATACCTCTTCCTCTTAGAAAACGTGTTATTGGGTCTTGTTGGGTATACAAGATCAAAACTAAGTTTGATGGGTCAGTTGAGAGCTACAAAGCACGTCTTGTTGCTAAGGGATTCTCTTAAAAATATGGTATGAATTATGAGGAAACTTTTGCTCTTATAGCCAAGATGACCACTATTTGTACTCTTATTGCAGTTGCATTTATTCGTCAATGGCATATTTCTCAAATAGATGTCAAAAATATATTTTTAAATGGTGAGATTCATGAAGAAGTCTATATGGTCCCTCCACAAGGAGTTTCTCATAATCAAGGGGAAGTGTGTAAGTTAAAAAAAAAGGCTCTATATGGTTTTAAACAGACTCCTCGAGCTTGGTTTGAGAAATTCTCTATTGTGACCACCTCTCTTGGATTCCGCTCTAGTGAACATGATTCTACATTGTTTATAAGGTCCACCAATTATGGTCGCATTATACTTTCTCTTTATGTTGATGATATGATTATTACAAGTGATGATGTTAGTGGAATCAATAAGTTGAAATTGCAATTAGCTAAGTAGTTTGAGATGAAGAACTTGGAAACTCTTCGCTATTTCTTAGAGATTGAAATCGCCTACTCTCCTAGAGGCTACCTTCTTACATTGCCAACATTCTTGACCAAGTTCATCTTTCTGATACTAGAGCACCATATACTCCTCCTGAGTTGAATGTGAAATATGCTCCCATGGATGGTATTCCTTTACCAGATCCCACTTTGCATCGTACTTTGGTTGACAGCTTAGTGTATCTGACAATTACCAAACCTGACATTACTTATGTTGTTCATATTGTTAGTCAATTTGTTGTCTCTCCCACTACAATATATTGGGCAACAGTTCTTTGTATTCTTCGCTATCTTCGAGGAACTCAATTTCAAAGTCTTCTTTTTCCATTATCATCTTCATTGGAGTTACGTGCTTATTCTGATGTTGATTGGGCTGGTGACACCACAAATTGTAAATGCACCACAGGATTTTGTATCTTTCTTGGAGACTCTCTTTTTTGCAATAATAATTATTCCGCTATATTCTTTTTCCAAATTTTCTTTATCTTTTCTTCCTCATTTTGAATCCAAATTTGTGATTCTTCATTATTTTTCAACTTGATTGTATAATATTTATAACTTTAAGATTGAATATGTTTTAGTGATATATTTCACTATAATTTCATTCTTTTTAGCGATTGTTGGCTTTCTCTTTGTGCTTTTTCTTTGTACTTCTATCATATATTAGTAAAGCAATTACCATTTTCTTTGTTTTTTATCCTATGGTATTAAACGCTTCTCATTCTCTTTGTGCTTCCATCATATTATGGTTACGCTTTGTTGATCATATTTGATATCTGAAGATCTAAGATTGGAATTATTGATCGTATATTAGAGTAAGTGTCATGAAGACACTGGAAGATTTTCAAGTTAGTCAAAGTAGGCCGAAGACTTTGACGAGAGTCATGGACCTCGGTTGCTGCCACTTTCTACATAAATTTTGTTGTTTAGCTGCAGTGATTACGGCTTGTATTTTTTTTTTTTTTCTTATAACTTTCTTTCATTAGTCTCATTGAATTTTTCTTTTTATTGTATTGTTTTATCCAAGTTATAAGTGTTGTTACATACTTCCAACTTGAGGGGAACTGTTAGAGATAGTTAAAATTACTTATGGTTAGGTGAAAGTTGTTAGGTTAGTTACATTAATAGCACTATATAAAAGTACATCATACTCTAATTGTAAAAACAAATTTTCAAATAATTATTTTAAATTTTATTTTTTTTCTTTAATTATTTTTCTATTTCTTAAACTCAATCATGATTCTTAAGAAAAAAAGATGTCAAAGAAAAAAAAAAACATAACACTAATCAGAGAACTGATGCTTCTCTTTTTATTTTTTCTTGAAGAAGAACGAATGCTTCTTTTTTATTTGCGTAAAATCTATAGTGTTTCATTTTGCATTAGGTTAATAAATTCGGCTTTTTTATTATTATACCACTAAAAGGAAAATTAAATACTATAATACAATTCTTTTTAAATTATATACCATTCTATCATATTTTTGAAAAAAAACTATTGAAAGGTGAGAAATTGATATTCCTGAAACCGACTTCTCAATGAATTTTTTTTTTCTTTTAAAATATAATGAAGGGAAATCTGTGTGGGGGAAACCGATTTCCCATGTATAGTTTTTTTTAATTATTTGTTTTATTTTTAATATTAAATATATATATATATATATATTTGATTTGATTAATAATTAATGTGCTATTTAGTAGACATAGATATAGGCAGTTTGATTAACGATTATTTTTTTTTAACATTTTTCATAATAATAAATATAGATTTTATTATTCAATAATTATTATTTTAATTAAATTATTAATTTAACTTTCTTTAAGTATTAATTTAAGGAATTATTATTTTAAATAATTAAATAAATAGAATGTTAACTTTTTTTTAATAATTATCTAATTAAATGTTATTTTTTATAATTATTAAAAAACTTAAATAAAATGAAGTCCATCATTCCCCGATAAAGTAGATCATCCTCCATGCAAGTTGACCTAAGAGTATCTCCGAGTATGACTCAGTTCTCTATTTTCATAATTTAATAATAATAAATTTATACTCGTTACATTTTTTTTATTAATTTATTAATAATAATAAATTTACCATTTTTTTTTATTAATTTATGGCAGATGACTTCTTTTTAATTTACTTATGTCATGTATTTAACATTTAATTATTATTATTATTATAAAATTTAATTTCAATTTATTTTTAATTTAAATTAAATAATATATAATAATATTATATAAAATATTTAAATTGTAATAAAATTAAATATAAATTAAATATTAATGTATAAATTAAAATTATGGAATCTAATATGATTTTTGAGAAGTAAAACCATAAAAAATGAATTGGTTGTAGTAAAAAAATAAATCAATTGCTTCACCATATATGAGATTAATATAATAAAAAAATTATAATAAAAGTTATATTTATTGTAATAAAATTAGTTTATTTTGTATTTATATTTTTAATTATAATATTTAATTAATTTTATTTTTATTTTTATAGAGTCCATTTTATTTAAATTTTTTAATAATTATAAAAATAAAATTTTAATTACATAATTATTATAAAAAATTAACATTATATTTATTTTTTTATTTAAAAAATAATAATTATTTAAATTAATAATTAATTAAAATTAATTATTCATTTAGCCAATAAATTTTTAAAATACTTCTTTCTGATATATTTTAAAATTGATATTTTTAATATAATTATTACTTATAATTACATAATTGACACTACAAAAATATTGAAACAAATTGGTGGGATGAAGAACAAACTATCAAATGTTTTTTATTAAGTAACTCCAAAAGAGCTAAACAATTAGTAATATTTTGTTTTCAGTGTTACCACCGAACTATTTAGAATCCGCGGACTTGAATTTCCTTTGATTAGTAGTAGATTTGAGTGTAAGGTAAAGAGTTTTAAGAGGTTTTAAGAGGTTTTGAAATTTTTTAATTTTTTTGACTTCAAGGTAGACGATTTGAACATGTTTGGATTTCCACTTAAAAATTTAAATTTACTTTTGAAACTTAAAATGAGTTTGCTTTTATTTTTTGTTAATTGTGAAATGTCATTTTTCCGTTTAGAAATATTAAAATACTTCTGGTCCATTTTGCTACAATAGGTGCGACTGTTTTTTTAAGTGTAGTTTTTTATTTCTAGTTACACTGTTTCTCCTTTTGATTTCACGGTGGCGGTCATATATGTTACAGAAAAATAGTTGGCACCAAGTAGTATTCGAAATAGAAAAAGAACTATTAAATGCGCTCTACTAGGAAAAATAATTATAAATTCAATGGTGTATTTTGTACAAAATATAAGAGAAAATATAACAAGTTGAAAAAATTAAAATTTTAATTTTCACAAATTTTAAAATTTTTATAAGTAACACAACTCACATAAATTTTTAGAACTTCATACAATTCAATCGAATAAAATATATATATTTTACGTTTTTATCTTTGTCAAAAATTTTATTTTTAAAAAATACATTAATTTTTTATGATTAAACATATCGTATCATTCCTAAAAAATATATAATTTAATTAATACAATTTATAATTAAAAAATATTATCATATTATATTATAAATTAATAATCTAATATGTAAAAATTTATAAATAGATAATAATTAAGTTGCTAACTAGGGTGGTATAATAATATATTATTATTATTATATATATAAAAAATATAATATACCGTGTCCCTACCATCTTCTGAAAAAATCTACAAATGCAAATATATTATAAAAATGCACTTTTATTGTAAAAATAATACTATAATGTATATTGTTAATAGAGTTAAAAACAAATTTGGGCACGTATTAAAATTATATACAATAATAGAAACTCGCTAATAGAAAAAAAATAGAAAAGATTAATGAAAAAAAATATGAAAAATATAACCTGAAGCGCAGAAAACAGAGACACTCAAAGAGGGAGTGGAGACGTAGCCGGCGAGACGGAGATGTGAACGGAAAAAAGTAGCACCGATCACAGAAGTCTTGCTTCTTTTTTTATTTTTCCCTTGAAGAAGGTGTATACTGTTATATTATCATTTAATTTTATTTTTTGTATTAAATAAATACACATCAATTACACTCGATTGTTATTATATTGTAATGATTGGTTTGATATTTTGATGATTAATTGGACTGTAACGGTTAGATGTTTCAAAATTGAATTTTTTTTTTTTAGTTTTTCAAAATCGATTTAACTTCAAATGATATTTTTTATAGTTAATTACATTTATAGTTAATATAAAATCATTCTATACATAACATATATTTCTATATATATTTTTTATATTCATATATTTTTTATATTTAAATTTATTTATTATTTTTAATTTAAAATAAATGTTTAGTAAAGAAATGTATTAACATATTGAATTGAATTGATTAAAGAATCTATTATTATGATTTTGAGTAAGTCCCTACAAAGATAGTTATTAAATCTTAGCGCCGCTTAAAAACCTTCCTCCTAAAGTAGTTATTAATATGAATAATAGAAACTCTATAATAGCCATTTATGTACATTCAATATACTCTATGGATCACTACAAGAAAAATTCTGTATACTTACGGAAATTTACCCACGGATCTTAGTTCGTAGGTAAATTATGTAATATTTACGGAAAAACCGTGGGTAACGGTGTTTATTAAATAAATTAATTTTGTTGATTGTATTCTACGGTTAATCCGTCGGTACAATTAAACCTCCGTAGATAAAGTTAAAAAAAATGCAGATTGCCAAAATTTCTTCGTATTTTGTTGACCACAGATTATCTGTAGGTAAATAATGATAATAATGTTAAAAAAATGCAGATTGCCAAAATTTCTTCGTATTTTATTAACTATTTTCTTTTTCTTTTTTTTACAAAAAAGAAAACTTGTTGAAACTTACTTGCTGTTACGAAGACTGTTTCTTCAAAATAGGTTTTTGTAAAACCCAACTCTCATAACACTCACTCTGAAAACCCATCACTCACAGCACAACCCATATCCCTCGTCGACCAGAGATCTTCGCCGCCGAACAAAGGTATATTGCCGCCACTTCAAAGTGTCATTCCCAGGTTCTCTCATTCTCTTTTTAGTTTTGTCATTCAAGCATGTTCTTTCTCTCTCGGTTCACTCTCTATTTCACTCTCATTCATCGTTATGTCATTTTCTATCTCTAATTTGTTTGATTTTCATGACTATTTGTTGTGTAATTGAATGTTTACTAATTTATTTGCAAACCCTAACTCATTTGCTCTCTCTTACACTTCAATTTGTTCATGCTTTAATTTAGGGTTTAATTTAGGATTCCACGATTATTCTTTTTATTCATGAAATATGGCAGTTTAGTGTGACTGGGATAAGATTATTGAGCAGTTTAGTGTGAAATATGGCATTTTAGTGTGAAAATTGTGAAACTGAGAAAGTGGGTAGGTGAAGCATCTATGTTGTGTTATCTGTTTCTTTGTAAGGGGTAGCTCTGTTTCCATGTTGATCTTTTGCAAATTATTCTACATATGACTGCTACTAGTCGACTAGATTATTCTTTCAGATAATGGCAGTTTTATAGTCATACTCTTGTGTAGAGTTAACAAGTTTGTTAGCATTTTTGAAACCAGAGAGGTGTTGAATAGTACACTGCTTCTTTAACAGTTAAGGTTTTCAATAAAGTATCATCTTGTGTGACATATGCCTGTGATCATTATTAATTCAAGTTAAGTATCGTATATAATGTATGACTGTCACATATACATATTAATTTAAATAAAATTAGTTATTTTACAATTTGTTTTTGTTAAAGAATTTTAAATTTTTATATATACCAAGGTTCCATAAGCCAATGCTTGTTTATTGCCATTGATAAGAATCTCCCCAGATTGTCTTGTGTTTGGTCCTAATCCACCTGAAAAATATATGAAATAATATTATCTTTTAATTTGCTCAAACACCAGATGCATTGGAACGTATTAAAGAATTTGATAAAACTGATATTTAATAAGATACATATAATATTGAAGGATGCACTATTTTGTCCTTTTCTACCTTTTGACCAAAACTAATATTAAATTCATCTATTTCCCTACCATGTCTATGATGCATCTCTTTTTTAGAATAATTTGCAAAAATATCCCTTTGTCTTCTAGATTCTCTTTCCTGTTTAAGCATAGGATTTCTACAATGACAACTGGGTCAAACAATGGCATAATATCCTGTCATGGATTATATCTGAACACAGACTGTTGTCTTGCAATCTAAGGCCAGTTAATTTAGGCTGTTGAAACTGAAACTATACTTGCTGAGCTGTAGGTTGGATCAATAGAAGGAAGAGTTGGTGTGCATCATTTGGATGATAGTCAGCAGGCTAAAAACTTCACTTTCAAATGCCACAGAGAGGGGAATGAGATATACTCGGTCAACTCTTTAAACTTCCATCCAGTAAGATTTGTGGTTTCATCTCTGTCTAACTATTCTACTTTAATATGAGTTGCAGCATGGTATCCTATATTTTAAAAATTCTAAAAGAATAAGTCCTATAATGAATTCGGTTTACTTTGCATTTTGGAAGTTGCACTGTTATCTTTACATTTCAATAATAAGTTTTCCCTTTATTGCAGTTCATAAATTTTTTTTGTTTGGAATGTAGATGTATAAAAGTGGAAATGACTTATATTTCTCCTAAAATCTACTATTCTGTGGTGTATTGACATTTTTTCTTTATCAATTTCATTGTTTGTTTAAATATCTTTAATATCCAATACCTGTAGTTGTGGAAATTTCATACAAACTCAGTAATGTTACAAATGACCTAATGATAATTCACAAAGCAAATATAACACTTCAGTACCGCTAAACAATTCATTAGTGTAACTCTTCATGTAAAATTTCAAATTAACCAATTAAATGTGAATTGTCTATTAGATGTGAATTATCTATTTTATGTGAATTATCTATTTGAGGTTTGTATAGATATCCTATTTGATATGTAAGAATACATTGTGTTAACAGTTCCATCGCTCCTCAATTCTTTGTTTGTCCTTCAAAGTATGGATGGCTACCACTCAGATCGTAGTTGGGTATATGATAGACTTTATGTTCAACGAGGGGGGTTGAAACCAGCCTTCGCAAAAGGTGTTGAAGAGTTTATAACAAAGGCAATAAGTCGAAATCAATTTGTAAAAGATGGTGGCATCAGATGTCCTTGTCACAATTGTATGTGTAGTGGTGTATTGTCTGCAAGTGAAGTCAAACTTCACTTGTATAGGTTTGGGTTTCAACCAAATTATTGGTATTGGACTGAGCATGGTGAAGAAGCCCCACATATTGACCCAAAAAATGTTCCAAGTAGTAGTGGATATATTAATAATGAAGATCCATTTACGTTAATGCAACATATGGTCGATGATGCATTTGGTCCAACTTATGACTTCCAAAATATGGGTGATGAGGGCAACGAGAAAGAGATTAATGAAGAGCCTCCAAATGAGGATGCTCAAGACTTTTATGATTTGTTAACTGCTGCAAACAAACCGTTATATGAGGGGGCTTCTGATTCAAAACTTTCAATATGTGTGAAACTTTTAGCTTGCAAATCAAATTGGAATGTTCCGCAAAAATGTCTTGATTTCTTTGCAAGCATGCTTATAGATGTGTGTCCTTTTAAGGATTCACTTCCAAAAAATTTTTACCAAGCAAAAAAATTGGTGACAATGCTAGGATTGAAGTCTGAGAAAATTGATTGTTGTGTTAAAGGGTGCATGTTGTACTACAAAGAGAATAGTGTAGATATTGAGTGCAGGTTTTATCATGAACCCCGATATGTTCCTCGTAAGCCTGGGATAGGTAACCACAAAGACATTCCAGTTAAGAGGATGTTCTATATGCCAATCACTCCTTGGTTAAAAAGATTGTATGCATCAACGGAAACTGCTGCCCAAATGAGATGGCATCAACATAATAGATCGAGTTCAGGCATTTTACGTCATTCGTCTGATGGGGAAGCTTGGAAGCATTTTGATGCAAGGTATCCAAACTTCGCAAATGAACCAAGAAATGTAAGGCTTGGTCTATGTTCTGATGGCTTCACGCCATACATTCAGGCATCTTCATCCCCATATTCTTGTTGGCCTGTTGTTGTGACCCCGTATAATCTCCCGCCCAAAATGTGCATGACTAAACCATTCATGTTTTCGACTTGTCTCTTACCTGGACCATCTAACCCAAAAGCAAACATTGATGTGTATTTACAACCGTTAATAGACGAGCTTCAACAATTGTGGAGTGAAGGAGCTTTGACTTATGATATTTCCATGAAACAAAACTTTGTAATGCGAGCAACCTTAATGTGGACAATTAACGATTTTCCTGCTTATGGCATGCTATCTGGATGGAGTACCCAAGGTAAGTTGGCTTGTCCGATGTGTATGGATGGAAATAAGGCTTTTACTTTAAAATACGGTGGCAAAAATTCATGGTTTGATTGTCACCGTCGTTTCTTCCCTCATAACCATTCATTTAGAAAAAGTAAAAAAGGGTTCACTAAAAATAGGGTTGTGAAGGATAAACCTCCTCCAATATTGACTAGTGAAGAATTTTGGGGTTGGGTTCACAATTTTCCATGAGTGATAGATAGTGCACATACTAAATTGTTTGGATATGGAGTTAGCCATAATTGGACTAAACGAAGCATATTTTGGGATCTTCCATACTGGAAAGATAATTTATTAAGGCATAATTTAGATGTCATGCACATAGAAAAAAAACTTCTTTGATAATGTGTTTAACACTGTCATGAATGTCAAGAACAAGACTAAAGACAATGAAAAAGCACGAATGGACTTGGCCATCATTTGCCAACGTAGCGACTTGGAGTTGGTTCCACATGACAATGGAAAAATGACAAAACCTAAGGCAAATTATTGCCTTACATCTAGTGAGGCAAAGCAAGTTTGTAAATCGATAAAAGAGCTTAAGATGTCGGATGGGTATGCTTCTAACTTGGCAAGATGTGTAGATGTTAATAGATGATAAATGAATGGGAAAAAAAGCCACGATTGTCATGTATTTATGGAGTGTTTGCTTCCATTTGCATTTAGTTCATTGCCTGACCATGTGTGGAAACCATTAATAGAATTAAGTCAATTCATTAAGGGCTTGTGCAGCAATACCTTAAGACATGATGAATTGGTCAAATTGGATGAAAATATTCCATTCATCATATGCAAACTTGAAAGAATCTTTCCACCAGGATTTTTTGATTCAATGGAGCATCTTCCAATTCACCTCCCGTATGAGGCAAAACTTGGTGGTCCAGTTCAATATCGATGGATGTATCCATTTGAAAGGTAATTTATATTCACCATTAGGGATTTCATTTTTTTCTAGATATTTCCACATTTATTAAGTTATTGCTCTCACTTTTCTAGAATGATGGGTGATTTTAAGCGCACAGTGAAAAACAAGGCTAGAGTGGAAGGCTCAATATGTATGTCATACTTACATCGAGAGACAACATATTTTTGTTCCCACTATTTCAAAACAATCTCTTTGTTTAATAGAAGCCAACGTAATGAAGGTGCAAAATTAAATGATGTTGTCACAATAACACTGTCAATTAGCAATCAGTTAGGACGTCCAAGTGGGAAGGCCCAAACACATTGGTTAAGTGATGCTGAAAGAAGGTCTACTCATGTACACATCCTCATCAATTGCAACGAGGTCAAGCCATATATTGAGTAAGTAATCTGTAAGCACACATCCCACATAATTACCAAATACATGTAATAACAATTTTGTCATTATTGACATCGCCTTTTTGCACTATAATTCTATTATTGAAGAAGATCCTATATCTCAAACTCGTATACATGGAGAATTCCCAGAATGGTTTCGTGCGTATGTAAGTGCTTTATTGAAGTTTGTTGCAAATAAATTAGAACTTCTCACCTAACTATTGTGAATATCATGTTTGTATAGGCCACTGACAAGGCAAATGGTGTAACTGACCCTAACTTGTTATCATTAGCTTGGATCTGAACCAATTATAGTGATGATGCCCACACCAAGTTTTGTCCCAAAAGACATTTCCCCGACTATTGATCATTCACCGTCATAACCATTAACATCTGTTGCTTCACGACATACTTCAATTTCCACTAATCCACCACCTTCAAGCCCTGTTGCTATTGGTAATAAGACTCAAGGGTCAAGATGCTCCAATTTTAGTCATGGGGTTGCGCCTGATGGGAGAACAATGATATGGCCGGATGGTTGAGGGTATGTAACTAGTCCTGATTTAATTTTCATTACTACATGAAGATTATCGTTCGTTTGAATTTATTTTTAAATAAAAATTATTTACAGGTGGTTACCGTGTAGGGTGGCCTCGAGGGCTCTCACCTCAGTTATTACATCACAGTATGTTGATCCGTATCCTACCTGGGGAGCAATCCCAAAATTAACTTTGGAACGCTGGCTTGACAAATTTGGTGTAAGATTAAATAATATATCTTGTTAATGAGTTGAACTATTGTGTGGATACTAATTGCAACATTATAACGTATTTGTAATGTAATGTTGCAAGAGAAAGTTGCTTGGTTGTCTGAGCACAATTTTCAGATTAGGAATATCTTCAATACCAAAGGATCAATGTTGATGCAAGCGAGAAAGAAGCGTAAGTGTCCAACTTGGATGGGAGAAACTATTTGGAATGATCTTGAGAAGAAATGGATGGATCCGTCATTTAAGGAGATATCAAATCGAGCTAAGAAAAATCGTGCTTCTTCTAAAGGAGGAGCTCTCCATACTGGTGGATCTATATCCATTGCTGAACATACCACTCAGATGGTACACTTTCTATATCCTTGATGAAATAAAATTTTTGTGATATAAACTAATGCCATGGAGATTCCATGGAGATATTGGATCCATTGCTTATCTTTTATGGACAACCCTACCTTTTATTAGCAACTTAGCAAGTGATTGCTTGATTCTGTGGATTTCTAGACACTGGGAAGGAATTTTAAATTTGGGATTGTGAAAAATTGAGAATAGATGTTGTTATTACTTATTAGACTTTGCCATTGATGTGTTTCTTGTATGTGAATTATTTGCATGATAAACACATGATATTTATTGCTTTCATCATGTAGAAAGAGATGTTATTACTTATTAGACTTTGCCATTGATGTGTTTCTTGTATGTGAATTATTTGCACGATAAGCACATGATATTTATTTGCTATTTTTATTGTTTTGTTGTGTTGTTGTTTCAAAATGCATAGACCTATTTTGCTGAAATATTTTGTTGTTTTCCTTTGTTGTTGAAATGTGCCTCTCATTTTATTCACTATTATGTTGTTTTTATTTTTTGTAAGGCTGAAGAGTTAGGTAGAGACACCACATTGGATGAGACCTTTTTAAAAACTCACACTAAGAAGAAGGACAACTCTTGGGTTGATGAAAGAGCCAAAAAAACATATATAAGAAATATTAAATCATTCACTCTTTCATTTGTATTTCTTGTAAAAATAATTTGATTATGTTAAATTATTTTCTATTTAATATTGTAGAAAACATTTCAAGATAAGTTGCAAGAAGCTTCCAAAAATGGGGAAGCATCTAGTAGTTGTAGCCAAGTGGTTAATGCGGAAGCTCGCTTAGACATATGGGTCGATTCTGTTGGGGGGAAGAATAAAGGGAGGATCTATGGTGCTGGAGACAGATCCTCGCTTTATAGACCAGGTGTCGCAAGTCTAGTCCCAGATTCTCGTCCATCTAGAGGTTGCACAATTGTCTTGTCTCAATAATCTAACGAGATAGCTGCACAGATAGCAGCATTTGAGGAGCGTGCAAAAGCGGCAGAACACGAGGCACGAGAGGCGCGAGAGGAACTAAAGAAAGCAGAGCAACATCGACAAGAGGATGAGCAGCGCACTAAAGAGCTCCAGATACAACTAGCAACATTGGCAAAAAGTGTTGCTTTCATACAGGCCGAGTCATCTCGTCGTCGTCGTCATCCAGATTATGACGAGCATGAGTCTAACGATGATGACGGCGATGAGTAGTACTGGTTTCAGTGTCATTTTCATATAGTAGTTATGACTACATATTTTGCTTTGACTTGTGTAGGCATTATCTATATATTCTTACGATAATGTTGTTATGTGTATTTTGAAAATTTTGCTAGTGACAATGTGCTTACTTTGAGAATTCTGGTAGTGTAAGTTGTCCTTATTTTGAAACTTGTGGCAGTCAGGATGTGTATTTTAAAAACACTGTTTATATAAAATTTCACTTTGTTTTGACAATGATGTTTTAATATGTTTACAATTTAATTTAGACATATATTAAAAAAATACAGCAAATTGTAAAAAATCAAAAAATATATTTAAATAATTTTTTCATTACCCACGGACATGTCACGGATAAAATTATAAATATTAAATCTAAAACAGTATAATTTGTCACAGAATCTCCGTAGGTAATGTTAATTGCGACATGTCCGTAGGTAATTACCTACGACATTATCTATAGAACATCTATACGTACGTTACCTACGGAGTCTCCGTAAGTTATACTACCTACGGACAATCCGTAAGTAAGTCTATCCTAGTGCTTTTCCGTAGGTAAAAATATTCCTACGAGCGATTTACTTACGAACCCGTGTCCGAAGGTAATCCGTGCGTAATTTTTAGTTACCTACGGACATGCCGTGGGTAAAGACAAAATAAGCCGTAGGTATATCCAATTTTTCTTGTAGTGGATAGATGAAAAACTTATGTTTCATAATTTTAAAATTAATTCTAAATTGTATATAAATTACAATAATGTATATTATTCTTGGACTAGTTCGTTGACGAATCAATGGTGTAGGGAGAAATAAAAGGTTGGGGCAAGAACGCGGTAGGCGGTGGCCCTATGAATGGGTTGAAAAATAAAATAGAAAGTCTACGGTTAGGTCAAACAATATCCAACAAAGATTGTAATTATATACATAACATAATCATAGCGCTCCTAAGTGATAAAAGAAATTAAGAATAATTAATCTTCTTTCTTTTATGATTTCCTTCCTCGCGTATGTATAAGATCGAATCGGTCCATTCGATTTTTACTTTTCAAAAGGAGTACTAATCCTTAACTTTTCGAGCAATCCTTCATCATTGGTTGTGTCTATCGATATTAGATCGGTTAATATACATACAATATAATAAGCAAGTCAGTGACAAATTTGTTATTATAATAAACTTTGTTAGATCTGTTCTAATTGAACTGTTCTAACAGTTACATTAATAAAAAATAAAACTACACAAAAAAAAAAATTATACTAAATTTATTATTATAGTAAATTTTATTATATTTGTTCTAATTGAACTAATCTAACATAGACATTTATTAGATCTGTTTTATTAGACCGATATAACAAGTCTTTTTTTAAAAAAAAGAATTCCTAAGTTAACCAAAGAATAAGAAATAAGGCGCGTACTCATCCTTGCGTTTCATTTTGCCTTGTGTTTCATTTTGCCTCGTGTTTCATTTTGCCTCTTCATCCTTCATTCTTCATCTTTTGTTTTGCAAACCCATAAATGAGTCACCCGCGAATCCAAACCCATTTTTCATCATTTTACCTTCGTTCTTCATCAAACCCGTGAGAACGTTTTCATCCTTCCACATTTAACCTTCATACTTTAGTGAAATCTAAATCCTGAATCCGCCTACTTCAGCACCGACGACGAGTTTTCTTTGTCTTCCTCTTCCATCTATCAAGGAGCATTTCTGTCGAGAAGTGTCAATTTCTTTCATTATCAAGAACTGTTTGCTGCTTTCTCCGGTAATTTTCTAATAACTCTTGTTTGTTATTCAACAATTTAAAATTATTTCATTGTTAATTATTCTTATTATTAATCTTTAATTGATGGAGAAATTTGAAGGAGAAATTTCTACATAAGTGATAGTGTAATTTTGAGAAGTGATGATGCCTAAAAAACTATAAAAGTGATGGAGAAATTTGAGTAGAAGTAGTTATCCCAATTTTCAACCATCCTTTAAAACTGTATGTTATGTGTTTGTGATATTGTCTATGTTAATAATATGTTCTGCACATTCCCTGCACGCTACTGATCTACTGAATAATTGTAATTTGTTTGGCTTGTTTATTTATTGGTTATTGTTTATGTCAAGGATAATTGGATTGTAATATATTATGGAAGAGAAATTGTGATTCATGTCTTCAATGTAGTTTGTTTTTGCAAAGAATGTTGTAAGTAATCATCTTGTTTGTCGGTGAAGTGTCACTTCAATTGCAAGATTTTGATATTGTAATTTAAGGGACGGAGTTCCAATCTGCTTGGAGTTGATTGTAAAATAATTATTAGTGTCATTTTAATTAATAATAATATGATGATGTTGATTTAGTGCTGTAATGGAAATTTCCTTTTTTATCTGTTTGTGGTTGTGGGATTTTAATTCCTTCTACTATGTTGGACCTGATCCAAATGTTTCTTCATCCTTGACCATGATACCCTCCCAGCATAGCTAGCTCCTGGTCCTATGCATTTGTATTGTCCATAGAATACAGTCCTAGTAGTAGTATTGGTGTGGTGGTCCCAATTAGAGCTGTCAATTTGATAAGCCCTATAATTATTGGCCCCAACCTACATTTTGAAGGGGCAAAAAAAAATTAATAATTTAAAAGGCCCCTAAAAAAATTTCCGATTTTTTTTCGATAAAAAATATCCGATTTTTTCTCGATAAAAAATGTCCGATTTTTTTTCGATACAAAATTTCCGAATTTTTTTCGATACAAAATTTCCGATTTTTTTTCGATAAAAATTTTCGATTTTTTTCGATAAAAAATATCCGATTTTTTTTCGATAAAAAATGTCCGATTTTTTTCGATAAAAAATGTCTGATTTTTTTTCGATAAAAAATGACCGATTTTTTTCCGATAAAAAATGTCCGATTTTTTTCGATAAAAAAATGTCTATTTTTTTTTCAATATAAAATGTCTATTTTTTTCGATAAAAAATGTCCGATTTTTTTCGATAAAAAATTTCCAATTTTTTTCGATAAAAAATGTCCGACTTTTTTTGGATAAAAAATGTTCGATTTTTTTTCGATAAAAAATTTTCCATTTTTTTTTGATAAAAAATTTCTCATTTTTTTTCGATAAAAAGTTTCTGACTTTTTTTGATAAAAAGTTTCCCCCTCACTTAAGGCCCATGAAATAATGGGCTGAAATTAAGAAACCCCTTAAAAGATTATTTTAATAGAGGACCTAATAATAAAAAAAAAAAATACCTTGTAGTTTAGGGACTTTTTTGATGGCTCTAGTCCCAATTATATAACACATATCAACAAATTAGAAACGCACTCACATGCGCATGCCTATATATAAAATTTTAGTGTTAGGATGCTTACCTTATCTATATAACGAAACAAAAAAACAATTAATTTAGTGGCATGATTCGTACTCCATTTACCTGCTACATTATTTGTTAATTTTTGTAGCGCTTTGTAAGTATGTGAATTGGATGGTGGTATAAGCATAAAGCATATATAGCACATAAGCTCCTGTGTTTCTTGCTATCGCATGCACGTGACACCCCTATATCATAACTAATTCTACTTTCTTATCAATCTAATTCATTACTTTTACTTTAACATTCCTGCTCTAAATTATGGACACTAAATTAAATTAAACTTACCTCAAAAAGTGACAGTGCATTGCCAAATATGAAATCAACTGAGCCTTCAATATAACAATCTTTATAATAGTGCCTTCCCAAATGATCATACAATGTGCCCTGTGCTCCTAAGAATTTACATCCAACAAATATTGCTGTATCTGCTGAAATTCTCAATGCCACTGCTTGTTTTCCAACTGCTCCTGGTGCTGGAACTGGTGCAGTGTTCTATATACACACATACATATACATTACTCTTTGCTTGTAAAATTAACAAGGAAACTAAGACTTTGAATGTTATGTTCTTTGCTATGAAATAAGGTGAATTAACTGCAAAAGTTGCAGAACCATAGGTTCCTAGTGTTTGGCCTTTAGCATCAGGATTAGGAGTTTGAGCAGTGTCACCCCATTGAACAATTGTTTTATCTGCACCTGCACCTTCTATTGTTATGAACGCTTTTAAAGCAGGAATATTCACTTTCTCTCTGTATTTTTATGTGTAAAACAAAAACAAAGTAAACAGAAAATAAGAGATTAATATTTTTCAGTCAAATGCAATTCAAATTTGCTGAAAAATCTTCTTTTGTCAAATACCAATCATCATTCCTTCTACATAATTATAATGATATGGTTCAGCACATGAAGAAACATTTGGATGCTCATAGGTAACATTTTCTGAACACTTTTAAAAAAATATGGAATTTCTCAGTGCAGGAAAACTATACTAGAATGAGTCAGTCATGTTGGCTCGAATGAGGCTTGTTTTTTTTGTTAGTAGAGTCGAATTTGGTGTAGGTGAACTTTTAAAAAAATTTGGTTTTGTAATGTAGGTGAAATGGGATGTTCCTGATTCTGATTTTTTGAAAAAGAAATGGATTTCATATGCTGGTGAACGTTGGAGGGCATTTAAAACTAGTCTAGCATCTAAATATTTAAATGGTGGGAATTTGAGTCACAAGTCTCCTCTTGAAGCATATAATTATCTTGATAAGGACACATGGAATGCGTTTGAAATAAATTAATAAAAGAAATTTGTAACACTCCGTTTTTCAAAGCGAGGGTGTATTTTTTTTTCGAAAGAAATTAAAAATACAACAAAGAAATAAATAAAACCGAGCAAAGTAATAAAATAAAACCTTTGGATAAATAATTAAGTCATTATAAATTTACAAGCAGCGGAAGAAGTTCTCAAAATATGAATTCAAAATGTTTACATAACGAAAGTGGTACAGTCTTCCAGTTTAAAAATAAAAGCAACCCATAAGAGAGACATTTGTTCCCTCTGTGTCAACCTAGTCTGATCATTTTACAAAACAACTAAACACCTTGAATGATCTCCACGCGCCCCGTGAGATCCTCCTAACGTAGCTCCAATCAAGCATTCCCATCTACATTCCCATCCGTAGGGTACGAACCGGTAGGATCATCCTGGCTCTCATATGAGGGCAAAGCCCAGATTTCCACAATAGTTGTAAAGGGTCACCAACCAAAATTAACAGTTAACACATAACATTTACTTTTCAATGCACAATTAACCTTTTCAATTTATCATACATCTTAGAAGGATTTTCCACATGCTAAAAGTTCATGTAATGCTTACCAAATATAAATGAAAACAAAAGAAAGTTCTCAATCCATCAAGTAATACATAACTCACCAAAACATTGATAAATCAATTGAGCAATCAATTATCTAACTCAAAATAAGATTTTCCACTAAGCCAATCGATCGGGGAAATCAATTTCCTGAAAGTTTTTAGTGAAAACTGAACTCTGGGCTTAAATCAATCGATTGGGTAAATCGATTGACTCAATCGATTTGGTAAATCGATTTCCTGACAGGCAGAGCCCCTGTATTGAATCCAATCGATTGGGCAAATCGATTTCGTGAAAGACAGAGCCCATGTAATGAATCCAATCGATTTGGCAAATTGATTTCTTAAATGGTTTTGAAAAACATATTACAAAATCGATTGGGTAATTCGATTTCGTGAAAGACAGGGCCCCTGTAACTCATCAAATCGATTGGGTAAATCGATTTCCCTGTGTATTCTTTCAAAAATTCATAAACTAACTCAATCACATTCATACATAATCCCAAATCTTAACACTTAGCACTGATAACGCAATCGCTACAACAACATGAGTTTCGAAATAGTATTGCAATTAAACATGCTATCACCAAATTCCAAAACATAACATTTAACACTTATGACACAATTACTACAACATCAGGAGTTTCGAAATGGTATCGCAATCAAACATGTTATCACCAAATTCCAAAACATAACACTTAACACTTATAACACAATTACTACAACATCATGAGTTTTCGAAATGGTATTGCAATCAAACATACTTACACATAATTTCAAAACCTACCGCTTAACGGTTTCAACGCAATACCCACACAAACAAGATGAACCAACAAATCACATGGCATCACTTCGACTCGATAACCCCAATACAGACAAGATGAACCAACAAATCACATGGCATCACCTTGACTCGACAATCCCAACACAAACAAAATGAACCAACAAATCACATGGCATCACTTTGACTTGACAATTCCAACGCAGACAAGATGAACCAACAAATCACATGGCATCACCTTGGCGCGACAATCTCAACATAGACAAAATGAACCAACAAATCACATGGCATCATTTTGACTTGACAATTCCAACGCAGACAAGATGAACCAAGAAATCACATGGCATCACCTTGGCGCGACAATCTCAACACAGACAAAATGAACCAACAAATCACATGACATCACTTAGACTTGACAATTCCAACGCAGACAAGATGAACCAACAAATCACATGGCATCACCTTGGCGCGACAATCTCAACACAGACAAAATGAACCAACAAATCACATGGCATCACTTTGACTTGACAATTCCAACGCAGACAAGATGAACCAACAAATCACATGGCATCACCTTGACTCGACAATTCATTTCTTCACAAAATCATTTTCACGACAACATTAAGTAAACGCAAATATTAAGAGATTCCCCATTCTTAATACTCATTTAACTTAATGATTTTCACA
This sequence comes from Cicer bijugum, assembly GCA_037974875.1. Taxonomy (NCBI): domain Eukaryota; kingdom Viridiplantae; phylum Streptophyta; class Magnoliopsida; order Fabales; family Fabaceae; genus Cicer; species Cicer bijugum. Next base: position 5,123,115 of record JBBPBT010000487.1, read on the forward strand.
AACAAACACACATTAAACAAACAGAAATATTAAGAGATTCCCCATTCTTAATACTCTTTAAACTCCAACGATTGTCAAAACATACATTAAGTAACTAAGACATTAAGAGATTCCCCATTCTTAATACTTATTTAACTTAAACGATTTTCAAAACAAAACATTCAGTAAACAAGTCATTAAGAGATTCCCCATTCTTAATACTCATTTCACTGAAACCATTTTCAAAAACAAACATTAAGTAACTAAGACATTAAGAGATTCCCCATTCTTAACGCTCAGTTAACTTAAACGATTTTCAAAATAACATTAAGTAAATAAGTCATTAAGAGATTCCCCATTCTTAATACTTATTTAACTTAAATGATTTTCAAAACAAAACATTCAGTAAACAAGTCATTAAGAGATTCCCCATTCTTAATACTCATTTCACTGAAACCATTTTCAAAAACAAACATTAAGTAACCAAGACATTAAGAGATTCCCCATTCTTAACGCTCAGTTAACTTAAACGATTTTCACAAACTCACATTAAGTAAACAAGATATTAAGAGATTTCCCATTCTTAATACTCGTTTAACTTAATGGTTTTCAAATTCCACACAAAACCAACTTTCACATTCAATCCATAATTCGAACCAAATCATTTTCCACACAAACCACACAAAACAAACTCAAACATACTTTCACATTCAATCCATAATTCGCACCAAATCATTTTCCACACAAACCACACAAAACAAACTCAAACATACTTTCATATTCAATCCATAATTCGCACCAAATCATTTTCCACACAAACCACACAAACACATCTCAAGTTTCATCAGTATCAATTAAGAACACGTCAAAAACAACGAACACAAATCGACACAATCCACCACTCAAACACACAAGTTTCATTTACTCAAAATCATACATAAATGAGTTTAAATTCATTTTCCACGAAACATTCATCAATATAACCGAAACCTAACTCTAAGATTTTACCCATAAAGCCTTAGATAGATTTTCCCAAATCAACACTTAAACCCTAACAAAATTCTTTTCCACACAACCACAGATAAGTCCCTAAATGCAAACTAAAAGTTTGGAAGGAGCCCTTACCTTCACGTTAGCTTTAACGTGCGATTACGGCACCGTGAGTAAATCCGGTAAATTTTCCGCTCGCAACGCCGCTTCCAAAGTTGGTTCCCTAGCACCGTAGCACGGAGGTGAGCAACTTTCCCTTCTATCTCTTCGTGAAACGAGGCTTAGATCTAGAAGAAACGGGAAGATTTGTGTTTGACAGTTTTGAAATCCCTAAACCATTTTTCATCGTTTTCGGATCAAAGAGGAAGAGTGAAGTTGAGAAATCCTTGTCCTATCACCCACTATCAATTTCGAACTCAAGGAAGCAAGGAAGAACGAAAATGGATGAAGATGGAGGAAGGAGAAGGATTGGGTGTTCACGCGAGGCAGAGGAGGGAGAAGGGAAAATGTTTTGTTTTCTTTCTTTCTCTTTTCCTTTCTTCCTTTTACTTTCCTTTCTATTTCTTTTCTTTTCAATTCCTTCCCTTCCTTTTCTATATATATATATATATATATATATATATATATATATATATATATATATATATATATATTAATTATAATTAACAAATATCTCAAAACCTTTAGATATTTATTAAATTACCCTTTCACCCATAACGCATTAAACTCTTTGGTAGCGTTTCAGCAAGTGTACTTAATCGTTGCAAGTAATAATAAAACGGTAGTACCGAGTGTCGAACTCAAGGATTGTGTTTTACTATTGAATTATATTTAATTACTAAAATTGAACAAAAGGTTCCCAAGTTGATTGAAATAATATTTGAAATTAACAACAGTAATAAAATTGATCTTTTATAATGAGAAAAATGTCAGGGATGAGTTTCACTTAGAATCCAACCTTGGTGTCTAATTTGATCCTAGTTACTGAATTCCTTTATTGAATTATTACCGAATTCTCTTTATTATTCTTGCCCTAATGTCTTAGTGACAGAACCTTTAATTCCAAAGTAACCCCTAATTCCTTAGTAGATTTAAGATTAGAATTAAGCATTACCGTATAGAAATTCTTTTGTAAATTATTGTTTTGCAACTAATTTAATTGGTTTCATGACCTGCATCTATCCCTAGACTACAAATTCATGAATTTCTCATCTCAAGCATTCGTAAAGTCCACTTCCATTTCAAAATACAAATCGTAGAACATTTTAATGTTGATCAAGCAATAAAAAGCATTAAGCACAGAGATGAGAAAAATAATTCAATAAACTCATTCATATAACTAGAAATCAAATCAGAAAAATAAGGGTTTCATCTGGTTACACTCATCCCTAACAAATAGGGTTTAGTTACTCATGACAGAGATACAAAAGATAAGGATTAAAGAAGAATTACAAGAATGATTCATGGATGATTCTTGATAAAACTGCTTCAATGGCGTTAGAAACGGCCGTCTTTGAGTTTCTATGCTAGGGCACAAGTCTCCCAAGTTCCCAGAGTCAAAAAGATCCCTAAACAGTAAAAAAATTGGGTTTTTATGATTGCTGATGCGCGTTACGCGCTCCAGGCGCGCAGGGCGCGCCCCAGGCGCGCAGGGCGCGCCCCAGGCGCGCGTTGGCAGTACTAAACAGCGGGAAATACGCTCCAGGTGCGCAGGGCGCGCTCCAGGCGCACAGCATCTGCTGTCTGACGTATTTTGCATTTTTTCCATCTTTCGAGTCTGAATTTAGTCCTGGTGTCTTCATGAAAGTTGTAGATATGGATCTTAGCTTTCATTAGTACTTGGATTGACTCCAATTAGACATCTAGAACCCCAGACATGGCTGAAATACTCCATATAGGTCATGTTGATTTCTCACCAAAATTCAGCACTGCACTAAAACAAAGTAACAACGCAAAACTACAAAAAATCTCCACTTAATTAAACAAATAATAACAAAAACATTTCATTAAATCAAATAACTAAAATCAACAAAATATATCAAATAACTCATTAAATTAACTAATGATTAAAGATAAATAAGACTAAAATCAATAGAAATTATGCATATGATGAAGAGTCATCACAACCCCAAACTTAATCTATTGCTTGTCCCCAAGCAACAATTAATTTCATATTTGGTGCAGTTAAAAGCAAACTTAAACTCAATTTCTCAATTCAAATCAAACTCAATTCTCAAAGTTTCAGCTACTACAAAACATCCATCATATTGTTTGGTTGCTTACAAAAATAACGAGGTTTGTACACCTTGGCATTCATTTATCAAATTCAACTCTCTCTTCACACAATCTCACCAAAATTTCTCTCAAGTGTTTAGAAGGGTTATGAATTTATCACTCAAATCCTAGAGCATGCATCACGCTACCATAGGCTTGAAAAAATTCTAGTTAGCAATCACAATGCAGCAAACACATACATTTTTGGAGGACTTTCGGGTTGTAATGGGGCTTAGGTAAGGGTAGGACATTTTGGGATAGTAGGCTTTACTACTTGGAGTTAGGCATATATTTCTCCATTATTCTACCATTTATTTTTCTTCACCTTTTCATTCTAGAGATTCTCAAACATTGACAAAAGAACCAAGAAGATATTATTTATCGTTTTTTTTTCCTTCTTTTCTTCTTTTTTCTTTTTCTTTTTTTTCTTTATTTTTTTTTTGTGAGAATCACCGCCCCAAACTTAAAAGGTTGCTATCCTATGAGCAACCCCAAACTTAGAATTTGATCAAGACAAGACAAAATTTTTTTACCTAACTCCAAGTAAGGTGATATAATTGAAGTAGGGTTTTTGTTTTGTAATGTGGCTAGTAACCGAAATAAAGGGGCAAGGCTCAAAGGGGCTAGCAAAGGATAACATTTTCATAGGGTAGTTAGAAAGGCTCAAACGACCAAATAAAATTGCCTCAATGTATGCATAAATTACAAGTGATGCAAGTCAGAATTAGTGCAAGTTCTGAAGGGATAATACACGTCTGAATAATCACACAACAAAGAATTTAAGTGTTTAGGCTCAAAAGCTCACAGCTAGGATAATAAGAAAGAGTATGAATTATCTAAATGATGCCAAACATGCCACTACAAAATTTATTTAGTTTTTTTATTTTTAAATACGAGTTAGACTTCAACAACCAAGCAGTAATCAACAATGCATGAATTAGTGAAACTTATCGAATTGAGCAATGATATGAGCAAAGAAATATAGTTTAAATTTCAAAATGTCAAACATAAAACTTAAGACTAAATGCAAGTTGTTAATAATTCTTCATCATAGTGCACGTTTACACACAATTAGAAAGAAACAAATTCAAATAACAAAAATAAGATTGCAAAAATTAAAAGTTACCTCTACCTGTGGGTTGCCTCCCACGAAGCGCTTCTTTAAAGTCATTAGCTTGACGCCTCAACTATTGTCAAGGTGGCATATATGACAGGAAGAACACATCATCCTTCTTTTTCTTTTTGTTTGGTAGAAATTCCATGAACTTAAGAAATAAAAGGTGTTGCTTCCATGTCCTTCTCAATTGGACATTGATGAACAAGGCATAGATTGAATCTCGAACTTTATCAATCTCTTCTTTTTTCTTTTCCTCGTTCGTATTTTCGTCTTTTTCCTCTTGCTTATCTTCTTCTACCACAACAATGAAATTATCTTCAATCTTCAACTTCTCCTCCATCATCTCAAACTTAACCACTTGCTCAAATAACCTCTCACATTGACTTTCAAATCTTTCAATTGAAACCATGTTATTCTTCATGAATTCAACCAAAACGTCTGTAATGCGAAAGTCTTTGTCATCTGATTCTTTGGATAGAGTTTTAGGAGGTAGAATTTGTTCCCAATAGATCTTTTTAATATAATACTCGTCGTTTTCTGTAAGTTTGAGAAAAAAGTCTTCATATTCTATTAGTTCATCAAGGTCATCTAAACAACGTCCATTCTTATGTGCTTTTCTGCAAAAGTCACATCTAAGAGGCTTCCACGGAGGGATTTGAGGGTGATATCTTAAAAATGAATGGCTCAAGATTTGCCCCTCAATCATGCGACATATACCCGATATAAGACAAGTATCACACTCTTCATATAATTGTAGTAGAATATCATCATCATAATCTTCCATGCTCTACAACGCATAGTTATCTCAAACAAAGAAGAGAAAAACCACTAGACATGACATTAGCAAGTTCAACAAATAAAAATAGAAAAAAAAAATTTTTTTTCAAAAAGTAAAATAAAAATTAAAAAAAATTAAAACAAATAAAAAAAATAAAAAATTTTATTGCAGAGCAAAAAATTTCAATTAAGTAAATAAATTAAATTCAATAGTGATATGGCAATCCCCGACAACGGCGCCAAAAACTTGATAGCGTTTCAGCAAGTGTACTGAATCGTTGCAAGTAATAATAAAACGGTAGTACCGAGTGTCGAACTCAAGGATTGTGTTTTACTATTGAATTATATTTAATTACTAAAATTGAACAAAAGGTTCCCAAGTTGATTGAAATAATATTTGAAATTAACAACAGTAATAAAATTGATCTTTTATAATGAGAAAAATGTCAGGGATGAGTTTCACTTCGAATCCAACCTTGGTGTCTAATTTGATCCTAGTTACTGAATTCCTTTATTGAATTATTACCGAATTCTCTTTATTATTCTTGCCCTAATGTCTTAGTGACAGAACCTTTAATTCCAAAGTAACCCCTAATTCCTTTGTAGATTTAAGATTAGAATTAAGCATTACCGTATAGAAATTCTTTTGTAAATTATTGTTTTACAACTAATTTAATTGGTTTCATGACCTGCATCTATCCCTAGACTACAAATTCATGAATTTCTCATCTCAAGCATTCGTAAAGTCCACTTCCATTTCAAAATACAAATCGTAGAACATTTTAATGTTGATCAAGCAATAAAAAGCATTAAGCACAGAGATGAGAAAAATAATTCAATAAACTCATTCATATAACTAGAAATCAAATCAGAAAAATAAGGGTTTCATCTGGTTACACTCATCCCTAACAAATAGGGTTTAGTTACTCATGACAGAGATACAAAAGATAAGGATTAAAGAAGAATTACAAGAATGATTCATGGATGATTTTTGATAAAACTGCTTCAAAGGCGTTAGAAACGGCCGTCTTTGAGTTTCTATGCTAGGGCACAAGTCTCCCAAGTTCCCCAGAATCAAAAAGATCCCTAAACAGTAAAAAATTGGGTTTTTATGATTGTTGATGCGCGTTACGCGCTCCAGGCGCGCAGGGCGCGCCCCAGGCGCGCGTTGGCAGTACTAAACAGCAGGAAATGCGCTCCAGGCGCGCAGGGCGCGCTCCAGGCGCACAGCATCTGCTGTCTGACGTATTTTGCATTTTTCTCATCTTTCGAGTCTGAATTTGGTCCCCGTGTCTTCATGAAAGTTGTAGATATGGATCTTAGCTTTCATTAGCACTTGGATTGACTCCAATTCAACATCTAGAACTCCAGACATGGCTGAAATACTCCATATAGGCCATGTTGATTTCTCACCAAAATTCAGCACTGCATTAAAACAAAGTAACAACGCAAAACTACGAAAAATCTCCACTTAATTAAACAAATAATAACAAAAACATTTCATTAAATCAAATAACTAAAATCAACAAAATATATCAAATAACTCATTAAATTAACTAATGATTAAAGATAAATAAGACTAAAATCAATAGAAATTATGCATATGATGAAGAGTCATCACTCTTCGTAAAAGATTCACCGCAGTTAATTTAATTTATTTATCGACGAGTAATTCTAATCGGGCATCAAAATATCTTTTTGGTCTTATAAACTCCAAAATATTAATAACTTTGGCTAAAAAGCCTCCGAGTTTAATACCAAAAATACACCAAAATATATAAAGTACACTTTAAAATTATGGGTCTTACAAAATTAAATTATAAACTATAACCACGTAAAAGAAAAACTCAAACACAAATTATAAAACTTAAACACGCATATTTATTCTTTAGTAAACACCATAGACAAATTGGTCTTAAAAGACCATTAAGACACAATTAAAAAATATAGTTAGTTTAATTAATTAATATTGAAGTGTAGGATAATCAAAACTTTAATGTGGCCATCAAACTCACGCTCTTTCACATACATTTTTAATAAGTTTTTATCCCATTTAAGAGTTAAAAAAATTCAATAATCAAATATAATATTTTATGTTTTTCTCATTATTTATATTATTGACAAATTTTCAACAATATTTCGTTTTGATCTCTAAGTACACAAAATGATCGTGATAAATATATCACAATCACTATGCACTCACGAGAATTGATACAAGATTTTATAAAAGATATATAATTATGAGAATTTAATAAATAATTAATATTTAATATTGTTTATATTTTTAGAATTTACTTATTCAATAATTTA
>JBBPBT010000487.1:5130989-5154139 GCA_037974875.1 Cicer bijugum
ATTTAACTGGTTCTCTTGATAAAAAAAAACTATATTAAGTATAACAATATTAAAAATTGTTATAATTAATTAATGACCTAAAATTATAATATATTAATATTATTACAAATTAAGATATTCATTTCTAAAATATAAATAAAAATTCATATTAATAACATATATACAAAAAAAATGCACATATCTTAAATAAAAAAATTAAAACAAATTTAAAATATTTTCAATTATAAAAATTATCATTTTTTCAAAACATACACAATACATATTATTGCACAAATTTGCACCAATACATATTATACACAATACAAAAAATTTGCACCAAAAATTCAAAAAATATTATTTCACAAAAAAAATTAATAAATATTATATGTTCATTAAAATAAAAATAAACACAATATAGATTTTTTAATATAAATTTTTAAAATTAAACCTATAGTGAAGAGTCGGGTTTGACTTGCCATTTTCTCTTCTTCACCCAAATATTTCTATTGTTTACTCCCAAACTATATTAAACAAAAAAATACATAATATTTAATAACATAAAAACAAAATATAAAAATAAAAAATAACAAAAATTATATACCAAGAACAACTCGAAAATGGAGAAGAGAAAAAAACATAAATATGGTGCTCGAAAATTTGGACTACGGAAGAAAAGAGAAATAAAGAAGAAGAGAAGAAAGGAAAAGGCTGGAATGGGGGAAGAATGAAATAAAAGAGAAGATAAGAGATGAAAGAAAGAGGAATTGGCGCATAGAATCATAACATTAGGGCGAGGGCTTTAGCCCTTGAAACATTTAAATGCTCCAATCAGTGAGAGCTTTACCCCTCGGAAAGTTGTATCATGTGTTAGTTAGTGAGGGTTGAGACCCTCGATAAAGGAAAAACAACATTACCGAGGGATTTAGCCCTATGTAATATGAAATTTTGAAGAAAAAAAAATTTATCAAATTTTCCTAAGGCTTTTCCAGTTCCTAGTGAAGACGCAAGTACGAGAAGGGGGTTGAATTATGTTTGACAAAGTTGATAATTTTTTACTAATTTGATGAAGGCTGGTTCATTTTTATGAATTATTTAGATGATAAGCAATTAGGTTCAAAGGCAATAAACAATGAAAGCATAAATAATTGGACACATAGATTTATCTTGGTTCACCACTAACTTGGCTACATCCATTCTCCTTATTCAAATTAAAGACTTTAATCCACTAATTCAAATACTTGAATTAAAAAGACCTAACCCTCAAAGCTAATCTTCTCAAACAGTCTGACAACCCTAGACTTTTGAGGAACTAACCACCTTTACCCTACAACCTGTCAACCCCAGATTGAAGAAGATATACTAACACCACTATCAGGTTTGAATATAAAGGTTTGGAACTTGAGTATTTGCTTCTAACAAGATCATTTTAATAGGGACTATCACACTTTAAGAAAAGAACTCATAAAATATTTCTCATTGGAACAACTGTTTCTCTCTTTGAACTCTAAGGTGAATTTGGACATGATTTGGAAATTTAGAACTTTCAAATTTAGAACTTCTTCACTTATATAACCATTAAGAAAATCACTTTTAACATCTATTTGAAATAATGTAATGCTATTATTTGTAGTAAAATAAAGTAGGATACAAATAACTTCTAACCTGGTCACTCGAGAAAATGTCTCATTGTATTCAATGTCGTTTTTGTTGATTGTAGCATTGTGCAACAAGTCTTGCCTTATTTTTGACCACTTAAATTTTATTTATTCAGCTTATTTATGAAAATTCATTTAGTTCCAATAATGTTCTTCTTTGGTCTAGGTACTAGATCCCAAACATCATTCATCTTAAATTCATTTAAATTTTCTTGCATTGCAAGAATCCATTGATCATTTGCATTTCTAGTGATTACTATTTTAGGATGACATGACTTGTACTTCCATCCAGATTTGCCTTCCATGACTTGTATCTTCTGATGATTTTCTTGTATCCTCTAATTTTTTAGGTTATTCCGGTTTGTTTGCATCTGCTTCATCTAGTTCTAGTAAACCTTCACTATCACCAACTCACTTTGAATTTTCAAGCTCAATTTGTTTATGGTGGTTTATGCTTGTTTCTTAAGAAGCAAACTTGTATTTTGCTTCTGCTGAAATATTCAGACTTTGTGAATCTCCTGGTTCCTCTAAATTTTTTTAGAACTTTCAAAATGCTTATTTAGCTTTGATTTTTAAGATCAAGCTTCTTGTTATCATAGTAAACATAATATTAGATAATAACTAAATTTAAAGAAAGATATAATTTATATGTCAATAATTTTAGATTCACTCTGAAAACCCTCTTAGTTCTTCTTTTCTGGTTTTCAGATTCTAAATTTTCATATTCTCTAATTAGAGGATCTGGATGAAGGGATTTAAATTCCCATCTAGGTTTATAGTCTTGAATAGTTTGATTGGAGTGTATAGAGAAGTCTCTTGATTCTGATTGTTCATTTGACACTTCTATTTCTGGTGACGTATCAGGTTCCTCTGTAATTCTGGTTCTACTATCACTTCAGATTCATCAAATGGTTATGATTTTTCTAATAATTTTGGTTCATCATATGGTTTTTCTTTTACTGATCAATCCTTCTTCCACCAGAGTCAGGTCTTTGGACCTATACCTTTTTTCCCTTCATAAGATCCTAGCAACCACTTACCAGATGCCATGATTGGTGTTTCAACTTGATTGCTTAGAACATCTACAACATAAACAATTTTGTCTTTTGATACCAAAATATGACTGGGTCCTGGTTTGTGAGTCTTGAAATGTATCATGTCTGTTTGTGTATTTAACATGGGACAAATTAATTTAGAGTGATATTTCTTAGAACAAATAGTGCACAAAACATTAGAGTGAATATGTTTAGGTTCAATTACTATTTCTTCAAATCCAAGACCTCATTTATGATTTCTACTAACACCATAAATCGTAGATTCATACTTGCTTCCTTCCATACCATTAGCTAGAAAAACTTAGAATACATCTTCATTCTTATCGGAATTACATGTGGTATTTTCAACATGGATATCTTTCAAGGTTTTATCTCTAAGTTTAACAATATCAATTTTATTATTTGCATTTTATGTTTTAAGTTTAGTAATATCATTTTTCAAATTTGCATTTTTTGTTTTAAATTCAACACTTTGATTCTTTAAAACATTAAGTTTTTTCAGTTAGATTTGCATTTTCTTTCCTAAACGTTTTTAGTTTTAAAGACAATTTGTGATTCTTGTTCAAGAAGTCTTTTATAGAAATAATTAAATCAGATCGAGTTAAGTCAAAAATTACCTTTAAGAAAAAAAATGTTAGTTGCATAATTAATTTAGTATTGGAGTATTATTTTAATAGATTACTAAAGAAAACTCATCACTAAAGAAAACTCATCATATGATAATAACATGTAGAAAATAAAGTAAAAAGAAAATAGAATTAAGTCTTAAAGCATAAGTTAATATTTGACTTCATGTTAGTAAAGAAATATGCAGGAAAAGATATAAACTTTTCTTCCATTTCAAATTAATTCCTTTTGCGTATTCTTGTCTTCTAACTTCAATCAAGAACGTGAAAAAGAGGAGCAAATGAAAGGAGTTAAAGAACTCTTAAATTAAAAACTTCAAAATACAAGGAGCACCGGTTATGCAAGCAAGACAAATCTTGAATATATGAAACATCTAAAATACCTTAGGAGTTTGACAATACCAACTCCTAGATTGGATTCTCCAAATGCTGAAGTTTTTGGTCGAAGGTTTAGGCTACCTAACACAAAAAAACCATGCATCTCAAAAAGTGAGGAACTTGATGAAACATATGGTTCCAATGATCTTTTTGAACTGTTTGAGGAGAAAGAACCTAGCTTGGAAGAAGTGAAGACGGATTTTTATGAGAAAAAGATGGTTTAATTGATGCAAAGGAGTTGCAAAGAGTTCTTGTTATTTTGGGATGGAAAGAAGCATTAAAATTTGAGAATTGTCAAAAGATGATCAACAACTTTGATAAAATCAAGATGGAAGAATTGATTTCATTAAATTTGTAAATATTATGGGAAACCTGAACTGTTGATTTGTTTGTTCCTTTGTTCCTTTGTTTAAGGATAATCATATATAATATAATATGATGTTAATCAAATATCACAATCTTGCAACAAACATTTTGAAAAAATAATTAAAGGCATCTTTCTGTTATTGAAGTTAAAGTTTCTTTAAAATTACCGGAAAAAAAAAATCAAATTAGTTATTGAAATTATAAGTCTATGTCAATCCGATGCTTCACATAATCAATATTTTAAAATGATCCATGAAATTTCATAATTTTAATAAAATTTGTCTCTCTTGTGATATTTGTAGGGATTATTAAGACTTTAAGTTGATAATATTGCAGATGAATTTGAAATTAAGTAAATAGTGTTAGAGATTAATTTGATAACAAATTCAAATATAAAGACGAATGTAATTAACATTTGACAATTTGAGATGTCAAATTTAAAATATTAATAATGTGAGAGACTTTGTTTGCATACCTTGAATTTGAATGACCACTTTGATATTTACTCTAAAATTATTGTTGACCCCTAGTACTATATTCTCTGATAAGTACTAATGTCTCCTGATCAAATAACTTTAATATAATATTGTTTTGCTGGGAGCTTACTAGACCAAATCCTAAATATTCCACAACTAAATAATCAGTTATATTATGTAGGACCACAAGTACTCGGTGTGTGGCATATATATATGATGTGATAGAACATATTGAATGTTTCTCTTATATTGAATGTTTCACAAGTACATTTGTTCTGTCTCAAAGGAAAATGCATTATATAATATAATCATCTTTTTAAGAAAGCTTTGCCTTACTACATTCCTAACTCAAATATACTCTCTCTACCTTCAAGCTGCAAATATACTCACATTACATATCTATATTGAGCATCATATATAAATATTGTGGCCAATTTGTAAGCAGATCCGATGGATTGCAAATGGTTGGAACCCTTATATATCCATGCGGCTATGTACTTTTTTCCCATGCTGCTGCTCCTTATCCGAAATCATTTTTCATCTTTTGAATCAAATCAAACAATATATAGATGACTTATATCTTCTACGACCAATTTAGTGACGCAACATATTTTTGTATTACAAATGTAATTTGTATCATGATTGGTGTAGGCCGAGAGGGAGATGATTAGAGAGGATATCATAACAAAGTTGCATAATTTCTGTAGCATTTTAATGTAACAACCTATCTAATTAAAATCCTTAAAATTTAACAAGTTGTTTAATCAAAATCATTAAAACGTAACAATTTGTTTAATTAAAATTTATTAAAATAAGAATTTTTTAAAATGTTTAACATATTAATTTAATAATAAGGAATTTTAATTAAAATAGGAATGGGCAAATGAGGTAATATGGAAACTGGTCCAAAGGACAATAAGGATAATTTTCCTCAACTTTCCCTCTTAATATTACTTCCCACAAAAAATTTGGAGAACATTTCCATCATTTTCCTTCCTTTTAATTTCTGAAACAGGGAGAAACACCCAAAACGAGTATTGTTAATCATCTCTCCAAATCCTTCATTTTTCCTTTTTTTCAAAATCTCAAACAACATCAATTTACTTAACCCCTTCAGACCTGCTAACCAAACATGCATTCAAGATTCGATCTCTTCAACTTTGAGAATCAAGCAAGATCAATTAAGTAGAAAAGGAACAAACTAGCAAAAAAGGGATTTCAAGTTAAAGCAGAAGAAACAGTTTGAATAACTTCACACTGTTTCATAAAAAAAATTAATAACAATAATAATAACAAATAAATAAATAAGACAACTCAAATCTCATCCCACATTTCATTTATCCACTAAACATTTTCTCTCATTCCTCTCTCTCTCTCGGCAATCACAACCCACCTCCACCTCCACTTCTTCTTTATGTTTTTTCTTTTTTCTTCTCCTTATTACTTCTTCTCACCCCACAACACAAATTTAACCCATAAATCCTCAATCCATAAAATGAATTTAACATCTCTAAAAGCATAATTTCTCATACTCCTACAAGAGCTTTTTTTTAGGATTTTAGGGTTAGAGTTAATGAGTTAAGGAAAGAGAAGAGTAACCATTCTTTAAAAGGTATTATTGAGATTCTTTGAGCTAAATACACAACTCTAATGCTATGAATGAATATCTAGACAAAATGTAGTTTGGTTTAGAAATCTTATTTTAGTGTTTAGAGTAGATTTTAAAGATATTTATAGTTTTCTATAGTTAGCTAAACTTTATAATAATTTTTCTAAAGTCTTGAGAATATTTTTGATATTCAGATTTATTAGGTTAGTCATGTTTGTTACTCTGTGAGTTGTTGGAGAACAAATTTAGTCAATTCTTCGTAGTTTTGAGTAGACGACGATCATTGGATCACACCCTTTAAATTTGTCTTGAATTCATCCTATATTTATTTTTATGGTCTTTGTTATATAATATATTTGTAGTTTTATTTATTTATGAGTTATAAAACATTTAAATATCAAATTGATGTAAAGTTCAATATGTTTTGTATGAGTTATGATAAAATGAGAAATGATTTTTAAAATTTTGTTTTCGAAATTGTTGTTATAATTATGAAACCGTTACCGGTGGTAGGTGCACCTAATTACATCTTTTTGATTGGGGAGAGTTGATCGCTAAATGGAGTCGCCCTTATGAGATATGTCATCCTTAGGATGAGAGGGCTATCGACAAGATGTAAGCTTCCTAATTGATGTGTTATGATTTATTGCTGGATTGCAAGGAGGGGACTATTTGCTAGATGGAGCCACCCGAGAAATGTCACCCTTAGGAGGAGAGGGTTATTAATGAGATGAAGGCGTCTATTGGTTCCAAAAAAATTATGTTTTTACTTGTTTAATTTTCTATGATATTTTTAAGGTTGCTCATTTGGATTTCAATTCTGTATGAATTGGATTTTAAATATTTCTACATGAACGACTAAATTATAATCTTAATCATTTATATACTTTACTTGAGAACTATCTATATTTCTGGCAGTATTGTTTAACATAATTGTCGTAAGATTGTACAACTATTATTTATTTCTTGAGATTTGGGGTTGTTGGTTGACAATACCATGAGGGTGATGAAAGACACGAAAATCTTGACGGCCAACAAGGGGTTAGACAGGTTGAGCAACATATGATTGTTTCAACTAGAGAGGTTGAAGTTACCTTACCGGACTTCATGAAGTATAAACCCCCTACTTTTTTTGGTTCTAGTGCAATTGAGGGCCCACAACAATTTATTGATGGTCTAGAGAGGCTTTGAAGAGCATTGGGTAGCTCTTAGGTAAGAGGAGTATAATTGACATCGTTTAAGCTAATAGGTGTAGCACATGATTGGTTTGATATAATGTGATGTGGTAGACAAGTAGGGTCACCTCCGTTAGCATGAAAAGAGTTCTCTCAGTTTTTCATGGCTCGTTTTCTTCCAAAAGGTGTTAGAGATGGATTAGCTCAGGATTTTAGGCGATTAGAGAAAAGGGAGGGTATGAAAGTTTTTGAGTATAGTGCTCGTTTTACACAGCTCTCTAGACACACTCCTTTACATATCACTAAGGAAATGCGTGTCAAGAGGTTCATCAGTGAATTGAGGGATTACTTATTTAGATATGTGGTTGGGTCAAATTGTTATACTTTTATCAATGATGACTCTTCATCATATGCATATTTTTTTATTGTTTTTAGATTTATGTATCTTTAATCATTAGTTAATTTAAGGTGTTATTTGATATATTTTGTTGGTTTTAGTTCTTTGATGTAATGAAATGTTTATGTTCTTATTTCCTTGATTAAGTAGAGATTTTTTTTGTAGTTTTGAGTTGTTTCTTTGTTTTAGTGCAATGTTGAATTTTTGTGAGAAACCAACATGGCCTATATGCACAATTTCCACCATATTTGGAGTTGTAGATGTCCAAATGGAGTCAAACTAAGTGAAAATGAAAGCTACAATCCATAACTACAACTTCCATGAAGACACTAAAACCTAATTCAGTCTCGAAAGAGGAAACAAATACAGTATAATTCAGATAACAGATGTTGTGCGCCTGAAGCGCAAAAACCTGCGCCTGGGGCACATTTCTGCCTTCCTAAATCTGTTCACTTGCGGCTGAAGCGCAAATTACGCACCACGGGTGCATGGCACAAGGTTGAATGTTCAAAAATGCATGCTTTCATTTTCTAAGGATCTTTTTGACTATTGGGAAGTTGGAAAACTTGTGCTCTAGCAGAGAAACTCAAAGACGGTCGTTTCTCACATGATTGAAGCTGTTTTATCAAGAATTATTCATGAATATTTCTTGTAATTCTTCTCTAGTCTCTATCTTTTCTACCAAACAAAAAGAAGAAGAAGAATGATGATGTGTTCTTCCTGTCATATATGCCACCTTGACAATAGTTGAGGCTACAAGCTAATGATTTTAATGAAGCCCTTCGTGGGAGGCAACCCACAAGTAGTGGTAACTTTTATTTTTTTCAATCTTATTTTTGTTATTTGAATTTGTTTCTTTTTAGTTGTGTGTAAATATGCACTATGACTAAAAAATTTAAACAACTTGAAGATGGTCTTAAGCTATCTGTTGAGAACTTTGAAATTTAAATTCTATTTATTTGCTCATATCATTGCTCAATCGACAAGTTCACTAATGCATATATTATTGATTACTCGTTGGTTGTAGAATTCTTGACATTCTAAAAAAAATTGTAGTGACTTGTTTGACATCATTTAGTTAGTTCATACTCTCTCTTATTATCCTAGTTGTGAGCTTTTGGGCCTAAACACTTTAATTCTAACTTGCACCACTTGTAATTTATGCATACACTAAGGCAATTTTGTTTGGTCGTTTGAGCCTTTTTAACTACCCTACGCAAATTTTATCATTTACTATCCCCTTTGAGCATTGCCCTTTCTTTCGGTTACTAGCCACATTACAAACCAAAGACTTGACTTTAATTCAATCACCTTACTTGGAGTTAGGTAGGAAAATCATTGTCTCATCTTAGTAAAATTCTAAATTTGGGGTTGCTCATGGGATAGAAACTTTTTAAGTTTGGGGTGGTGATTCTCATAAATAAAATTAAATAACCAATAAAAAAAATCAAAAGAAAAAGAAAAAAACAAAGGAAAAAAAAAAGAAGGGAAAAAAAAGAAGGAAAAAAATTCAGTTTGTGTACTTTGAGAAATAACATCTTCTTGGTTCTTTTGTCAATGTTTGAGAATCTCCACAATGAAAATTTAAAGAAAAAAAATGGTAGAATAATTTGAAAATGTGTACCTAACTCCAAGTAGTAATGCTTACTATCCCAAATTGTTCTACCCGTACCTAAGCCA
Source organism: Cicer bijugum (assembly GCA_037974875.1). Taxonomy (NCBI): domain Eukaryota; kingdom Viridiplantae; phylum Streptophyta; class Magnoliopsida; order Fabales; family Fabaceae; genus Cicer; species Cicer bijugum. The sequence continues at coordinate 5,140,386 of JBBPBT010000487.1, forward strand.
CATTACAACCTGAAAGTCCTCCAGAAGTGTATATGTTTATTGCATTGTGATTGCTAACTAGAATTTTTTCAAGCCTAGGGTAGCGTGATGCAAGTTCAAGGATTTGAGTGATAAATTAATAACCCTTGCAAAACACTTGAGATAAATTTTGGTGAGATTGTGTGAAGAAAGAGTTGAACCTGACGAATTAATGCTAAAGTGTACAAATTGTGTTTATTTAGCAACCATGGAGCATGATGAATGTTTGGTAGTAGCTAGAACATTGAAAATTAAGTTTAGTTTGATTTGAGAAGTTGAGTTTAAGTTTGTTAATAATTGTACCAAATCTAAAATTTGTTGTTGCTCGCGGACAAACAACAAATTAAGTTTGGGGTTGTGATGACTCTTCATCATATGCACATTTTTCATTATCTTTAGTCTTATTTATCTTTATTCATTAGTTAATTTAAGGAGTTATTTAATATATTTTGTTGATTTTAGTTTTTTATTTAATGAAATGTTTATGTTCTTATTTCCTTGATTAATTAGAGATTTTTGGTAGTTTTGCGTTGTTTCTTTGTTTTAGTGCAGTACCGAATTTTTGTGAGATCAACGTTACCAATATGGAGTATTGCATCCACATTTGGAGTTGTACATGTTCAATTGGAGTCAAGCTAAGTGAAAATGAAAGCTACAATCCATAGCTAGAACTTTCATGAAGACACCAGAACCTAATTCAGACTCTAAAGAGGAAACAAATGCATTAAAGGTCAGACAGAAGATGTTGTGCGTTTAAAATGCAAAAACCTGCGCCTGGGCGCATTTTGGCCTTCTTGAATCTGTCCACTTGCGCCTAGAGCGCGTGGCACACGGCTGAATGTTTGAAAACACTTTTTTTCTCTCTTCATGTTATAGGGATCTTTTTTACTATTGGGAAGTTGGGAGACTTGTGCCCTAGTAGAGAAACTCAAAGACAGTCGTTTCTAACACCACTGGAGCAGTTTTATCAAGAATCATTCATGAATCTTTCTTGTAATTCTTCTCTAATCTCTATTTTTTCTATCTTTGTCATGACTAGCTAAACTTTATTTGTTAGGGATGAGTGTAAAAAGATGATACCCTTTCTTTTATGATTTAATTTCTAGTTATATGAATGAGTTTATTGAATTATTTTTCTCATCTTTGTGCTTAATGTTTTTTATTGCTTGATCAACATTAAAATGTTTTACGATTCGTATTTTGAAACCGAAGTGGATTTTACAAATGCTTGAGATGAGAAATTCATGAATTTTTAGTCTAGGGATATATACATGTCATAAAACCAATAAAATTAGTTGCAAAGGCAATAGCTTAACAAGAGAATTCCTGTAAGGTAATGTTTAATTCTAATCTTAAATACACTAAGGAATTAGGGGTTACTTTGGAATTAAAGGTTTTATCACTAAGACATTAGGGTAAGAATAATAAAGAGAATTGGGTAATAATTCAATTTAGACACCAAGGTTGGATTCAGAGTGAAACTCACCCCTAACATTTTTCTTATTATAAAGGAATAATTTTATTACTTGTTAATTTTAAATATTGTTTCAATCAATTTGGAATTTTTTGTTCAATTTTAGCAATTAAATATAATTTTGATAGTAAAACGCAATCCTTGAGTTCGACACTCGGTACTTCTGTCTTAATTATTACTTGCAACGATTCAGTACACTTGCTGAAACACTATCAAGTTTTTGGTGTTGTTGTCGGGGAATGCCATATCACTATTGGGTATAATTTATTTACTTAATTGATTTTTTTTTTTAATTTTGAAAAAAAATTCAAGTTTTCTTTTATTTTCTATTTTTATTTGTTGAGCTTGCTAATGTCATGTTCTAGTGGTTTGTCTTTTCTTTGTTTGAGATAACTATTCGTTGTAGAGCATGGAAGATTGTAATGATGATATTCTACTACAATTGTATGAAGAGTGTGATACTTGTCTTATATCTGATATGTGTCGTATGATTGAGGGACAAATCTTGAGAGATACATTTTTAAAACATCACCCTCACATCTCTCTAATGCGGTCTCTTAGGTGTGACTTTTGCAGAGAAGGACATAGGAATGGAGCTTGTTTTGATGACTTGTTGCACTAATAGAATAAGAAGATTTTTGGGTCAAAGAAGCATAAAACGACAAGTGTTATACTAAAAAGATCAATTGAGAACAAATTCTATCTCCTAAAATTCTATCAAAAGAAATAGATGACAAAGACTTTCACATTACGGACGTTTTGGTTTGATTTGTAACACCCCGACCATTCGGCATTACCGGCTGTGTTACCTCACGAGCTTCTCGCCCCCCCCCCTTCCTCAAATTGGATGTGATGAGGCAGTACTTATCCCCTAGATACCGGACTCGAATCCCACAAAAGGCAAAAACTCTCCAGGATTTCCAATTTGAGGGGGCGAGAAGCTCGTGACGTAACACAGTTGGTAACGCCGAATGGCCGGGGTGTTACAGAAAAAGGCGCCTTTTTCTGTAACACCATGGCCCTCCAGTGATACCGGCAATGTTATGACCTCTAATCTCTATTTTTTTCTATTTTTGTCATGAGTAACTAAACCCTATTTGTTAGGGATGAGTGTTACAAGATGAAACCTTTTCTTTTATGATTTAATTTCTAGTTATATGAATGAGTTTATTGAATTATTTTTCTCATCTTTGTGCTTAATGCTTTTTATTGCTTGATCAACATTAAAACATTCTACAATTCGTATTTTGAAATGGAAGTGGACTTTACGAATGCTTGAGATGAGAAATTAATGAATTTGTAGTCTAGGGATAGATACATGTCACGAAACCAATTACGTTCATTGCAAAGGCAATAATTTAACAAGAGAATTTTTGTAAGGTAATGCTTAATTATAATATTAAATCCACTAAGGAATTAGGGGTTACTTTGGAATTAAAGGTTCTGTCACTAAGACATTAGGGCAAGAAAAGTAAAGAGAATTTGGTAATAATTCAATAAAGGAATTCAGTAACTAGGATCAAATTAGACACCAAGGTTGGATTCAAAGTGAAACTCATCGCTGACATTTTTCTTGTTATAAAGGATAAATTTTATTACTTGTTAATTTTAAATATTATTTCAACCAATTTGGAAACTTTTTGTTCAATTTTAGTAATTAAATATAATTTGATAGTAAAAGGCAATCCTTGAGTTTGACACTCGGTACTACCATTTTAATTAACTGTATGTATCGCGTTAGTGGGTCTATGTTTGGTTATCAGGGGAAACAAAGATTCAATCTCAAAGAGGTGGTTATAGTGGGCAGTCTTCTAGGATAATGTAGAGTCATAGATCATATTCTGGAGCAGCATCACAATCTATTTTCCCTCATAGACATTTTGGTGTTTTAGCTACACTATGTTCTATTTGTGGTAAGTTTCATTTTGGAAGTTGTTCCAGAGATGGTAAGGTGTGCTATCAATGTGGCCAAGTACGTCAAATCAGAAGGGATTGACTTGTAGATACGACATATCTATGCTTTAGTTACACATTAGTCCCAATAGTTTTGGCATCTTCTTAGGCCCATTCTACATCTCTACGACAAAGTGGAAATTCTTCTGTTAGAGGTTAATGGATATCTCAACAAAGAGGTAGATAATTTTGTGTTAGAGATCATACACCAAGAAAAAGAGGTTAGGGTGGAGTGTTTTCTTTGACTCATCAGGATGCTCAAACATCCAATGTAGTAGTTACAAGCATACTTTTTGTCTGTTCCAAAGATGCTCATGTTTTTGTTCTATCCTTGAGCTACACATTCTTTTGTATCCTTGTGGTTTGCTACTCGACTTGGTAAATGTTCATTTTTTTCAAGAGGAGGCTCTAGTAGTGGCTACACCAGTTGAAGGAAATTTGTTTGCTAAGTCACTTTGTCGTTCTTGTGATATAGCTTTTGAAGGCAAGGTGTTGCCAATGGATTTAGAAGTTATTGAATTGATAGATTTAGATGCAATAATGAGTATGAATTGGTTGGTGTTTCATCATGATGTAAGTACAGAGGTACGCCTAAGAGGGGGGTGAATTAGGTGTTAGGAGATTTTCTTCTTTCCAATGATATGGTAATTGAACTTTCTGTTTTAAGATAGTAACTGATAATAAGTAAATGATAGTAATTAAATTAACACAATAGAATTATCCTGGTTCCCCTTATGACCAAGGGTACATACAGGTCTCTTGCACACCTCAAGAGATTAATCCACTTATTGTCAGAAAATGTACAACTCCCACCCTGGGATTTCTGCTACAAACTTCTAACAACACTTCTAAGATAGCACACCACTATCTTAGATTAAACTACTTTAAGAAAGTACTACTTTCTTTTAAAAGTGATATAATATGATTTGGAATAATACTTCAAGTACTTTGAGTACTAATAAGATGTATATAAGAGTATAATGATTTCAATCCAATCTAATAAGATGTATATAAGAGTACTAATAAGATAATAATAGTTTTGTTATCTATATAAGATGTATAATGATTTCAATCCAATAATACTTCAAGTACTTTGAGAACCTTTCTAAATGATATGAAAATGAAATGCAAGTACTTGTGAAAAATTAAATTAGAAATTTTGTTCAAAGTTGTTCAAGGTTTGATTGAAAGATTGTGTGTTCATTGGTCTGACTGAAGTTATGGTGTATTTATACTCCATAAACATCTCTTCAGATTCATGGCCATTGATCTAAGAGGTTTGATGAACAAATACAATGATCTGCAGCCATTTCAGATCTGAAAAATTGTATTGCTTCCAGTTGTATTCAAATACATGATGTATGTATTCGAATACACCTATGTGTAACGTTCATATTTGTTCAAAATTTTCACCTTGTATTCGAATACATCTTTCATGTAGTCGAATACATATTTGTAATTTTTGCTATTGACTTGCTTTGTATTCGACTACAGTAGATCGTAGTCGAATACATATTCGAATGTTTAGCTACTAACTTGTCGTTTGTATTCGACTACAGCAGGTCATAGTCGAATATAGAAGTGAAGCTTTTGCTTCTGTCTTAGCATATGTATTCGAATACATTATGTTGTATTCGAATACAACTTTGTATGTTGTCAAAAATATTAGTTTCAAGACTTTGTGAATGTAATTTTGACTTTTGAAAATACTTTATATGCATATGTGAAGATGAATGGTTCTCATGTATTTGAGCTATTGGTTGTATCATTTACATTTACATTTACATTTACATTTACATTTAAACATCTAATATTTTTGGATTTAACGTTGATAAAAAGATATTTGGACTTCTTTTTTAGCTTGTTGCCTTGGTCTTAATCGTTGGTCTTTGTCTTCATCAAAAACATGTATTTTACACATGTCGCCTTCGATTGTCATAACAAAGTGGTGAAATTTGAGATATTGGGGCAATCAGATTTTTCGTTTTCAAGGAGAATGTTGTTGGGTACCACATTAGAAAATCTCATCCTTGAAAGCTAGCAATTTAATGAGAAGAGGTTGTGAAGGGTACTTAGCTTTGGTAAGGGATACACAAGCGGTCGAGGAGAAAATGGAAAAAATTCCAATAGCATGTGAGTTTTTAGATGTTTTCCCTAAAGAACTTCCTAGGTTGCCACCTAATATGAAGATTTAGTACTCTATAGATTTAGTTCCTAACACTCATCCTATATAGATAACAAAACTTAAGGAGTTAAGCGAGAAACTTCAACATCTTCTTGATAAGGATTTTATTCGCCTAAGTTATTCTCCTTGGGGAGCGCCAAGTGGTTGTGAGTAGAGTATAGACAATTGAATAAAGTAATTGTAAAGAATAAATACCATTTACTTTGCTCTAGTGAGTTGTTTGGTCAACTTCAAGAAGCTCAATGATTATCTAAGATTGATTTGCGGTCGAAGTATCAACAATTGAAAGGGATGATATAATGAAGACACCTTTCTACATGCATTATGGACATTGTGAATTTTCGATTATGTCTTTTGGGCTTACTAATGCCCCAACAGCTTTTATGGACTTGATGAATCATGCTTTTAAACCCTTCTTGGATCAATTTGTGATTATGTTTATTGATGATATCCTTTTATTCCAAGAGTCAAGAAGAACATGAGCAACAATTGATTTGTAAACTTTAAGAGATAAACAATTATATGCCAAATTCTATAAATGTGGGTTTTGGTTGGACAATGTGACATTTTTAGGTGATGTTGTGTCTAAGAATGGAATAATTGGTGATCTAAGTAAGGTAGAAGTAGTGCAAAATTCTGACAAACTTACCACAATAAAAGAGATCCGAAGTTTTCTTGGTTTAGCTTGTTATTATTGACTTTTTGTGAAGGATTTCTAAAAAAATCCATCTTCGCTGATTAGGTTGACCCATAAGAACGTTGAGTTTTGATGGACTGATGCATGTGAGGCGAGCTTTCAAAAATTAAAGAAGTGTTTGACGTCAGCACCTATTTTGGTTTACCCCTAGGTGGAAAAAGCTATGCAGTTTATTATGGTGCTTTTAAAGTTAGTCTTAGTCGTGTACTTATGCAACAAGGTAAGATTATTGCTATGCATCTAGACAACTTAAGAGGCATGGGGTAAGCTATCCCACACATGATTTGGAAATGACTGTAGTGATATTCACTCTTAATATTTGGAGGCATTATTTATATGGTGAAACATATGAGATTTATACCGACCATAAAAGTCTTAAGTATATTTTTCAACATTGAGATTTAAATTTAAGACAAAGAAGATGAATAGAACTCTTGAAAGATTATGAATGCACAGTCTTATACCACCTAGGAAAGGCAAATGTTGTTGTAGATGCTTTGAGTAGGAAATCCATGGGTAGTCTCGCGCATATAGCAGAAGTAAAGAGACCAATAGTTAAATAATTTCAAGAAATTGTTGAAAGTGGAATTCAATTTGAACTTGATCATCTGAGGTTATTTTTAACCAACGTACAAATTCATCCAACCATTGTTGATGATATCAAGGAAGCTCAAACTTAAGACTCATACTTGGTGAATATGGTAAATAATGTTCATAATGGTCAAATTTCAAACTTTTTAGTTGATTCTTATGGTGTTTTGAGGTTGAAGTCTTGATTATGTGTTCCATTTGTTGATGGCTTAAGGAGGAAATTTTTAGAAGAGACTCATCATTCTTCTTCTAGTATTGACCCATGTTCTAATAAGATGTATCAAGATTTGAGAGAACTGTATTAGTGGGAAGGAATGAAAAGATATGTAGTAGATTTTGTCTCTAAGTGCTTAGTGTGTCAACAAGTAAAGGGTGAGCACCAAAAGCCTGTAGGATTATTTCAACCTATTGAAATACCTAAACGGAAGTGGGAAGGAATCACTATGTTTTTTGTCACATGATTGCCACAAACCTAAAAGGGGTACGACTCGGTGGAGGTGATTATAGATCGGTTGACCAAATATGCATATTTCTTGCCTATGAAGACTACTTATACTACATCTCAATATTCTAAATTGTATTTGGAAGAGATCGTCTCTTTGCATGGTATACTGATGTATATTATTTCTGGTCGTGGGACCCAATTTACTGCTCAATTTTAGAAGTCGTTTCAAACTTCATTAGGAACTTGTTTGATGCTTTACACGACTTTTCATCCTCAAATAGTTGGCCAATCTGAAAGGACTATATAATCTTAGAGGATATGTTTTGTGCTTCCGTTTTGGATCTTGGAGGTTATTGGGATCAACATTTGCCCTTGATGGAATTTGCATACAATAATAGTTATCAATCTAGTATTCACATGGCTCCATTTGAGGCTTTGTATGAAAGACGATGTAGGTCTCCGATAGGATGGTTTGAAGTTGGAGAAGCTAAACTAGTCGGTCCAGAGTTGATTGAGAGCACCATTGAAAAAATTAAATTGATTCAAGATCGCTTAGTGATAGCTTATAGTAGACAAAAATCTTATTCTTATAAGAGGTGTTGTCCCTTAGACTTTTTCAGTTGGAGAACATGTATTTTTATGTGTTTCACCAATGAAATGAGTTTTGCGATTTGGTAAAAAGGAAAACTAAACCCAAGGTTCATTGGACCATTTGAAATTTTAAAGAAGGTTGGATTGTAGCCTTCTCATGTGCTCTTTCATATTTCGATGTTTTAGAAGTATCTTCATGACCCTTCTCATGTGATTAATCATGAAGATGTGTAGTTAGAAGAAAGTCTATCATACATTGAGCATCCGATAGCGAAATTAGATCACCTAGTCAGGCATTTACTCTCAAATAATATTATTTCAATAAAATTTCTTTGGCATGGTCCATCCGGTGAAGAAACAACTTGGGAACCTAAAGAAGTCATACGTGCAAAGTACCCACACTTAATTTTCAAATCAAGGTCAATAGTAGTTAAAAAAAAATCAAATATACTCGATGACAAATTTTCTTAAAGTGAGGAGATTGAAAAACACTATTTCATTCACACAAAAATTAATAATAAAATAATAAATAAATAAATAAAAGAACTAAAATCTCATACAACATTTCATTTATCCACTAAACATCCTCCCTCCTTCCTTTCTCTCTCGGCAACCACAACCCACAACCCACATCCATTTCTATTTTTTTTTTCTCTTCTCATTGCTTCTTGTCACTCCACAACACTAATTGAACCCATAGACCCTCAACCCATAAAATGAATTTAACATATACAAAATCATAACTTTTCATACTCCTACAAGTGTTCTTGGTTATAATTTTGGGGTTAGAGTTAGTGAGTTAAGGAAATAGAAGAGCAACCATTCTTTAAAAGGTGTTATTGAGACTCTTTGAGATATATACACAACTCTAATTCTAAGATTAATCTCTAGAAAAATATAGTTTCGTTTAGAAATCTTACGTTGGTGCTTAGAGTAGATTTTAAAGATTTTTATACTTTCGTATAGTTAACTTAACTTTATAATAATTTTTCTAAAATCTTGAAAAGATTTTTGATACTCAGATTTATTAGTTGAGGTCCTCTCTGCTACTCTGTGAGTTGTAAGAGAACAAACTTAGTCTTCGTAGTTGTGAGTAGACGCAATCATTGTCACATATTTTTATTATACTATAATTATTATTTTACTCATTTTCTATGTTAAAGTATTTATTTAAAAATTTGGGTAACACAACCTTTAAATTTTTCTCGATTACGTCCTTTATATATTTTCATGGTCTTTGTTATATAATATATTTGTACTTTGATTTATTTATGAATTATAAAGCATTTAAATATCAAATTGATGTACTGTTGAATTTGTTTTGTATGAGTTGTGATGGAATGAGAAATGATTTTTAAATATGTGTTTTAGAAATCTTAATAATAATTATGAAATTGTTAACGGCGGTAGGTGCACCTAGTTACATCATTTTGATTAGGGAGAGTTAACCTTTAGATGGAGCCGCCCTTATGAGATATGTAACCCTTAAGAGGAGAGGACTATCAACAAGATGTAAACTCCTTAATTGATGTGTTATGATGCATTGTTAGATTGAGATGAGAAGGCTATGCGTTAGATGGAGTCACCCCTAAAGGAAAGGCCACCCTTAGGAAGAGGGGTACCAATGAGATGAAGCTGCCTCTTAGTTCCCAAAAAAAATTATGTTTTTACTTGTTTGATTTTCTATGATATTTTTAAGGTTGCTCATTTTTATTTCTGTATGAATTGAATTTTAAATTTTTCAACTTGAACATCTAAATTATAAGTTGAATAATTTTATCATGTGTATACTTTACTTGAGAATTATCTATATTTCAAGCAGTATAGTTTTACATAATTGCCACAAGATTGTAAAACAATAATTTGTGCATTTTTGTGTTTCCCTTCTAGTTGGTGGTGGTTGTGGTCTCCTCACTAAGTCTTTGTGACTTATATCTCTTCATGTTGTTCATTTTTTTTTTTTTCAGATTTGTTTGCAGATCCAAGTCTCAATCACTTTTTTTTTTGGTAGGCCTCTTTGATCGAGGGTCGTTTTCTAAAGATTGTTGAGTCGTGATGTTTTTTAAAGCTATTTTAAGTCTAGAATGTCTTTTGGAAAATGTATCAAATATTTAGACTGTGCTCTTTGAAATATGATTGAGTTAAAAGTTTAAAACATGATTTTATAATTTTTAAAACATTGAATTTACAGAGGATACTCTATCGAAATGTTGAGAAAAATTATATATATATATATATATATATATATATATATATATTAGAAATGGTTATTTATAACTATTTAATTGTCTAATTGATAAGTTAGTTGATAGGCTATCCTAGCTAGGAGTATAGCTTGTGCGTCGGTCACGGCGTTCAGTTTAACGCCCCAAAATTTTGATCCAAAACATTACTTAAATATACTTATTGCTTAGAAAAATTACCACAATTTTATTTTAATTATTTAAGTAAGAATATCATAACTACTATTCATTTAAATAATTAGTAAATCCTAAACCTCCAAAATAATATACATAATAATTTATATCATATTTTTACTAAAATTCACAGTGGATAAATAAAAACTCCAAAAGAAAAAAAAAACTATTATGAGTTATTAGAATATCACATTTCTCAAAATACAAATTGAATACTTTAGTCTTTTTCCTCCTATAGAAAAGTTCAATCTCAATAAACTTAATTTAAATATAATTTTTTAATTTAATTTCAAACACTTAGTAATACTTGTATGATTTTCATTAATTAAATAAGTAAAATACAAATTATAACTCTCATTCCCAATACAACCTAATAGAGCGGGACTTCTTCCAAACTTGAATTTCAAGACTAATTAACCTGTAATAACTGCGATTTCGCAAATGCAGAGTCAAGCTAGTCAAACACAAACAACAAAGTAAGTGAGTTTTAAAATCATGTTAATAGTATAATATAAGTAAGAAGAACACAGAAATAATCAACACATAGTCGTATCAAATACATCACAATATAACAAAATATTTCAAGAAAAAAAAATCATATTATAAAGTCAAAATCACTCAAGGAGAATAAATATCTCATTATAACATCAAATCATCTAAGAGAAATTATTATCACATTAAATACACATTAACCACAATCAAACAATCACAAGACGGTGCAATGCTATGAATGCTCCTAATAACTATATGATCCGAATATAATACCTGCTACTAAGGCAACTTCCACAAAGAAAATCACTCATACCAATGGGGAAAATAAACCTGTCACAAAGACAACTTTCACACAAAAAATCATTCATACCAATGGGGAAAAAACCAGCCACAAGGCAACTTCCACGAAGATGCATATGTCATGATATGATAGTGCATTATCAAAATAAAATATTCTCACATAGCCCACTAAGATGCATATGTCATGACATGATGATGTATCATCAAAATCAAACATTCCCACACGACCTACTAAGATTAAGTCCAATGATCCAAAAATAACTTATACGAAATCACCACCTTATTCAAATATCACTAAATTATACATCACAAGTTCTTATCAAGAAAATCAAATATTCTTAAACAACCATCATAAAAATAAAAGCTTCCACCCCATATATAATGAAGATCATATATTCATACACAACTATCAGAAAGATCAAAGCTTCCACTACACATATCAAAAAAACATATATTCATAAAAGTATCATAAAAATCAAAACTTTAATTTGTTACATCATAAAAATTTAAACTTTCATCACATACATATAGAAATTAAAACCTTCATATATGCCACACATAAATTCAAATTTTATCACATATATCATAATTAAGACTTTCAACATATTAAAAATAAAAAATTAAAATTTCTGCACATATACCACACAGTTGCAGAATTTCAAATCAGATAATAGTCTAATACGAGTCTGCAAAAAAAAAAACATATGTTCTTAAACTCCTTGTCCTTCGATTGATCTAACTCGATAGTTTATGGGTAAACATAAAAAATAAATTATGAAAACACACTCTAAAAGGGTCAATTTTCAAAACTGAATCAAATAAACTTACCTAAATCATAAAATAATCATTATATAATATAGTTGTCGTTGACACGATCGTTTTGGCGTTGGTTTCATTCAAATCAAACTTACGGTGAAGAATAACAGTTCAAAATAATAAATTCTATAAATGGAGAAGTCAGATATTTTAGAGAGGAATTAGAATGGTTAAAAATCCAAAAAAGTATATTTAATTGACTAGCTAAATGAATGAAATGACATAGTAAAATTTGGATAAAAATGGATAAAGTTTTTTAGAACAATTATTGACCACCAATGTCAAATGATATATAATCCTAATTTTTGTTTCTTCCTAGCTGGACATGTTGTTTCCTTATGTGTATATATATTTTTTATATTAGGTTTTACTTGTATATGGGCCTAACCCCCATAAATACATTTTATTCCTTTATTTTATTTTTATTTTTTAAATAAAATCAACAATTACCAAAACCAATTTTTTTTAACACAATTTCATTACTAAAATATTACTAATATTTCCAAACTAATATTTATTAAAATTAATTAAAGTCATTACTATTTTAAAATACATTAAACTCTCATATTTACAATATTAACTACAATTATTACTATAATATTTTACAAAATAATCACATAAAAATACTACCATCTTTATAGAATATACAAAACGATAAAATAAATATATATGACATAAATAATTTATATTTATTACTAAATCACAATAAATACATATAAAACCATCATATCATAGAAAATGTATAAAAATAAAGAAATTAATCACAATATTACTAATATCTTAAAACAATTATTTATAAACAAATAATTAAATTAAGAACTAGTCTTAAATAATTAAAATATAACTCTATACACATTTATCATGTAGTCAAATTCACATGAAAATATCACCACAAATATCTAATGCAAATTTACATGTAAACTCACTCAAATTTTATCCTCTAAAGTACTTTTGCTACAATACCATTATATTTTGGAAAAATAAATTAAATAACTAAACATAATATTTATCATTTATATTACTCGTTAAATTAAAAATATAAACAATTACCAAACCATAAGAAACTCACACATATAAGGAGAAGTAATCAAAAAATTAATCAATATTTATTCTAAAATAATTTTAACACCAAATTAATTTCTTTAAAATCCTATTTAGTTAATAAAATAGTTGATTATGAAAATTGAGATGTTACATTGAATTTTGAAGTCGTGACAAGGAAAACTAGAACTCTTGGGACAACTCATTCTTCAATTAATGAAAACCCTGAAGGTTGTGAGTTATTGGGAAATTTTTTTTGGGATTTTAATTTATTTATCAACCCATTTTTGAGGATCAAATTGGGTTTTGAAAAATTTAGAGAAGGTAAGGAAATGACATTTTGAGCATATAGGTGCTTTTGAAACCTTGACTCATACTTGGTGAGTTCAAAACAATGCATGTTGTTATTCCAATTGTGTGATGATTACATGATAGATGATTTATAGTTTAGATGCGTAAATCCTTGCCCTAAGACTGAACACATGTACTTCAAATGCTTTTCTATCTTACTTATATTATTTACATATGAATGTTATTACAATATTAGTATATATGCCTCTAATCTACATATCTCGATTCGGAGAATTTTTCCTTTGGTGGTTATTATTAAATTCTAAGTATTTTGCTTATGTTAAAATACTTCTCTTTTTGTTTGACATTGTTTCCTACTTTCTGCCTCTGGTGTTTTTCTTTTATTTCTACCTCTAGTGCTCTTTTTTTTTTTTTTTTTTTTT
>JBBPBT010000487.1:5169287-5190217 GCA_037974875.1 Cicer bijugum
CTTGTAGAAACAATAATTTTTACTATGGAATAATAACGTGCACTTACAATTTTATCAATTTTTCAAATCTAATTGATATATTTATACACCATAAATATCGTTTTTCACATTTAAAGAAATTTTTTTAAAAAAATATACACAAACATCGTGCAATTTATATTCTAATGTTACTTGTATTTTTAACATGTTGCCATTACCTAGATGCATCTCAAAATTTTTGTGTTTGTGTGAATTCTATATTTTCTACACAATGTGTATTTTCTTTACAATTTTTAAGGAAGATTGAATCAATAATGAATTTTTCATTTTTTGTCAACAATCAATAATAAGAGTTTTTTTAAAGGACAATCAATTGCACACTAAAATAGAATATTAATATTTTAAATTGTTCCCTAAACATAATTTTATTGTCATCAAAACAAGTAAGGGTCACAGTTCTTCAAACCAATTTGATTCGAACAATAAAAAATTCACATCATGAAAAATACTTTGAAAAACATGCATGATGAAAAATATAAAAAAATTGCATTTCAAAATTAATTTTATGAACCATGATTTGTATCAACCTTTACATGATTTGAATCATATCAGTAAATTTAAGTTGATTTAAATCACCCTTGTGTTGATTTGATTCACCCTATCAAAAATGCATTCAAAGTGATTCATAAAAACACTTTCTATAACCTATATCGAATAATGATTAGAATCATATCAATAATAACACATTGATTGAAATCAATATATATGTGATTCAAATCAATTTGTTGTTTTTGGCTTTTTTTAATGTCTCAAAAGTGGTTTTTCATGTTCTACTATAAATACTCTTCACACACATTCATTCTAATCTAACATTCATTTTGTAAAACTCTAAAAATTTATTGACTTAAAAATAACTTTGAAAACTCTTAGTTAACCTTTGGTGAGAGATTTTGAGTTGGGTAGAACTTTGTATTTTTGAGTGTTTAATAGGTTGTAAAATTGAGTGATAGGGTTACATCATCATCTACAATCAAGAGGAAAAGAAAAGAAGAGATTTCTTTTAACCCTAATTAGATTAATCAGGGTTTTTAGGTTTTCATTTGAATTGCCAAGTTTTGAAGGAGTTAAATCAACTAGAGGTGGAGATTGAAGGGTGAATGCTTCATAGAGGTTGACTTTTGCAACTCGATTAAATAGGGATTCTTGAAGGGTTTTCAAGAATTGAAGATTTCTAGATTTATAAGGAGTTGAAACAAAATATTATGTTTTATTGGCTTAAAGAACTTCTTATTGTAATCATAACAAGTCATCATTTAATCATAGTGGAGGAAAATCTCTTATTGATTGATAATGAGACTGGATGTTGACCACATGCGAGGATGATTGAATTAGAAATATTTGACTAATTAGGTTAAGGGTTTTATGTTTCAAATTTGTGTCTTGATTGAATTAATTTCAATATTCTTAATCAAATTTGTATCAAATATGTTTTGGTATTTTTAGTTTAATATATCATTCTCAAAGTGTAAATACAACTTGTGTTTAGGTGTTTGATTGATCTTTATAAAATTTTCTAATTAAAGATATCTTTTCAATTTGAAAATTAAGACAATGATTTGTTGTTATCCTAATTAAGAGTTTTGCAATCCATTTTATGTTTTCTACCAATCATTTTAATAAGCAAAACTTTTAATTAACGAAAAAGTATTTTGAAACTTATTTTATACCCTATGTTGTACTTGGAATCCATTGAGTCTCTCTAGATTTGGAAAGCCACCGAGCCTAGCACCACAAACCCATATAAAAAATAACATAAACCACACAACAAAATACCCACACACAAAAAAGACAAATAAAAAATTGTCCACCGTCGTACGCCATCAGTCTGATGTCGTGTAATCTAGGTTTAAAAAAGTGGAAATAAAGATACAAACTGGTTTGTGGAATAGAAAAGAGAGAGAATATTGATTTGTGGGAAGAATAAAGAGAAGAGAAGAGAAGTATGATATGTGTACTTAATGAAAGATTTGTGTGATTGAAATAAGAAATTTCATACTGAGCTATCTACGAATGTGTAAATATCGAGCTTTCGTCGTAGCACATTTTTCTCCATATATTGATCTTATTTAGAGTATCTCCAATGGTGAACTCAATATGAGTTTATTAAATATGGTCTACCATACCATATCATATTGAAATAACTCATTTATTTTTTACTCCAACGGTGAACTCAATAGTTGATTAAATAGAGTCACTAACAATCATACATTTATTATTATTCATAAATTAATTAAAAAAAAGGTAACCCGTGATGAAAGTACCATCCCTTCTTGAGAGAATGGTGATGACAGCTTGACACATCTCTATCAATAAACTCGCCAAAAACTAAATTATAAGTAATTACACATTGGTAAGTGAACTCATTTTGCTACTATTAGAGATGCTCTTAAACATTGATAATGATAAGGTTTGTCAATTTTTGGTTGTTGAAGACAAACTTTTTGTTTTGATAATAATATTCACAAACCTTTTCACTGACCTCACTATTGTAAAGGTGCAAATCCCAATTTCTTCCCCTTTTGGATAATGGCTTTGAGACATGGCTAACATCACATTAATCACGTATTATGAAGATGGGTGTGATAGACTGTCCATGTTATATTTTCTGTTAAATTACATCCGCAGTCCCTTAACTTAATTTTAGGTAATGTTTTAGTCCTTTATATTTTTTTCTCGAGTTGGTCCTTTATTTTAATTTTAAGTGTCAGTTTGATATTTTATGTTTTAAAATTTCAACAATATTGTCATTTTTTACAAAAATTCAAAAAAAATCATCAAATTTTTCAAACAAAACGCATAAAATTCATTATCATCTTCAGTAAAATACAAATTTAATCAAATTCATATCTTAAATCTTGAAATAAACTCATATTTTTATTCTTTATTTGATGTTGTTGGAGATGAAAATATGAGTCTATTTGAATATTTGAGTTATGGATTTGATAAAATTTGCATTATATTGAAGATGATTATTTATTTTATGGATTTTTGTTGAAAAATTTGATGATTTTTTTGAATTTTTGTACAAAAAGAGATAACATTGTTGAAATTTTAAAACATAAAATATCAAATTGTCACTTAAAATTAAAATAAAGGACCAACTCGAGAAAAAAAAAAGATAAAGAACTAAAACGTTAGTTGAAATTAAGTTAAGGGACCACATATGTAATTTAGCCTCTTTAAAGAGGTATGACTTTCTTTTTGAATTAATTAATTAAAGAGCTATGATTTAGAGCAATCACACGTGACTTTTATGTTTCTTTATAATAACAATACATTTCATTAAACTAAATTAATTTTTTATTACTAAATTTAAATTTATTAATAAAGTTATATACAAATCTAATTAGACATACTAAGATTAGAGATTTCAACATGTCAAAGAGCACAAGTAGTAATCCTATATAACCCATTTCAATGGATTAAAATGGTGTTCGGATATGACCTATATCTATGTAGGAATCAGTGTGATAAATTTTTCATAGATATTGTCTCTTCACATATACCTAAAGATATCCACATATATTTATTAAACTAACACATATTTTTCTATAAAATAAAATTTCATAAAAATTAATTATTTCGACACATTCTTTCTGTTCATATAAAAAACTTAAACATTTTATCAAACATTTATCTTATCCTGTATTTGTTAATTATAATGGTTAATAAAATAAAAAAGAACACACTAAAATTTACGATATAAAGAAATCTTTCAAATGACAACTTATTAAATATTATTTGCTATTTTATGATTTAAATGATAATTAAAAATGTAAAAACATATCTACATGCAAATTCTACATAGTCTTTTAATCTATTATGTATACATTCAATATTTGCATTTTATAAAATCTCACAAACACCACAACTATTAAGGAAAAACTATTGATCACACAGTAAACAAAAATCTCAAGTAAAATAAAAAAAAAAAATAGAATTTTTTTTCTCACTAATTAAATAAATTATATACAAAACAACAGTTTATCACTAATAAATTAATTAATGAATAATGTTTATTATTATTATCACTAATTCCAGGGCTTTCGCATACAAAACACAAGTATTGGCGAAAGCATGAGTATACCAAATCATACACAGACTTATGAATAATATTTTCTACATAAATCATTCGTAGGACAAAATTCATTAATAAAAGTTTGACAAAAGTTATAATAACAAATTAATTGTTATTTATTGTATAAATTAATACAAAACATATTATTACTTATGCATGAAAACATACCCACATGTTGTCACTTATTCTCAATATTCACAAATGCTTTTGATAATATTAAAATATTACAGCGCTTTTTTAAAAGCGCTGTTGTATCTTTTACAACGCTCGATTCTACAGCGTTCTTTTTTTGAAAAGGTGCTGTAAAAGACTATTTTTGACGTAGTGAATTATAGTTATATACAATAATTGACGTCTCTTTTATTTAACTTACTTATATTTTATATTGTTTGGAAAATGAGAAAATATATTGTGCACTACCACTTTACAAAAATACAATTAAAATTAAAGTATCAATATCAATCACAATAAAGGAGGGTTTGGATTGTGATCACTTTTAAAAGTTTAATTCCTACATTTAACTTTAATTAATTTAAGAACAAACTTGGTGGAAATAAGTTAATCTCGAGAATATTCTAGATGTGTTAGTTTAAAGACATAATTAATTATAAGATAGTTTAAAGACATAATTAATTATAAGTTAATACTCATAAAGGTATTAATATGTCTTTGTTCCTTTCAATTATAATATTTTTTAATTTTAATACTCATAAGTTTTTTTGTTTGATTAACATCACTACAAATATATTTTCATTTTAAAAAATAGTTCTTCCATCTTATTTTTATTACAAAAATTGTAACACTGTTAAAACATAATCAATTTTTAACAAAAAAAAAAAAACTCAAATATAATTAATTTATAACCATTTTTAATTTAAAATTAACCCAAATATTTCAATCTTCTTTGCTTTATAAAACTGTAAATTGCATCTTCTTCTTCATTATTTCAGTCCTTTCCAACTGTAGAATTCCTCGTATTGTGTCGTAATTCAGAAAATAAAAAAATTTGGAAAAACATAACAAATTTGATTAAATGTTCATCTTTGTCACTATGACGAATTCTTTCATCACCCCTTACTATTACTAGGTCTATGACTATGACTTGGACTTTCTTATTTGGCCTTCTTCCCTCTACAACCAAATTATACTCCCACTTTTGGACTTATCCATAATACTCCCCTAACATCCCTTAATCTCCACGCAAAGAAGAAAACCTTGATTCAAAGCCAATTCTATAACCCACCATTGTTCAACAAGTATCACCAAATGAAGAAAAAGATTATGGTAACGAAAAATTTGAATTTGAATACAATTATGAATCTCAAATGGATGAAGATGTTGGTGACAGTGATGAGAATTATGATGCGGAAGAAGACTGAAACCATGAAGAAGAAGACGCAATTTAGGTTTTTTTAGGGAAAAATACTAAAACATTTAGGATTAATTTTAGGTTAAAAAAAGTTATAATTGAATTATAATTTTAGGTTGAAAAAAGTTATCACAAATGCACACACAAAAACAACGAATGTGGTGAATTTCAAAAACATGTTGATAATATAAAATAAGTAACGAGAACACACAAGTAATCAGCATAGACTTGTATCAAACACATCATGATATATCAAAATATTTCAAGAAAATAATATCACATAAGGAAAATCGATATATCATTACATTAAATCATCTAAGAGATATTGTTATCCCATTAGATACACATTAATCACTATTCGAACCAAGTTAGTTTTTCTCTTGTGATTTTTTGGGTATTTTATGAGAACAATTTGTTTGGACTAATGGCTTCATCAACTGTGTAGGAATTATAATAGGAAATTAAAAGAAATAACATATGAAGAAGAAATCAAAAGCATATATTAGAAGCAAATGAGAGATTGTTGGAACCAAGAATTAGAACAAGAAATCAAAAGAAACAACATCAGAAGTGAGGGACTAAAGGAAAAGACCAAAGGAAGCAAATTCAACACCAATCAACATAGGTGCTGCTATGTGCGCACATCTACCGCGGAAGATTAGCCTTTTATGATTATGTCTGTCTGCCTATGATGAACAATTTTTTTTGCATGCCTCTGATGAACAGTTTTTTTTGCATGCCTATGAAGAACAATCTTTCTACATATCTCTAAGGAACATTATTTTTGCATGCCAATGATGAACATTATTTTTGCATGGCTTCGATGAAATCGACTCTCAACATGACTCTGAAATTCGAAGCTACTATTCAAGCCTGCCTCTGATGCTCATGCTCCGCTAGCTCTAATAATTGAAACATGTTCCAGAATGTTGCCTCTGATAAGCAGTCTCTGAAGTTGCACTGACTCTAATAATGCAACAAAGGTGAAGTTGCCCATGCCACTAATTCTAATTCATGCATTTTTTCCTCTCACATAATTATTCAAGCAACACAACATCTGATTCCAACAGTCAAGTCAATGATTCCAATGGAGAAAAGTCAATGACTATGATAAAATGTCAAAATACTAAAATGGACTTAGTCGTATCAGAAATTCTAAAGGTCCAGGAACATGCCCAATTTTTTTTTGCGTCCCCAAATCCAATCAAGAGTATGAAGGAATACTCAGTTGAATAGTTTCCAAATGAAATTTGGAGAAAATACGCATAATATTTTTTTGGAAGAGTTGCTCATATCATATTCGGAAATAAGGAATTTGGTAATGGTCTTATTCTAAAAATATATCTTTCAAAATTATATTTGGAAGAAATATTTTTGACCAAGTTGGAATGAAGATACGATTAAAAATTCATAAGGGAGTAAACTTAAGCCCTAATTTTAAGTACAAATAGATACTCAAGGGTGAAGAAGAATTCAACAAAACAACAAACTTGGAAATCCTAAAAAATCAAAGTTATTCAAAAAAACCTGAAGAGCTCAATCTTTTGAAGTATTCATAGTTTAAGGTTTTAAGTTCTAGCAAAACACTTGTTGTTATAGTGTGGGAAAATCATTGTATCAAATGTGCTTCGTAGAAGCAAAACCAAACCTGTTTCAAACTCATTGTAACCTAGCCCGATAGTGGCTTTAGTATGCCTCAAGCATGTTGTGGATCTTAGGTTGTCTTGTAAACTCAAGTGGTTTGCCTCTAACAATCTGTAGGTTTCAAGTTGTGTTGAGAAGACTTAACTTGTGAGGTCAAGGTGTGATTTGCCTTAAAAAGTTTGTAGATTCAAGATGTATTGAGAAGACGAACTTGTAGAGTTAGGTGCTATATAATTTAAGGTTTTTGAATTAGTGGATAAATCCTTCTATGAACTAGGATAAAATCTTGTGTTGTTTTTACATCTGCATTATTTGTTTTACCGTTGCTTCAAATTAGTAAAAGTGTTTAGGTCGCCAAATGAGAATTAAAATTAAGAAATGAGTTTTAAATTAAACAAATACAATTCAACCCCTTCTTGTGTTTGCGCACCTTCAATTGGGATCAGAGCTCAGTTTAAAGGTTGAGCACTTTACAATGTTTGAAAGACCCAAAGATGTAACATGTCTGGATTTTGTGAAGAAACCTCTGGAGGAAACATCAACAAACCAACTCTATTTGATGGAGAACGATTTGAGTACTGGAAGGATAGGTTGAGGAGTTTCTTTAATTTACAAGATTATGAACTTTGGGACTTGGTGGAAGATTGCTACACTACTCCACAAAATACTAATGGTATTGAAATTCCAAGAAAATAGATGGATGTTGAACAGAAAAAGATGTATAACATGCATCACAAGTCCATAATCTTCATGATATTTGCAATCACTTTTAAGGAGGTTGAAAAATGCATCGACAAAGAAACAAAAATGAGCATCTATGACAATCTGACTCCGACTTATGAAGGAAGCTAGCAAGTTCAAGAAGCAAAGACCAACCTCCTAGTTAGAAAATATGAACTATTTTAGAGGAAAGAAGATGAAGACATTAAAACAACATTTTCCAAATTCCAGACTTTGCTATTAGGATTAAAGATTCCAGTTATACTGCTGCTGATAATGTGAAGAAAATTCTTAGGAGTTTGCAAAGCAAATGGAGACCAAAGATTACTACCATTCAAGAAGCTAAGGATTTGAAAACTTTTTAAATTGGAAGAACATATTAGCTCCTTGAGATTACATGAAATTGAGCTTGTAGAGGATGAGCCCAAGTAGAAGAAGAAGAAGACCTTGGCTTTGAAATCTAAGCAAAAGAAGCCTTTGAAGGTAACAATAGAATCAGAGGATAATGATTCAAATGACTAGAATATAGACTCAGAAATAAGTCATTCCCTTAAAGAAATTCCAAGCAATCCAATAGAGGAAATGATGACATGTCGATCAAGTAAAACATCATCTACTATGAATGCAACAAACTTGGGCACGTCAAGTTCGAATGTCCAAATCTGGAAAAAATGAAACATTAGAGAAAAGACTCCAGACTCAAGAAGAAAGTTATGATGGCTACATGAGATGATTTTGATGAATCCTTTGATGATGAAGAGCAAGCAGATTTTGCTCTGATGACTGATACTAACTTTGACTATAAATCCAACATTGATCATAATTCTGACTCTAATTCTAACTCTAGAAGTGATTATTTAGATGAAGAAATCAATGTAGTTTTTTACTTAACCCGATTGGAAATAATTAATGCCATAAATATTTATTAAATAAAAACCACAATTTGTCTTTAAAACTGAAAGCACATAGGAAAGTAAATGTAAACTTGACTGAAGAAATTAATGTTTTAAAAAATGAAGGTATTGAGCCTAAAACAGAAAATACAACTCTAGAAGATAGTCATGTCTCAAAATCTTCAGAAAATGTCATATGTAATTTCTGATAAATATGAAGTAGCATTCCAATACTTCCTAGTAACAATATAGAAAGAAGCAAATATGCTTATATGATTTATGGAGTTAGTAAAAATGGAAAAATATGTCTAGGATACCCAGATACAGTAACTAAGTTTGAACTTATCAAACCTGATGTTTTATGAACTTTTGCTCCAATAAAGGTTACTCCAAAATATTTTGTCTCATGTTAAACACAAGGAAACAAGAAACCTTAGGACTAACAAACCAGGACCAAACCAAATTTGCAGATGTTGGAGATGTTCTCAGCAGCCAAGTTGAAACATCAGTCATGGTACTTGGACAGTGGATGTTCGCAACATATGACGGGAGAAAATTCTATGTTCCAAGACCTAACTTTGATCAAAGAAGGCACAATAACTTTTGGAGGAAAGAAGAAAGACCATATCATTGGACACGACAAAGTTAGTAATGGCACCTCTCCTTCCATTAAAGATATTTTGTTTGTTAAAGATCTTAAATATAATTTTTTAAGTATTAGTCAATTAAGTGATAATAACCATGATATTATATTTAATAAAAAATCATGCAAAGCAATTAGTCAAAGAGATGGATATGCATTGTTTATAGGTTAGAGGCAAAATAGCCTAAATAAAACAAATGTGTTTAGCTTAGAGAAACAAGATGTTACGTGTCTTATGTCGGTAATTGAAGAAAAATTAATTTGGCACAAATGGTTAGGTCATGCAAACCTAGGATTAATTTCAAAATTGAATAAACTTCAACTTGTTAGAGGTCTACCCAAACTTCACTACAAAACTAAAACTATGTATGAAGCTTGTCGGAAAAAAAAAAGAATCTAAGAACTCCTTTATCCCAAAGAACTTAGGCTTTATCTCCAAACCCCTTTAGCTCTTGCATATAGATCTCTTTGGGCTAGTGAAAACAACCTTAGTAAATGGAAATAAATATGGCTTTTTAATAGTAGATGATTACTTTAGGTGGACTTGGGTAAAATTATTAAGAAACAAAGATGAATGCCACAAAGTGTTTATTGCATTTTGCAGACAAGTAGTGAAAGAAAAATGTCTTATGATTATAAAAATTAGAAGAGATCATGGTGGATAATTTGAAACTTCTTCGAAATTTTTTGTAATGAGAGTGGAATCTCACATAACTTCTCCTTTCTTAGAACATCACAAAAAAATTGAGGTTCAGAAAGAAAGAATAGATCCCTTTAAAAAATGGCTAGAAACATGTTAAATAAGATTCATGTTGTAAAATATTTATGGGAGAGGTAATTAACACTGCATGCTATATTCATAATATAATTTTAATTAGGCCAATATCGAATAAAACACCATATTTTAATCCTAAAGCTCCAATTTGTCATATTATTTCAATTTATTACTAAATAGGGTTGTCGTTGTGAGTAGTGAATCTCATATGAGTTGTTGGAAAATACCATGTCCATCTTACATTATAATATACTCATGAGTTCAACCACCCTCTCACCCCTTATCTTATTTCAATGCTTTCACACATTGATCCGAGTCCACGAGCAAAAAGTCTTTGTTCATTTTACTCCTTGTCATCTAATCTATCTTACTCAACAACTTATGGGTAAACGTCAAAAATAAAATATGAGGACACACTCTAAAAAGTCAATATCGAAATCGGATCAAATAATCTTTCCATAAAGTAGAAAATTAATCGGTGGATAATACAACTCACACGACCGTTTTGGTATTGGTTTCACTAAAATCAGACTTATGATGAAGAAAAACGATACAAACTAGCAGGTTTCATAAACGAAGAAGTTGATTATCTTAGAGAAAAATTGAGAAGGTTAAAATTCTAGAAAAGGTTAAAAAATAACAAACTCAATGAGGGAAATAACATACTAAAATTTGGACAAAATCAGATAAACCTTTTTTGACATTCATTGAACACCTAAACTGATTTTTCTCACTTTTTTTTTCTCTCTTTCTCTCATATTCTTTCATTCCCCTCACTGTAGCTATGTGACACCCTAAACCAAAATAGTAAATTTTTTAAAATACTTTTTATATGCAAATTCACAATAAAGAGAAAATTATAAATTTGCAATAAAGAGAAAATTACTTAATAACTCATGTGCATGTTTCCCCAATTATTCATCTCTTCAACCTTCTCTACTCTTTGGATAATCTCATTTATTTATGTCCAAATCTAAAGATACAGGTTATTAAACTTTGATGGGTAAAGAAAATATTTGATATAGTTGTGATAGTAAGCAAATAGAAAATGATAATGAAAAATTAAGTATCTTTACTTAACCAATAAAATAAGTTGTTTAACAGTATAATGATTTAACTAATCTCATAAGTTCTTTGAGAGCACAAAGTCAATCTAAATAGAGGCTATTTAAAATGTGGCGTTTTTTATTACAAGATCATTAAATGTTGAAAAAAAAAACACATACTTTATCTAGGTCATGTTATATATTATTTGAACATTAAATTAAATTAGTAAAACTATCAAACCTAAAATCAATACCAGTCATCGATTAACATGCATGACCCATGCAAACAACACATTTATGAAATCTTTAGCATTTTGATTTTCTAAATGCAGCCATCATTGAGGATGGTATACACTTTGAATTGTAACACTTGCAAATGAAAAGTACATGACCATAGTGTAGAAGTAATTAATTATATCCCATTCGTATCATAAACCACATGTTATGAGTTAATTTATCATTAAGTTGTTAGCTTTCAAAATGTTGCTTGCACAACAATAAAACAGAAAAATGCACACTTGAATGAATAGTAAGACTTGTGTATTTCATAGATTGCCAATTCTATTTATACATGAGAGCTATTCTTACACATTCTAACTAAAAATTAACTAACTAAATGATTAGTTAGTTAGTTACTATATTCCATTATTACATTACTTGAATTACAAGTCATCTAATATTTTCCCTTAATTCGAGTATCTAAGTGATACTACACCTAGCATTTGTCTTAGCTCTTCAAATATGTTTGTACTTAATGCCTTCGTTATTATATCAACAATTTGCACTTCGGTTTGACAATATATGAGGTTGAGCTTGTTCCTCCCAACTTGATATCTTAAGAAATGAAACATTGTCTCTATATGTTTGCTCTTTCCATGAGATACAAGAGTTTTTGATAGATTTATGGTTGAAATATTATCAATCATCAATGGAATTGGCTTGCATTCTTTCTAATTTTAACCAATGTTTTAACCAATGTTGTTAAATCTGAGTCATTATATCCAATTTTAACCAATGTTTTAACCAATGTTGTCAAATTACGGCGTTTAGGGCTATAGCATAGCCAATTTTGATGAATTCAATAAAAACAATGACGTCATCCTAGTTTCACTATTAGGAAAGTAGTTGCCGCTATTATAGTTTCGACTAGCAAATATAGCAGCAATAATACATAAGCTGGTGCTCTACAATTATTTCCATTTTTATTTGTAAGCAACATGTCTGCTGTTGCAACGCTAAAGCTATCTTCTATTTCACACAGTGGATTATTGATGTTCTCTATTTTCTGCAATCTTCTATTTATAACTATGATACTAACATTGTTGTTATGTTGATCCATCTTCAATTCACTATCATTTTACCCTTATTGTTAGTTCTTTTTATGAAGCACTTGAGATATAGTGAACCTATTATGCTATTTTCCTTTCTTAATTTATGAGATTTCGTGGATTATAAAATATGAGAAATTCAACGCTCTAAAGGTTGAAGATTCAAGGTTGAAGAACTTGAAGCATCAAGGTTGAAGATTTCCTTAAAATGACAAGTTGTGAACAACGAGATAGAGGGTCACCTATTCTCATTTAACATCAATACATTGTGTTAACTTAAAAAAAGACTAAAATATTCACATCTAAAAAATATTCAAAAGGGTTAGTGTTAACATAAATAAGGGTTAGTGTTCAGTCTTTTGTATATTTGGCAATGTTTTATCTCTAAAAGTTTTACCATAGTAAACAAAGAAATGTAAAAAATGTAAGGAGAAAATGCTTTTGTTTTGTTAGTAACTGTCTGAACCTGTTTTGATTCATTGTAGTAGGCTGCCAGGAGAAATGAATCAATTGGTGAGTTCATAATATGTTCATTAACATTTATCAAAACCAAATAAAGTTGTCTCAGATTTATTTTTTTCTTAAGTTTAAATGTATGCAATTTCCTTTCGCTTAGGTTCTGGCCCTGATGCAGAATATAAAGTTCTTCCAACTGGACCAAATGGTGCCACCGAAAAGGAGGACCCCAAGGTAACTATCATTCATTAAAAAGACTAAAAAGACACAAATGAATATTTTACATATGTCTCTGAGTATTTGTAGACTCTATTCTTTAAGATTTTAAAACCACACTCTAAACACTAGATAGACAGTTATAATAATATGGTAATTAATTTGCAGGTGACTTTTTTGGAAAATGTGTACTGGAAGGAATTTGGGCTTCTAGTATTTGTTTGGGTTTCATTTCTTGCACTACAGATTACTAAGGTTTGATATTTTATCACATTTAATATAATATAAATAGAATAAAAGTTTATAACATGCAATTCTTCTAACTTGTGACCAATTTTATCCTATTGACAGTAGATGCATCTTTGTGTCTATCATGAGGTGGATTTTTATAATAACTTGTTAGGAGGTTGTTTGTTCATTAATTTATAGGAACTTCAGCTTGTCCCGTGGGGATGTTTAATTGCAGAAACCTAGGAAGCAAGCCAAAGTTTATAGTTTCCTCCCATGTTAATGATCATTATTGTTTGTGGTAAACATTTTCTCCTGTAACTTTTTTCGTTGTCGTGTTTATCTTTCCTAGTTTATTGTTCTGGTCTTTTTGGATGAAGATAAAATAACACGTTAATCTCCATATTTATCACTTGCAAATGGAACTAAGTAGTTTGTTTACTGATAAATGTATCAAAATTTGGTTCACTTTTTCTTACTAGATCAAGTTCTTGTGGACCAACAACAATGTGAATGATCATTCTTCATTTGGAAGAAACAACACTCGGAGAAATAGTCATGTAGGAACAGGAAGAAGCAGCAACATACTAACATTGGAATCAAATGCCATTTGCCCACTTCAGAGATATGTCTTTGGATCCGCAATTGAAACAACAACAGTGATCTTGTCCTAACATCGCCAATACGCACTGCAAACTAGAGAGCTCAGGTGAGTCATTTAAGGTCTAGCATAAAGCCAACTTACTTAGTGTTTTGGTTGGATTTGGATTCTCTATTCCAATATTTACTTTTTATATCCATATCCAAATTTTTTTGGAGTATTTACTACATATTTTGTTTACGAAGATGATGACTGTTCGAAATTAGTTTGTAGTTTATCATAATAAATGTTAAGAAACTCATTTTGACTCATTTTAAAATTTTATTGAATCTTTTAGAGCAAAATAACTATTTATTGTATGTTTATGGAATTAGTAAAATTAAATTATATTTTATTGTATGTTTCAATGGAATTAATTCATAAAAATAAATTAAAAATTTAAATTTAATTTACTGATATTAATAATTTTGAATTACAATTAGTAGGGAGATAAAATAAATTTAATTTAATAAATAATAATAATAATAATAATACGTTTTAGTGACAGACAATACAGTAGAAATAAATCAATTTTTTATTTATAATTATATAGTTTTTAGTGACAGACAATATCATAGGAATAGATTAATTCTTTATTTATATTTTTCTGGTATTTAGTGACAGACAATATTGTAAGAATAGACAAATTCTTTATTTTTATTTATCTAGTTTTTAGCAACGGTCATTATTGTAGGTAGAAATCAAAAACATGTAGTGACAATCCTCAAAGTGTAAAAGGACGCCCCTTTAAAGTTGAGAGTAGATTTAGGTGTCACTCAAAGTATTATTGACATTTACCTACAATTTTTAGCTTTTAGTGACAAACATTGTATATTACGATAAGTCAATTTTTTTGTAGTGATGTAACAACTTCTTACTTGAAATAGCAATTTAAATTTAAGCACCAAGTAAAAAAAAACACATGTTCTATTTCATAAACCAAACATATTCACACTAATAAAATTCTCAAATTTGTAGTTTCTAATTCATTCATTTATTTGCCAAAACTTGCAGAATATTAATATATAGAGTCATAACATGAATTTCGTCTACTTAGTGTATATATGTATACTACACTTACTTATATTCTTCTTTCATTTTAAACAATAAATATTTAAATAACCAATACTCAGCCATACATCGAGAGTATGATTCATGAACACATCAATCGAAGAAAATCTGTATTAATATTTTTGTTTTTTGAAGTAGTTCTTGTATATGTATATATAAATTTCTTTAATATAAACATTCTCCATTTTTAATTTTGTTTCGGTACACCAAATCTAAGTTTAATATTTAAAAATTATTTAGAGCCAAATGTCCGAAAAAATGTAGTGCATTATTGATATCCATGCATATATGATCAATACTCAAGTACAGTAACAAAAGCAAGTATCATATTTTCATGCCATAAACATATAAATATCCAATATTATTAATGTGTTAAATTAAAACATAAAAATTATCATATATTTATATAAATTATTTAATTGGGTACCTTTCACCATGGTCAAGAAAGTCCATCTTCTTTAAAAGTTGTATATTAGTGCATTTTAAGTTTGTTAAATTGGTTCCTATGTACATGTTAGAACGATTACTTGTCTGGTATAACATCAGACGTTGTAAATTGGTTCATATGTACATGTTAGAACGGTTATTTGTCTGATCTAACATCAAGTGTTGTAACAAATATTTAACTATAAAATCAGCTAAAATGTCATATGTAACAAGTTAAAATTCAAAATTAATTTATTATATTGGTTAAATTTGAATCGATGTGACAAGTAGAGACCACTTAACTTACTCTTTAAAATCCAATACACATACAAATAGAGACAATTAGTTCCTAGTGAATGTAATAAAACAAAAGTAAACAATATGAATCACAAACAATTAAAGCCCATGCTAACAGCCCCTACAACAAGAACACTCAAATAAGTCACACAGTCGAATAATGAACCATTAGGCTGCTAAGATTTCAAATTACAAAGAATAAAATATCACCTCAACAAATGAAAAGCAAACCAAAAAACGTTTTTCGTTTGTTGGATAAAAAAGATGGTAAACCAAGAAAATTGTATTGGCATAGTAGCAAAAATCCTGAAACACATAACTATAATTTATCAAACTTATTTTCATTACATACATAGAAGCAACTGAAAACAATTAATAACTTTATCCTTGTGATAATGACAATGATGAGACACTCCTCCAATGATTTAAATCAGCAAGACAATTGAAACACGATTTAAATACACAAACCCTCTTTCGACGATTTTGCAGCAATGTGTCTCAGACAACATTCAATCTAAATATTCACTTTATTTTGACAATACAGCTAACATTACATATGGTTTTGGGGTCCAGATTCATTACAACAACTGGATCACAAATAATCTCGACCATTTTGAGATTGAATCAAATGACTCAAATTACAAATTAACGTAATCAATTATAAATAACCAAGTTACGTAGTTACTACAAGGAAGTTGATTCCATGATTTTGATAGTTACATATTATTGCCTTTTATCCCTTCTTATAAAATGCTTATGTATACTACAAAATGACCACCATAGTGCTAGAGAATGTCAATGAAACTACCCAAGAAACAAAAATGTATGCTTCCATAAACTAGTAATAATTTCATAATTATAAACTTTCAAAATCAGAATTTGAGATTGTTATTACTAATTTGAAATTAGATAATTCTAGAACCTTGTAGAATTCCATGAATGAATCTAGAAGTGTTTTAATTACAAAATAAAATTGTGGGAAGCTCCTAGAAGTCACTATTATTTAGGAAGCTCCTAGAAATGTGTCTAGAGTTTTCTATTTATACCTATAAATACCTACTTGTATTTGACATTAAGCATCAAGCAAATTGAGAGTTTTCTATTAGTAATACCTCCTTTCTCTAACAAAGTGGTATCAGAGCTTGGTTGTGAGAGTTGAGAAATGGCGACTCGTGATTACACTATTTTTCACTTTCTTCTTCTAAAGAAAGAGAATTATGAAAAATGGTGCCTTCGTATGAAAGCATTGCTTGGCTCTCAAGGTGTATGGGAGATTGTTGAAAAAGGCTATGATGAGCCACAAGATGAAGATGTATTGTCTCAAGTAGCGAAGGAGGCTTTGGCAAAAACAAGGAAGAAAGATCAACAAGCTCTTACTCTCATTCATCAATGTTTGGATGATTCTATGTTTGAGAAGGTTGTCGATGCTACAAATTCAACGGAAGCTTGGAAGATTTTGGAAAAATCACTCCAAGGCATTGACAAGGTGAAGAAGATAAGACTTCAATCTCTAAGGGGAGATTTTGAAGCTTTGAAGATGAAGGATACCGAATCAATTTCAGATTATTGCTCAAGGGTGAAGACAATTGTTAATCAAATGAAGAGATATGGAGACAAGATAGATGATGTTCGTGTAGCGGAGAAAATTCTTCGTTCCTTGACTCCTAAATTTGATTATGTGGTATGTGTTATTGAGGAATCGAAAGATCTTGACTCAATGTCCATTGAGGAATTAGAAGGTTCATTGCAAGCTCAAGAAGAAAGAATGAAGAAAAGGCAAGAGGAGCCATTAGAGCAAGTTCTCAAGATCAAAGCTTCGTTGAAGGATAACAGAGGATTCAATAGTCAAAACGGACATGGACGTGAACAAGGAAGAGGACGAGGACGTGGTTGTGGCCAAGGAGGAAGAGGAAGAGGTTTCAACTGTGAATCAAACTACAAAGAAAGAAGTCACTTATCACCAAGAGTTCTTGGAAGAGGAAGAGGTTATGGCTATAATCAAAGTGAAAGGAGGTATGTCAAATCTAAAGTTGAATGTTATAATTGTCATGAATTTGGTCATTTTTCTTGGGAATGTCGTAATGCTCCTAATCAAGAGGAAGAAGAGGCTAATCTTATTGACGAAGATGAAGAGTCAACTTTGTTGCTAACACTCAAGGAAGAAGATAGAGATTCTAATAGTTCATGGTACTTGGACAATGGTGCAAGTAACCATATGTGTGGATGCAAAGAGAAATTTGTGGAGCTTAATGAAAAGATGAATGGAAATGTTTCCTTTGGAGATTCATCAAAAGTGAAAATTGAAGGAAAAAGTACAATTCTAATATCTTCTAAAGATGGGAGGCATAAGTTGATTAGTGATGTATACCATGTTCCTAAATTAAAGAGTAATATTTTGAGTTTGGGTCAACTTCTTGAAAAAGGATATGAAATTCTCATGAAAAATAAATATATTTGGCTTAAAGATCAAAATAACAATTTAATTGCTAAAGTTCTTATGTCAAAAAATAGAATTTATCTTGAACCTAAGAACTATTGAAGCAAAATGTTTGAAGATGAGTGTCCAAGATGAAGCATGGCGTTGGCATATAAGGTATAGCCACTTGAACTTTAGTGCACTTAAAATTATGGGAAAAAAGGGTATGGTGAAAGGGATGCCCTCAATCAATCATCCAAATCAATTGTGTGAAGGTTGTCTTCTTGGCAAACAAGCTAGAAAAAGTTTCCCTAAAGAAGCCACATCTAGAGCAACTAAGCCACTGCAACTTGTGCGGACCAATCAATCCATCTTCATTTGGTAAGAGTAAATATTTCATTCTCTTTATTGATGATTTTAGTAGAAAAACTTGGATTTATTTCTTAAAACAAAAATCAGAAGCTTTTGTTGCTTTCAAGAACTTCAAAGCTCTTGTAGAGAAGGAGAGCGGTCATGAAATCAAAGCTTTGAGATCTGATCGAGGAGGTGAATTCACTTCGAAGGAGTTTAATGAATTCTGTGCAACTCATGGAATTCGTCGTCCATTGTCAGTTCCAAGATCTCCGCAACAAAATGGAGTGGTCGAGAGAAAGAACAGAACTATTTTGAACATGGCAAGATGCATGCTAAAATCCAAAAGGATGCCAAAGGACTTTTGGGCTGAAGCAGTTTCTTGTGCAGTCTATTTGGAAAATCGCTCTCCAACTTCAAATGTCAAAGACCAAACCCCGCTAGAAGCATGGAATGGAAGAACGCCTAGTGTTAATCATTTGCGTGTCTTTGGGAGCATAGCATATGCACATGTGCCACAACAAGAAAGATCCAAGCTTGATGATCGAAGCATCAAATATGTCTTTGTTAGCTATGATCCACATTCTAAAGGTTACAAGTTGTACAACCCATGCAACAATAAGGTAATGGTGAGTCGTGATGTTGAATTTGATGAAGATGCTACATGGAATTGGGAGCATCAAGAAGAAACAAAGTATAATTTCCTTCCATATTTTGAAGAAGATCAAGAGGCCACAACACCAGTTCAAGATGCAACTCCACCTTTTTCACCTCTGTCTTCACCTACTTCTCTAGATGAAAGTTCAAGCGAGAGACCAAATAAGATGAAAGATATAGAAGACATTTATGAAAGGTCAACAAAAATTACTCTTGACCTTGAAGAGTTGTATTGTCTCTTGGCGGATAGTGATCCATTAAATTATGGAGAAGCAATGAAAGATAAAATGCGGAGACAAGCCATGGACGAGGAGATCAAATCAATTGTGAAAAACAACACTTGGGAATTAGCAACTCTTCCAAAAGGTCATGAAGCAATTGGAGTCAAATGGGTGTACAAGGCTAAAAAGAATGCTAATGGAGATATTGAAAAATACAAAGCAAGACTTGTTGCAAAAGGCTACAAACAAAAACAAGGAGTTGACTATGAAGAAGTTTTTGCACCAGTTGCTCGCATGGACACTATTCGTTTGTTAATCTCTGTAGCAGCTCAAAATAAGTGGAAACTTTATCAACTTGATGTAAAATCGACATTTCTAATTGGCTACCTTGAAGAAGAGGTCTATGTTGAGCAACCAATGGGGTACGTGATTAAAGGACATGAAGATAAAGTTTTGAGATTAAGAAGAGCGCTGTATGGATTAAAGCAAGCACCAAGAGCATGGAATAGTCGCATCGACAAATACTTCCAAGACAATGGGTTTGCTCGTTGTCTCAATGAATATGCTCTTTATGTTAAAATTTGTGATAATGGAGATATTTTGATTGTTTGTCTTTATGTGGATGATCTTATATTCACTGGGAACAATCCAAGTTTGTTTGAAGAGTTCAAAAAGGCCATGACGCTTGAGTTCGAGATGA
This sequence comes from Cicer bijugum, assembly GCA_037974875.1. NCBI lineage: Eukaryota > Viridiplantae > Streptophyta > Magnoliopsida > Fabales > Fabaceae > Cicer > Cicer bijugum. The sequence goes on from JBBPBT010000487.1 coordinate 5,189,502, forward strand.
CTGATATCGGGCTCATGTCATACTATTTAGGCCTAGAAGTAAAGCAATTGGAAGAATGTATATTTATTTCTCAAGAAAACTATGCAAAGGAAGTTTTAAAGAAATTTAAAATGTTTGATTGCATTCTGGTGAACACACCAATGGAGAGCGGATTGAAGTTGTCAAAGTTTGAAGATGGACAAAAGGAGGACCCTTCTTTTTTCAAAAGCCTCGTTGGAAGCCTAAGATACTTAACATGTACAATACCTGACATTCTATATGCGGTTGGAGTAGTGAGTCGTTTCATGGATGCTCCTACTACTACACACATGAAATTCACTAAGAGGATACTTCGCTAACTTAAAGGTACGCTTGATTATGGACTATTTTACTCTTCTTCTAATGATTTTAAATTTTTTGGATTTTGTGATAGCGACTTTGCGGGAGATATTGATGATAAAAAGAGTACTAGTGGCTTTATATTTTTCATGGGAGACTGTGCTTTTTCATGGAGCTCAAAGAAGCAACTTATTGTCACACTTTCAACATGTGTGACACATCTTGTGCCATTTTTAATATAATAATAATAATAATAATAATTAATAATAATAATAATAATAATAATAAATAAAAAAAACATAATAACCCCACTCATTCTCTCTCTTTCCATCTCACTCCCTCATTTTTCTCATTTTTTCTCTCTCTCCTTCTCCCTCTTCCTCGGCAGCAACCTCCCC
>JBBPBT010000487.1:5190378-5211716 GCA_037974875.1 Cicer bijugum
CCCCCCCCCCCCCCCCCATTTTCAGTTCTTTTTTCTTTCCTTCCCTTCTCCTTGATTCTTTCCTCTCTATAATACCCAAATCATCAACCATTATTAAAATGAATTTAACCTCCTCACAACCATTGAAAAACGCTATTGGTTAGGATTTTTGGGGTTAGGGTTTGTGTTCTAAGGAAAGAAAAAGGGTACCTATCTCTTGAGAGCTGTTGATTGAGACTCATTGAGGTAAATATCCAACTCTAATCCTAGTATGAATTCATAGAAAAATGTAGCTTTGTTTAAAAAACCTTATTTTAAGCTCAGAGTAGATTTAGATGATTTTTAGGGTTTTCTAGAGTTAGTTAAATTTTAGAATAGATTTTTCTAAAGTCTTGGAAATATTCTTGATACTCAAATTTGTCCATTGAGATCCTGTCGGCTACTCTGAGAGTTGTTAGAGAGCAAAGTTAGACGATTCTCCATAGCAGTGAGTTGACGACGATCATCGTCATATATTTTTATACTGCTATTATTATTATTATTTTACTTGTTTTCTATATTAAAGTATTTATTGAAAATTTTGGGAAACACAACCTTTGAATTTTATCTCAATTTTGTCAATTATTTAATTTAATGGTCTTTGCTATATAATATGTTATTTGTTGGATTTACGTATGAGTTAAAGTATTTAAATATTTATTTGTTATGCGATTGAATATATTTTTCATGAATTTCGATGAAATAATTTTAAACGCGTGTTTTAGAAATCGTTGTTATAATTATTAAATCGTTAACTGCGTTAGGTGCACCTAGTTACCACGTGTTGATTAGGGAGAGTTAACCGTTAGGTGGAGCCGCCCCTACGAGAGAGGTCATCCGTAGGAGGAGAGGGCTATCAACGAGATGTAAGCTCCCTAATTGATACGTGATGATGCGTTGCGGGATTGAGAGGAGAGGTCCATCCGTTAGATGGAGTCGCCCCTAACGGAAAGGCCACCCTTAGGAGGAAAGGGCTATCAATGAGATAAAGCCGCCTCTTGGTTCTAAAAATTTGTATTGTTACTTATTTGATTTTATGATGATTTTAAGGTTGTTTATTTTGATTTCGTTTTGTTATTCATTGGATTATGTTATCTGAATTATGACTGGATTGAAAGCTGAACAGGGATTTTACAAAAATTTGGAAATATTGAAGTTACAGAGGATACTCTGTCGAAATTTCGAGAAAAAGCATATATATGTTTTTAAATGTTTAAAAAGCGATTTAGTTGTTTAAATTGTTAAGATAGTTGATAGGCTTGCCAGGTTAGGGGTATAGCTTGTGCGCCGGTCACGACATTAAAATTTTTGGGTCGTGACAATGTGAGTCAGAGTATGTAGCAGCAACATCTTGCACTTGTCATGCTATTTGGCTAAGGATATTATTGGAGGAACTTCATATACCACAAAAGGAAGCTACTGATATTTATATAGACAACAAGTCGGCACAAGCACTTGCAAAGAATCTAGTGTTTCATGATCGTAGCAAGCACATAGACACAAGGTACCATTTTATTATAGAATACATTGCCAAGAAAGAAGTTGAGCTTAAATATGTGAAGACTCAAGATCAAGTTGCAGACATTTTTACAAAGCCGTTAAATTTGAAGACTTTCAAAGACTAAGAGCAAGACTAGGAATAAAGAAGAAAATTTCAAATTAAGGGGGAGCAATGTTATTACTAATTTGAAATTAGATAATTCTAGAACCTTGTAGAATTTCATGTATGAATCTAGAAGTGTTTTAATTACAAAATAAAATTGTGGGAAGCTCCTAGAAGTCACTATTAATTAGGAAGCTCCTAGAATATGGTATTAATTAGGAAGCTCCTAGAATGTGGTATTAATTAGGAAGCTCCTAGAAATGTGTCTAGAGTTTTCTATTTATACCTATAAATACCTACTTGTATTTGACATTAAGCATCAAGCAAATTGAGAATTTTCTATTAGTAATACCTCCTTTCTCTAATAGAGATATCGTAATGTATCAGGAGATAGTAATGCCTTTTCTCGAATGTATAATATATCCAAAAAAGAGGAAAAAAGACAAAGTAGAACAAACAATATACTAAAGGAACGTCTTGTGCTCCTCTAAAAAAAGAATAAAAAATTAAAACAAAAAAAATCAACATAGAAAATTTCATGAAAAATAAATAAATAACACTGCATTGTATAAATGAGAATGATAGATTATTCAACTTACTTGCCCCTCATAAAAACAAGAAGCTTATAACTATATATTCATGTCTAACGGATGTTCTCATTGCACACTTTTCATCATAACAATATGCACAAATATATGTAACATTTGACAATAAGCAATAAGCAATTTTAATGAGAAAAAACACTAAGCACTTGGAGTAAGCTTTTTGCTCATTGGATCAAGCTTGTTTACAAAACTACAAGCAGACTATAAAGAGAGACTTACCTTTTCTTGATAAAGATGAGAAGAAAGCAATGGCATAGGCAAACAAGAGAAGAAGACATCATCATAAAAGTAAAATGCATAAAAGAAACTCAAATAGATAGGAATGATTGTATCTTTCTTCCATTGCATCCTTAAAAAATCAAGATTGTTGATTTATACTTACAACATTTTCAATTTGAAAAAAAAAATATTATAGTGGAGTGCAATCAGACTTTGACCATCATTTAATTAAATATATACCATACTTAGAGAGAATAAACTGAAAATTTAATGATGTAGTGAAAACATTTGATTAAATGCTAAGAAACTTTATGCTACTTTGGTTTGGTCGATGCTTAAAAGTTAGATCAATTTAGACATTTATTTTCTCTTCTACATATTTTAATTAGGTATATCAAATTTTTACAACCACTGTATCATTATATCAATCTTTACTAATTGTTAAATTATATTATCCGCAAGATACATGCCTGGTTTTACCTTATAGAACCTAAGTGATATTCCTTGTACTCAATTTGGCTTCATACTTAAGCACTATATTTTGAAGGTAGTATAAAAAACTATTTTCTTTGATAATGAAAACTACAGTTAAGTTTCAACTCTTAAATGATAAATTTCAAAAACTACGACATAAATCATTCAATTAAATTTCAAAAGCTACAACAATACCCTCCTCACTGCAAACATTTGTTTATTTATAGTCATCTAAATTGAAGTTGACATCAAACTTGATACAGATGCAGATATTATGTAGGAATTATCACAAAATAACTAGAAAATTATCGGAGAAAGGAACAAATCAATTTGGAAGAAACAAGAAATCAACACTTCTCAACGACAATGCTTCTCGGCAGATGGAAGGGGAAGACAAAGAAACTCGTCGCCGACATGGAAGCAGTAAAATGTAAGCTCGTCGTCAGCGTGGAAGCAGAAAAACGTAGATTCGTCGCCGACGTTGATGGTTGAAGAGTTCGCGCATGAGAGAGGGAGTGAAAATAAAGTTTAGGGGAAAAATAAATTTACCTACTGATTGTGAGGGAGAGAGTGAAAAAAATATTAGGGCCGAAGGATGAAGGCATGCGAGTTCGTAGTGAAGGATGAAAACTGAATGGTGAAACCTTCCCACGTTTTTCTAATTTTTTTTTTTTTTTTTTAATTTAGAAAGTTCTTTTTTTAAAATGGTTGTTGGAACGATCTAATATAACGGCATATATAATAAAATTTGATATAATAACAAAGTTGTCATCGTTTTTTTTTTCTATCAGGTATATAACACTGATGTATCAAGATTTACTTGAACTAGTGGTCATAAATAAATTAGATAATCGAAAAATATAACTTAAAGATTGTTGGATCTTTTCTTCGAAATATGTTGCAAATTTTAAACAAGAATAAGATAAAATTGACAACGATGAAAATTGAACAAATAAATTTAGAATACTTTGGAATCATTGAATTAAGTGAATTACATATTCACATCAAACCTATCTATGAATTAATGATAGTTTACACAATAAAGTTACTTCATTTACTCTCGTAAATTAGAAATAAATAAATAAATAAATAAATAACGCATAAATATTTAGAGTGTCTTTATTTGTAGAGTAATTCATGTCATTTGATGAAGGCAAACAACTCTTAAATAAATTTTATGTAATTTTTATTTTTATCCGCACACAATGATTAACACCAATTAAATTTAACCACTAAACCATAAACAACACCATTTTATTGTCCTTCAATGAAAATATATATATATCAAATAACTAATTTAATTATATATTTCAAATATATATATTTTTGAAATATCTCTCAATATATAACAATCCCTAATAATAATTATCAAGAAAACACATTTTATTTTTTTTTTATATAAGAAGAAAACTCAAATTTTACTCTTAAAACAAAATTGAATAACATCTTTTGTAGACATCTAGGCATTCAAAAATAGCTACGTTCGACTAAATCCTTCACTAGACTGCAGACTGCATATATGTCAACTAGTATGTCACGATCCAAAAATTAAATGTCATGACCGGTGCACAAACTATACACCTAGTCTTACAAACCTAACAACTAACTTAACAATTAAACAACTAAATCGTTCTCGAAATTTCGACAGAGAATCCTCTGTAACTTCAATATTTCTCAAATTTATAAAATTCCTGTTTAACTTTCAATTCAATCACAAATCAAAGAACATAATCTAATTGTTTAATACACTTCCCAAAAAAAAATTAGACTTTCTAGACTCCAAAATAATTGCAATTTACATAAACTCAACAAACATTACAAAAAATGGTCATCGATCAAAGAGGCCTACCAAAAAGAAACATGTTGAGACTTGAATCAAATAACATAATTTTTTACTCAGCTGCCTGCGAATCTGAAAAAAAATAACCAACATAAAGGGGTAAGTCACAAAGACTTAGTGAGGAGACAACAACCACCATTAATTAGAAGAGAAACACAAAAAGGCACGAATAACTACTTTACAACCGGACAGCAATTATGTTAAACAATATTACTTAGAAATCTAGAAAAAAAATTCTAAATTCAAATATATACACATATATAGTCATTAAACTTAGAATTTAACCGTTCGTCATAATTATTAAAAATCCAGTTAATAACGAAGCAAAATCAAAATGAACAACCTTAAATCATCATAAAAATCAAACAAGTTACAATACAAATTTTTTAGAACCAAGAGGCGACTTTATCTCATTGATAGCTCTTTCCTCTTAAGGGTGGTCTTTCCCTTAGGGGCGGCTCCATATAACGGATAGCTCTCTCCTCTCAATTTCGTAATGCATCATCACGTATCAATTAAGGAGCTTATTTCTCGTTGATAACCCTCTTCTCCTACGAATGACATTTCTCATAGGGGCGTCCTCCATCTAACGGGTAACTCTCCCTAATCAAAACGAGGTAACTAGATGCACCTAATGCAGTTAATGATTTAATAATTATAACAACGATTTCTCAAAACACATTTAAAATTATTTCATTGTAATTCATGGAAAATATATGTAATCCCATAACAATTCAATATTTAAAGATTTTAACTCACATGTCAATCAAACTAATAATATATTACATAACAATGATCATTAAATTAAATAATTGTCGAAATCGAGATAAATTTCAAAGGTTATGTTCCCCAAATATTTCAATAAATACTTTAATCTAGAAAACAAGTAAAATAATAATAATAATAATAATAATAACAATAATAGCATTATAAAAATATATGACGATGATCGTCATCAACTCACAACTATGGAGAATCGTCTAAGTTTGCTCTCCAACAGCTCTCAGAGTAGCCGGCAAGATCTCAGCTGACAAATCTGAGTATCAAAAATATTTTCAAAACTTAAGAAAAAATTATTCTAAAGTTTAGCTAACTCTAGGAAACCATAAAAATCGTTTAAATATACCCTAAGTACAAAATAAGATTTTTAAACAAAATTATATTTTTCTATGAATTCATACTAGGATTAGAGTTGTGCATTTACCTTAATAAGTCTCAATCAACAACTCTCAATAGATGGATACCCTTTTCTCTAGAGCACAAACCCTAACTCAAAAATCCTAACCAAGAACATTTGTAGGAATATGATAAATTATGCTTGTGAGGATGTTAAATTCATTTTTAATGGTTGAGGGCTTAAGTATTATAGAGAGAAAAGAAGTAAGGAGAAGGGAAAGAAAAAAAAAAAGAACAACAAAAATAGAGGGGAGGGGAAATGTTTTCTGCCGAGAGGAAGAGAGAGAAGAATTTGAAAAAGAATGAGATGAAGTGGCAAAAGTTTGGTTTTATTTAATTATTATTATTATATAATATTATTTTTTTTCTATTTTTTAAAAAAATACGGGCGTAACACAGTAATTATTGCAACTTTATATATGGTCAATTCATGGATGTCTGCAGAGGGAAATGACAAACGCATATATTTTCAACAAAATAAGCGTAGTTCTTTAGTAGCAAAGGAGCTTGAACATTGTGCAACCCAAATGTATATATATGAAGGTGCTTTGTTTTCTAAGGGGACCTTGTGAAAGTTATTAATTTAAGGAACCGTTAAGAAAATTTATGACAAATCATCAAGTGCACCTACAATGAGCTTTAATGTTTATCAAAAGTAGAGCACTATCACAGAAGCAAACATCAGGAAGTTTCGGACCCAGATGATATATTCTAGAGGGTGGTTGGTATATTTTTGGTTTTACTTTTAGAAGATTTTAAATTAATTTTAAAAATATAAAATTAATTTTATTAACAGTGGCACTACTACCATTTTTTACTAGATTTATTCGGGTAGTATAACAGGGGAAATTATAATAGTGGTAGTATAATAGTGGCACTACTACCATTTTTTACTAGATTTGAATTCTGTCTATCACTTCTTACAAAAGTGTCCTTGATTTTTCTATACGAGTTGATATTCCTAATTTAATTGATTTTAATTTAAAATTAAAATTAAGAACTTTGTCGCCAAGATTGAATTTTAGCTTCAAATTCATATTCAATTTATTTCTACTTACATGTATAAAAAATTAAATCAACTTATTTTCAATTTATTTTTACTTAAAATCAAATTCATAAAATTCAATTCATTCAATTTAAATTTCATCACCATACAACTGCATGTTAGCGGTGTTAGAAAAACTAAAAATTGAATTAAATTATAGAATTGAACTGAATCAAATTGTTTTTAAATTGAACTGATATATAAAAATTGATAATCAAATTGTTTTTTCAAAAATAATTTATTAATCGAACTAATTTTAAAAACTAGAACTAAATCGAACCGGTTTTTAGTTAGAAAAAACTAAATCAAATCGATTTTTAATTCGAAAAAACTAAAATCAAATTTGTTTTTTGGAAGTAAATAGGAGTAATTATATAAAAATTTGACTTATAAATAAAAAACTAAATTAAAACTAATTTAGTTTGAAATAATAAATCGATTTATCGACTTATAAAACAATTTAGTTAAATTTTTTAAACTAAAAATCAATTTAGTTCAATTTTTAAAAGATTTCTAATTCAAAATTGAACTTTATCAACCTAGTTCTTACGTCACATGACTATCAAAGAATAAAGTTACAAAAAGGGCTAACAAAAAGTGCACAAGAAACATAGGGAACAAGAACAACTATAAGTTGAGGGGAAAATTAGATATTTTAGATGGAGGTGATATTAAAAAAGTCAAAAAAATTATGAAGTTTACTACATATTCATGATAGCGGCTATTACAACTTCTATTTGGTTGCTGTTATTTTTTAATTTCGAAAATTGTTTAAAAATTACAATTTATGTCAGCAAATATATTATTAGGTTGAGTTGCGGACTAGGTCGCTCTCTGTAAGACATTTTGTGTCACTGTCTAAATTGTGCAAGACAGACTATCAACCACGAAGTCCCAAGCATAAAACAACTCAGATTTACTGTATCGAAGTACCACTACACCGTAGAAAAGCATTCTAGAATTACACCCTCAATATAACTGTTAAAGACACTCTCAATATGATGATTAAAGTCACTCGTAATATGGTATTATGATCATTCATAAATCAAAAGAACTATGGTACAAAAAATTACTCATAGTGGTATTATGAACACTAAAAAATCGACGAGACTATGACATAAAAACTGCTCTAAAATGATAGTGGTATTAGGACCACTCAAAAATCGACGAAACTATGACATAACAACCGCTCTAAAAACCGATAGGACTACGGTACAAAACCACTCTAAAACTCGAAGAGTCTACAACATAACAACCGCTCTAAAAAATGAAGGGACTATGAAATAACAACCGCTCTAAAAGACAAAGGGACTACGACATCTGTAAGACCCTTAATTTTAAATCATAAATTATACAATTTTAGGGTATTTTGCGTTACGTTTCTTAGGCTGTTAGCCCAATTTTTGATATTTAGTGAGTTAAATGCCAAAAATATATTTTTGGAGATTGGATTAAAATTATTTGTCGGAGAATAATTTGATTACTTTACAAAGAATTTAATACCGGACAATTTTGTTAAAAATATCTCGGATTGCAGAAAATTTTATCTGTCAATTAAGTTGCGACGAGAATAGATATTTTTATCAAAATGGTTTGGGAAGTGACGGGATGTATTGTGAAAATGATGATTCTACAAATATCTAAAATATCTAGATATTTAGATATTGTTGTGGTTTAATTAATATATATATATATATACATAAATATATATATATAAGTTACATATATATATATATATATATATATATGTGTGTGTGTGTGTGTGTGTGTGTATGTATATGCTGAAAAGGAAAGGAAACAGAGGAATGTAAACGCCTCCCTGCCTCGCGAGTGCAAGCCTCCTTCTTCTTTCTTCCTTCTCCCTTCTTTTCTTCTTTTACTTTCTTTTGCTTCAAGAAGAGAAACCCAAGGCTTGTGGGTGATAGGATAAGAATTTCTCAACTTCATACTTCCTTGTTGTTTCGAAAACGAAGAAAAATGGTGTTAGGGATTTCAAAATCGTCAAACACAAACCTCCCCGTTTCATCTAGATCTAAGCTTCGTTTCGCAAAGAGATAGAAGAGAAAGTTGCTCACCGCTACGCTACGGTGCTAGGGGACCAACTTTGGAAGCGACGTTGCGAGCGGAGATTTTACCGGATTTACTCGTTGTACCGTAATCGCACGTTAAAGCTAACGTGAAGGTAAGGGCTCCTTCCAAACTTTTAGTTTGCATTTAGGGACTTATTTGTGGTTGTGTGGAAAAGGATTATGTTAGGGTTGAAGTATTAAATTGGGAAAAATGAATTTAATGCTTTATGGGTGAAATTCTAATGTGGGGTTTTGGTGATATTGATGAATATTTCGTGGAAAATGAATTTAACCCATTTATGTATGATTTTGAGTATATGAAATTTATTGTGTTTGAGTAGTATGTTGTGATGATTTGTGTTCGTCGTATTTGACGTATTCTTAATTAATACTAATGAAATTTGATATGTGTATGGTTGGATTTTGGGGAGAGATGAATTGATGTGTTTTGGTGTCAATCGTGGATTGAATTTGATAATATGTTTGAGTTTGTTTTGGGTGGAATTTGAAAACCATTAAGTTAAAAGAGTATTAAGAATGGGGAATCTCTTAATATTTCTGTTTACTTAATGTTTGTTTTGGAAAATCGTTTAAGTTAAAAGAGTATTAAGAATGGGGAATCTCTTAATATTTTTGTTTACTTAATGTTTGTTTTGGAAAATCGTTTAAGTTAAATGAGTATTAAGAATGGGGAATCTCTTAATGTCTTGTTTGCTTAATGTGTGTTTGTTTGTGAAAATCGTTAAAGTTAAATAAGGATTAAGAATGGGGAATCTCTTAATGTCTTGTTTGTGTGATTGTTTGTAAAAATCGTTTAAGTTAAATGAGTATTAAGAATGGGGAATCTCTTAATGTCTTGTTTACTTAATGTGTGTTTGTTTGTGAAAATCGTTTAAGTTAAATGAGTATTAAGAATGGGGAATCTCTTAATGTCTTGTTTACTTAATGTTTGTTTTGACAATCGTTTAAGTTAAATGAGTATTAAGAATGGGGAATCTCTTAATGTCTTGTTTACTTAATGTGTGTTTGTTTGTGAAAATCGTTTAAGTTAAATGAGTATTAAGAATGAGGAATCTCTTAATGTCTTGTTTACTTAATGTTTGTTTTGAAAATTGTTTAAGTTAAATGAGTATTAAGAATGGGGAATCTCTTAATGTCTTATTTACTTAATGTGTGTTTGTTTGTGAAAATCTTTTAAGTTAAATGAGTATTAAGAATGGAGAATCTCTTAATGTCTTGTTTACTTAATGTTTGTTTTGAAAATCGTTTAAGTTAAATGAGTATTAAGAATGGGGAATCTCTTAATGTCTTGTTTACTTAATGTTTGTTTTGGTAAATCGTGCTGACCCGTGATAGGTGGCACCTCGGTAAACAGTACTGACCCATGATAGGTGGTACGCTTACGATTTACATTTTTGGTAAATTGTGTTTGTCCGTGAGAGACTGCACAGGTGTTTTTCCGTGAGAGACTACACCCTGGTAAATTGTGTATATCCGTGAGAGACTGCACAGGTGTTTGTCTGTGAGAGACTACACCCTGGTAAATTGTGTTTGTCCGTGAGAGACTGAACAGGTGTTTGTCCGTGAGAGACTACACCCTGGTAAATTGTGTTTGTCCGTGAGAGACTGCACAGGTGTTTGTCCGTGAGAGACTACACCCATGTAAATTGTGTTTGTCCGTGAGAGACTGCACAGGTGTTTGTCCGTGAGAAACTACACCCTGGTAAATGGTGATTTGTTGGTTCATTTTGTCTGTGTAGTGATTGTCTCGTCAAGATAATTCCATGTGATTTGTTGGTTCATCTTGTCCGTGTGGGTATTGTGTTATAAGTGCTAAGTGTTATGTTTGGAATTGTGTGATAGCATGTTGATTGCAAAACTATTTCGAAGTTCATGATGTTGTAGTGATTGTGTTGAAATTGCTAAGTGTTAAGATTTGGAGTTGTGTATGAATGTGGTTGAGTTAGTTTATGTATTTTTGGAAGAATAAGCAGGGAAATCGAATTCCCAATCGATTGGATGAGTTACAGGGGCTTCGCTAATTTGACAAAATCGATTTGTCAATCGATTTTATAATATGTTTTTCAAAACAATTTAAGAAATCGATTTGGCCATACAGGAACTCAACAAAACTGACAAAATCGATTTGGAAATCAATTTGGCCATACAGGAACTCAGCAAAACTAACGAAATCGATTTGGAAATCGACTTGGCCATACAGGAACTCAGAAAAACTGAAAAAATCGATTTGGAAATCGTTTGGCTCAGTAGAAATTCTTATTTTGAGTTAGATAATCGACTGCTCAATTGATTTATCAATGTTTTGGTCAGTTATGTATTACTTGATGGATTGAGAACTTTATTTTGATTTCATTTTCATTTCGTAAGCATTGTATGAACTTTTAGCATATGGAAAACCCTTTTAAGGTGCATGCTAAGTGGAAAGGTTATTTTGTGCATTTAAAAACTTAAATGTTATGTGTTAATTGTTAATTTCAGTTGGTGATCCTTTACAACTATTGTGGAAATCTGGGCTTTGCCCTCAGATGAGAACCAGGACTATCCTACCGGTTTGTACCCTACAGATGGGAATGTAGATGGGAATGCTTGACAGGAGCTACGTTAGGAGGATCTTACCGGGCGCGTGGAGATCACTCAGAGTGTATAGTTTTTTGGTAGAATGATCAGATTAGGTTGAAATAGAGGGAACATATGTCATTATTTTGAATTGTGTTTATTTTGGAAGATTGTATCTTTACTAATATTGTCAGCATGACAGTTTATTGTCGACAGTCATTTTTTTTATTATTTTATTTCTATCGATCTATGTATCGGTAACCAATCCGAAGAGGATTATTTTTTATTTTATTTTTTGTCGATATAGGCATCAGTAATCAATCTGAAGACGGTCATATATTTTTGGTTAATCTACTCATCGATAATAAATATGAATGCGATTATTTTTATTCGTGTTAATTTAAACACCAATAACAAATTGGAGATGATTATTTTTCATCTTTGTCAATCTGTTATTTAGTTTTACATTACATATAACATAAGTGTCTGCTTTCAAAGTAACGATTTAGCATTAAATGTGCACTATACACACTCTTGTAGTTAGAGTCAATCTACTTTTATAATTTATTTAGACAAAATTTAGGTAATTATATTTAATTATCCTTTACCACTATAATATTCATATTTTTTCAGTAAAATATAATTAAATAGGGGCAACTGTAGTACCTCAATTTTGTCTGACTAATTAAGAATAATTTAAAAAAAGTAATAATACATTTAATAAATATTTTATAAGTATTATTATAAAATCAAAAATCATTATTTTGAGTTTATACTTACATGAATACTCTCATTACATCTTAAAAAAAATTAATTTAATTTAAATTAAAAATAAACCAACATAAAACAAAAAAGGATTGTTTACACGTTTGGTGTTTGTAACATGCCTGAATATTTCCTTTGTCTAATGCAAAGCACCAAGCAATTCCTCCATCTTACTACTTTGAAACACCTCAAAATATTTCAAACAAACCAGTTCAAATACTCCCTGCACACAACTAAAGCTTAGTAAAGTTATTATTTTTTATAGTGGTACACTCAATCAAAAAGGTCATCCACCATTTTCCATTTTTATCTTTGCAGTTCCAATTTTTCTTCCAAAACAATATATAATAAGGACATCAATTTATCTCGTAGACACATAGACCCAACCTTATAGTCTATAAATTAAAGCAAAAAAAACCAGTTGAGGAGGAAGAGGTGAGATTTTGAAATAGAGGGTTTATTTTCTTTGCTTTTGAAATAAATCAAGAAAAGAGATGAAGCGTTGTTAAAAACAAAAAAAAACCAAAGCAGAGAAGATAAAGAGTTCTTTTTTTAAAAAAGAATCCACCATAATCCTTCTTCAAATTCATAACCAAAAACAAAACTCAAACTCATTTTAACAACATAGCCCACTAAAATCAATTTAAAGATAAGGTATATAAGACAATTGTTACGACCTTTCAATTCAATCGCGCACTACAACATCACCTCCATCTTCACCGTGACAGGTATCTGGAAAAGCAGGTATTTTTTTTACTCTCTTTAAGTTTGTTTTGCTTTTCAAACTTTATATTATGGAAAGATATAAACATCATTATGTTAATGACTAAGATTTGGAAGTAGAGTTTGATTTGTTGGAAGATAAAAACTTTAATTTATTTGACATTAGATGGTTTGGTTGAAATCTTAGTTGTATTGCTTCCTTGGTTTGGCTTATAAGACTATAACTTCTTTTGGTTTTTGTTTTATTATTATTTTATAAAGATATTGCTCTATATTATCACTATTAGTCCCAGCATTGCTATCTCTACCTATTATCAATGTGTTGGTTTTCGCAAAAAGTGCTCGTAGCAGCCTGCCATTCATGCTTCTTTTTTCCTCTTGATATCACGTTAGCCAATAATAAGAAACATGTGTGCATGTGATAATGTAAATTAAAATTTTATTTCATTTAATTTAAATAATAATCATTTAATTTAATAATAATGGTCATTTAATATAATTAATTTGATTTAATATAAATAATTAAAGATGTAATTAAATAATAAAAATAAACATCATTTATTTATTTTATTGGGGAATAGTGTTACCTGATTTTATTTTTTTTCTTTTGATTTGTGCTATATAATATTAAAATGATTTTTTTTTCTTTTTATTTATTTAAAAAATATTTAGAAAGAAGCTTGCACTTGTAAAAATAATTTTTGGTCCCATTATTAAATTGTGTTTCCATTTATTTAACAAATTAAATTACAAGTTTATATATCTCTTTTACTCCTATTTTATTTTTATGTTTAGGCTTAATTGCATTTTTGGCCCCCCTATTATAGGTGAAAATTGAAAGTAGTCCCCCCATTTTGTTTGTCACCAGTTTTAGTCCCCCAAACAGAACTTGATGCCAAATCATGATGGGTTGTCATTTTTTTAATGACGTGTCAATAAAAAATTGACGTGGTAGACGCTTACGTGGAATAAACTCATTATTATATTATTTTTGATTAAAAAATATAATTTATATTTTTAAAAATCATTTTTATAATTGTGACAATATTTTTAAAAATACAATTAAATTGTTAAAATTAAATTAAAAGGAAAAACACTTAAAATCATTCACTCATGAACAAATCAAAATTAAAACCCTAAAATTATTTTAAACCCTAAAATCATCAAAACCCTAAGTTAATCACCAAGCACAAAACTTTCCACAATCCTCTGCAACTTCAGCTGTTGCTTAAACTTGTTGATGAAATCGTCAGCCTTAGCATGAACCAACTCATCTTCATCCATGGCGGCGACCTTCACCTCTTTCACGGTGGCCGGCCGGAGACTCTCCACAATGTCTTCTTCCTTGAAATGCGAGAACGTTGATTTATTGCTTGTTGATTTCTTCATCTTCCTCGACAGCTTCACTGGAGAACGCTGTTATATGTCCCAAAACATCATCGGCTTCTTCTTCTTCATTTTCTTCCACTTGTTGTTTTTGGTGTTTTTCCTTAACTACCACGTGTGGTTTCTCGTGAGTGAAAAAATTGTTGTTGTTGTCGGGTGTGTGTTTTGAAGTAAAGGTTGATGAATAGGGAACTGAAAATTCAAGAGGTTAATAGATTTGAGTCTTTGCAAAATAGAAGGAGATCTAACGAGTTGTGGGGTTTCATTTTCGTTGGTTTGAAGTTGTTGGGTTAGAGGTTGTTGTTGGGTCTATAAGGGTAAGAGTAAAAATTGATACTTTTGAGTTTTTGCAAAACAGAGGGAGATCTAAAGAGTTGTTGTTGATGATGGGGTTGTGGAAAGTTTTGTGCTTGGTGATTAATTTAGGGTTTTGATGATTTTAGGGTTTAAAATTATTTTAGGGTTTTGATTTTGATTTGTTCATGAGTGAGTGAATGATTTTAGGTGTTTTTCCTTTTAATTTAATTTTAACAATTTAATTGTATTTTTAAAAATATTGTCACAATTATAAAAATGATTTTTAAAAATATAAATTATATTTTTTAATTAAAAATAATATAATAATAAGTTTATTCCACGTAATCGTCTGCCACATCACCTTTTTTATTGACACGTCATTAAAAAAATGACAACTCATCATGATTTGACCTCAAATTCTGTTTGGGGGACTAAAACTGGTGACAAACAAAATGGGGGGACTATTTTCAATTTTCACCTATAATAGGGGGACCAAAAGTGCAATTAAACCTTATGTTTATTATTGATTTCATTTTGTAGTATCATTCAAACTTATAATTAAATTTTAATTTTATTTAAAAAAACAAGAAGAAAATAAAGATAAAATTATAATCAAATATTAAAGGGTTAATAAAATGTGACATTTTGTTAACCTTTGAGTTGTTAAGATGCAAGTTGTGACAGTTTTTTAGTTCTAAAACTCATCTTCGCAATTAAATTAATAAATATACGAAATTTAGTTTAAAGTATTTAATTAGACTTGATATCTTGTTAATATTTGTGTTGTTGTACCATAAGTCCTACAACTTGGGGTTTTTAAGACTCAATTTAATTAGAAAACAATACAAGATTATTAAAAGGATTAAATTAGATGTGACATCATTTTTTTTTACTCATTTTTTTTTACTCATTGAGCTTTTGAGACAGTGGTTGTATAACTTGATGTCCTAAAACTTATATTTTAAAATAAATATTCAAATTAAACAAGTTATTTTTTGTTTGTCAAAATTAATTTTTTTAATTAAAATGCAATTTATTTAAAAGCAATCAACACATTGACATCTTCTGCCAAGAACTACGTAACTTTGATTTCTTCATTGCACCGGTAGATACGTAGGAGCAATATCACACTCTTGTCAAGCACAATAATAAAAACTTTTCTTTTTTACTCTTTTAAACACGTTTTTATCTCAAAAATCACATTTATAAAAAATAATTTATATTCATATTTAATAATAAACAAAAATAAGTATATTTAAGCTGATATAATTTTGCACAATTAATTATAGATAACCGTATTTTAACGGATGTCGTAAGGTGCTAATACCTTCCCTACGCATAATCGACTCCCGAACTCAAAATCTGGTATCAAATATCATTTCCCATTTTTTATTATTTTTTTAAGGGTTTTCCAATGTTTTCCTAATTTTAAAATAAATTTTGGTGGCGACTCCATTGATTATGAAGAAAACTCGAAATTTTAGGTCGCGGCAACATCAGTTCAACCCCTCATCTAGATGATGTTGTTTTGGTTGGTGTGATTGGTGTAGTGTAAATGTAGACATAAATGGGTATATAAGACAATTGTTACGACCTTTCAATTCAATCGCGCACTACAACATCACCTCCATCTTCACCGTGACAGGTATCTGGAAAGGCAGGTATTTTGTTTACTCTCTTTAAGTTTGTTTTGCTTTTCAAACTTTATATTATGGAAAGATATAAACATCATTATGTTAATGACTAAGATTTGGAAGTAGAGTTTGATTTGTTGGAAGATAAAAACTTTAATTTATTTGACATTAGATGGTTTGGTTGAAATCTTAGTTGTATTGCTTCCTTGGTTTGGCTTATAAGACTATAACTTCTTTTGGTTTTTGTTTTATTATTATTTTATAAAGATATTGTCTCCGGCCGGCCACCGTGAAAGAGGTGAAGGTCGCCGCCATGGATGAAGATGAGTTGGTTGATGCTAAGGCTGACGATTTCATCAACAAGTTTAAGCAACAGCTGAAGTTGCAGAGGATTGTGGAAAGTTTTGTGCTTGGTGATTAATTTAGGGTTTTGATGATTTTAGGGTTTAAAATGATTTTAGGGTTTTGATTTTGATTTGTTCATGAGTGAGTGAATGATTTTAGGTGTTTTTCCTTTTAATTTAATTTTAACAATTTAATTGTATTTTTAAAAATATTGTCACAATTATAAAAATGATTTTTAAAAATATAAATTATATTTTTTAATTAAAAATAATATAATAATAAGTTTATTCCACGTAATCGTCTGCCACGTCACCTTTTTTATTGACACGTCATTAAAAAAAATGACAACTCATCATGATTTGACCTCAAATTCTGTTTGGGGGACTAAAACTGGTGACAAACAAAATGGGGGGACTATTTTCAATTTTCACCTATAATAGGGGAACCAAAAGTGCAATTAAACCTTATGTTTATTATTGATTTCATTTTGTAGTATCATTCAAACTTATAATTAAATTTTAATTTTATTTAAAAAAACAAGAAGAAAATAAAGATAAAATTATAATCAAATATTAAAGGGTTAATAAAATGTGACATTTTGTTAACCTTTGAGTTGTTAAGATGCAAGTTGTGACAGTTTTTTAGTTCTAAAACTCATCTTCGCAATTAAATTAATAAATATACGAAATTTAGTTTAAAGTATTTAATTAGACTTGATATTTTGTTAATATTTGTGTTGTTGTACCATAAGTCCTACAACTTGGGGTTTTTAAGACTCAATTTAATTAGAAAACAATACAAGATTATTAAAAGGATTAAATTAGATGTGACATCATTTTTTTTACTCATTTTTTTTTACTCATTGAGCTTTTGAGACAGTGGTTGTATAACTTGATGTCCTAAAATTTATATTTTAAAATAAATATTCAAATTAAACAAGTTATTTTTTGTTTGTCAAAATTAATTTTTTTAATTAAAATGCAATTTATTTAAAAGCAATCAACACATTGACATCTTCTGCCAAGAACTACGTAACTTTGATTTCTTCATTGCACCGGTAGATACGTAGGAGCAATATCACACTCTTGTCAAGCACAATAATAAAAACTTTTCTTTTTTACTCTTTTAAACACGTTTTTATCTCAAAAATCACATTTATAAAAAAATAATTTATATTCATATTTAATAATAAACAAAAATAAGTATATTTAAGCTGATATAATTTTGCACAATTAATTATAGGTAACCGTATTTTAACGGATGTCGTAAGGTGCTAATACCTTCACTACCCATAATCGACTCCCGAACTCAAAATCTGGTATCAAATATCATTTCCCATTTTTTATTATTTTTTTAAGGGTTTTCCAATGTTTTCCTAATTTTAAAATAAATTTTGGTGGCGACTCCATTGAATATGAAGAAAACTCGAAATTTTAGGTCGCGGCAACATCAATTCAACCCCTCTTCTAGATGATGTTGTTTTGGTTGGTGTGATTGGTGTAGTGTAAATGTAGACATAAATGGGTAGAAATTATATAATGTTTTAAAGTGATGTTAGAACAATATAATTTTTGATCTTGAAAGTGTTCTCTTTATGTATATTCTAAAATATATTTTTTTATGAATAAAAAAAACAAAGAAAACAACAACCAAAATAAGACTAAGGTCTTAAAGAAACCAAGCCTAACGCATCGGCTAGTAAGATAAATGTTCAAGAAAGGAAAGACGTAGCCACCATCTCTTGGTCAAATCATGATGAGAAGCTTCAAATTTAACAAGTTTATCTGCACACTCATTTCTCTCATTATGATGGAGGGGAACATGCCAAAGAAAAGCTACCAATTTCTTTGTTGTAAAATATGATGGAAGCATGAGGGTGGAAGGACGAAGCCTCCAAGATTAAGTCCAAAACTAATTTGGAATCAAATTTAATCACAATATTGTTATAGCAAATAACAAGCTTGAAGCAAACCATACAAAATTGTCACCATTCCATAATATAAGAGCACCTCTATTGGTGAACTGACTTAAGGTTATTTAGGTGTGTCCCAATAACCCGCATCACACTAAAACAATTTAGTCAATTTTTACTTCAATGGTGAACTTCATAAGAACTCAAAATGAATCCCACAATATATTTCAAATTTCAAAATAAATCGCACAATTTATCTCACATACTAATGAATCATTGCTTTCAAAGAAAACTTGTTTTCTACTGTGGCAAACTCCAATTTTGAAGAACTCAATGTGAATTCTTAGACTTATGAACCCTCAAAGAATCTTCTATTGTAGATGCTCTAAGTTGGTGGCAAAACCACACGAGCTGAAAAAACCAAAGATTGTCTTGAAAGTGTGTTCTGTGTTTATTATTAAGATTAAGATCAAAATATATTGAAGTATATAGATTTCAAGCTAGAAGTTAAGAAGTAGAAATGTTCAAATTCATGCAATTTCTTATGAGGAGTATTATTTTGGCCTATGAGCATGTGGTTCAGTTCAAGTAACTTCAAATTCTTGTTGTCTAAGGTTACACAGCAAACTCAACAACATTATATAAGATTAGAAATCATATTTAATTATTTATGATGCTCAAAAGTCAAAACCACCCTCAAACACAGTAATAACCAACCGCTGTATCCTTTATTAAACCTTCCCTTGTAACCATTAGTACTCAACATTTATTTATTATATATATGCTTTACCAGCAAAGCTATAAATCCAGCATAAGTATAAAGAGTACACCAAAAAGGTTTAAACTACATGGTGGGTGGTGATAACAACTATCTGACACACAATGGAAATCATTTATCAGCAACAAGGGCTTCAATTTTGTTTACAATGTGAGCTTCATGATCCTCAAGGCGACCTTTGATTGAATCATTCTCCCAACGGATCAACGTTGGCACACCTGTGAGCTTGAACCTAGGATCCACCCTCCATGGATGTTGTGAGTTCCTCCATGTTGGTCTATCTCCAACATAAGCTCTCAAAAGTGCAATTTCATTTGATGATGTTTCCAGCTTCTTGTAGATCACAGGCTCAGCTCTCACACAATCTAACAAGGCAAAAGGGTAAATATCATCAAAACATTAAGAGAAAAACTAGTCATATTCATCATAAATTCTCATTAACTGGAGAATATACACAAATAGTGTAAAGATGTTTTATACTAACAATTACTCAATCATTTGATCGCTGAAAATATTTGACTTTATTCTTATTTGTCATAAAAGTCATACAAATGATGATTTGTGATTAGTTGACAGAGTAAAAAGTTGTACACTAACAATGCATCAAAATTAATCTCATATATAAAACATCCAAAGATGAATTACAAGAAGAAATAACTTGTATGTTTCCCAATTCCCTAAATCAAATAGTTTTATGGTGAGACCTAATAGGTTAACAGAGGGCGACCTTTAACAGTGTCTATAAATAAACTTTTCCTTCAATCTACTATCTTATTAGAGCACAGTCTGGGAAAAAACCATTATTTTGATTTTCTTATGTGATCTCCAACTACGGCTCCAACTTCATGTTTAAATTCTTTATTCAAATGGATTGTAGGGCGGGTTCAATGATAAGGCCACTAAAGTGACCGTGTTAGTCCTCCAAAAATAAATAAATTATACTTAATAAAAATGCCTCATATTCTAATATGTTTAAATCTAAAAATAATGAAATCTTATTTAAAACTAATATTCTCCCAACAAATGTTAAATTATCAATTGAAAAAGAAATATTATCCAAATTTGGTTATATTTATTTAATAAATGACTGTTTATTCTATAGTGTCTAAAAAATGATTTTTTTTATAAAAAATTTAGCAATTTTACTAAAATACTATTATAGGTTCTATAAAGCCTCGTTCTTAAATTCTCCTTAGACCTCTCTATGTCTTGGGATGACCCTGATTGGTTGATTGATCTCTTGGTTAAATTACTCTCCAATGAAATTTGCATCTAAAATAGATCATTGCGAAAAATATTTGCATGTGCATGATCCATTTTTGAAATGATGAAAAATGTTCACAATCTGTTAATAAACTTAAAGGCCTCGTCACAATATCGTTCTCTCTATTCAATATCACTAATAAACTTAAAGACCTCGTCACAATCTGTTACAAACCTATGTGTACTGCTTATTTTAAAGCGTACTCTAGGAGGCAAGGTATAGTATAAAGAAGAACAATAGGAGAGAAATCCTCCTCCAAAGCTCCCCCCTTCAGAATTGAGTCACTAGTCTATTCACTAAACTTTACAAATACTCGATGATTTTCTCAAACTCAATAACTATATTTATACAAGATAATCCTAACTAACCCATTAGCTAATAACTTCTTCTTTAAGTAACTCCTTCACTAGTTTAACTACTTTAATACCCTTTATTCTATATCCTATAACACAATCCATGAACCGTTCTCAAGTTCTTCAATATTCTAATTGTCCATACACCAAGGCAAGTTTCTCATTGTGTAAACTCACAATTTCCTCTTTGGTTTCATGTTCAGCATTCAACAAACACCAACCCTGTACATAGTCACTCCCACATGCCCCCCCCCC
>JBBPBT010000487.1:5211881-5298510 GCA_037974875.1 Cicer bijugum
CCCCCCCCCCCCCCTCCTACATTCTCCCTTCCAATTCCATAAACAAGCTCAGTATCTCCCTCCCAAGCATACATGTATCCAACATGGAACAAACAATCCAACTGCCTCCAGGTTCCTTTCAAAACTCCAGTATGATTCATTTTGGATTGTAGATTACAACCATTTTTCCAATCCCCTACCAATGCATGTGTTCGACAATGTAAAATATGCAGTTTCTACTTGTTTGGATTCTATAATCCAATTGCTAGCTTCAAGGGTAATGTCTACCCTACCATGAAGCGTACAACAAAGCATCATCCCCACTTCAAACTTGAACTGATTTTGATAACTGATATGCTTCTTTGATACGCCCCACTCAACCAAGGGGACACACATACATCATTTTCTTTTAACACACATAAATCATTTATATATGAGTCACGAGTGAAGTCTCAAACTGATAATGATTGGCATAAAAAGGAAACTTATTTAGTCCTTAAAAAATGTAAAGTACTCTTCAAAAACCTCATTAAATTCAGGATAATTTTTAACGGCCATTTTGACATGCATTTGAGATTGTTGATTATCAAAATAATATTGTTAATTTCAGAGACCAAAGAGGCCTGCGTACTTTTTCTCAAGTACCGATTTAGGTGTTAACACTTTTTGTAGGCCGCTTTGGATTTGCTTATTTAAGTTTATCTCCTGGCATAAGTACTTGTGAGAGTGTTTGAGTGTTAACACATTTTGACATGTGCAAAAGTTGATTTCAATTTATTTCCATAAGTTTTCTAGGATAACCTATAAGAACTATTTATAGCTTATAAAAAAATAGGTTGACTTTATTTTATCTTTTGTTATAGAAAACTTATACATAAGGACTTATATGATAAGCTTTCATACCATAAGTGCTTAGTTAAGTTGTTTATCCCACCAAATTTCGGATCCATTTTTTTCCATTTTGCCAACTTTTGGGCCTTCACAGTGCTAGGTTATCAAAGAAAATACTCACTAATGGAAGTAACTTCCCCACCCCAAGATCATTTTGGATGCATACATTCAGAAAAAACAGACACACACAACTTCAATGTAGTCTGGAAAAATACTTTCAGACAAATCCGAAATTATTTCGTCCGGAGGCCCATTTCCGGAATCATGTGTGATTTTTTGGGGAAAGTTGTTCCCCTCGCTAATATTACGATATGGTCAATGAAATCAAGTACAGTATCAACTTATAGTTATTTCAAAATCAAGTTTTTACCCGTGAAATTCACACAAAAAAAATTAAGAAACCCTTGACAAAAGAACCATCTGGTTAAGATCAAAATCACCCACAGAAAAACAATCAAACCAAAAAATAAAACATGAGAAGAGCAAATACCAGGGCACCAGCTGAGAGAGGTAGAAGGGTCGTTGTCAGCCAAGAAGAGAATGAGGTTGGCTTTGTTTTGGAGACTCTCTGATCGGAACTTCTCAAAGACGGCATCAAAGGTAGATACTGTGGCTTCGGACACCTTCAGCGGCATTCTTCGATTCTGCAAATAAAAACAACGCAATCACAGATTCGATTTTGAAGAAAAATGACTAGTACGATCTTTGCTAGGCTAGAAACAAGGGTTAAATAGTGCGTTTCTATGAACATTAAAAATAAACAAAAACGTACCTGATGTATATTGTTTTAATTTGTAACCAGATTCATTAATTTTCCAACTACAATATTTTATTCTAAATAGAGTATTATTTTTCCAAAAGGGCAGCATTCGAATTATCACTACTTTTCTAATTTTTCCACTTTTTTACATTCGAACGAATTTGTGTCGTTGCCTGTAAATTATATTAAATTTAAATATATTTTTGTATCTTTTTATTTTATTTATCCTTTTCAAGACATTAGTCAAATTCTTAGTTTTAATTCTCTTATTTATAAATTTTTGAGGTTTTTGTCTTCTCAATTTTAATCAAAACCGTTTTAAAAATTTCTAAGTCTACCTTCTAATTTTAAAAATT
This sequence comes from Cicer bijugum, assembly GCA_037974875.1. Taxonomy (NCBI): domain Eukaryota; kingdom Viridiplantae; phylum Streptophyta; class Magnoliopsida; order Fabales; family Fabaceae; genus Cicer; species Cicer bijugum. The sequence goes on from JBBPBT010000487.1 coordinate 5,213,868, forward strand.
GATTCGTAATAAATTAAAGTGCAATTTTAATAAATAAAAAATTAATAAAATATAGGCTATGCGAATACCAACTAAATGATATGTCATTTGCTTCTACAGGTATCAATCTACATTATCCATGTAGATTAGGTTAATTTATGTAAAAAAAAAAATACATATAACCGCAACGTTCATATATTAGACTTAAATATACATTTTAGATTCTACTTATAAAAATAATTTTATTCATAAGATACATCAATTATAGAATTCAAAATCACAACAACATATACCATAATATCTATATTAATTAGTATATCTATTAACATATATCATGTCGTATAGTCGGAATTCATCAAAATTGATTAACATATATCAAATCACACAAACCATAATTATCATATAATCTTATATAATTTATTTTTTGCAACATTATCACAATTAATATCTATTTCTTTTTAATTATTTTTTAGCATATATATTTTTTTTAGCATATAAAATTTGCTATTCCCTTCCTCCAATCAATTTCATTTGTAAAACTTTCTCCAAAATCTTGATATCATATCCCCAATTTTACTTTTGAAACACCTTTTATATACCTATCCTCACAAACATTTCTTAGTATCAAATATTCACCCACGTTAGACCTACAACACAGATAGGTAACACACATATATTGATGGTGTTGGGACTGCACAAGATATCATTACAATTTTTTTAAATAAATATACAATAAAAAATGGTATACTTAATTGTATTAATTAATTAATAATTATTATTTTCAATGGAATTCTTTTATTTTGAAATCATCTATATTAATTAATAATTATATTTTTTTGAAAAAAAATTAAAATTATATTTTAATAATTAAATAATATTATTAAAAAAAATTAAAATTTTGTAGATATGAATCATAAATTCACAATTTCATTTGTTCACTCTATTCAAAATCAATACAACTAATCTTCTTATCTACTATCAATTGTTGCAACACAAAAATCTATTAATAGATTGTTACCATTAAAAGTAAACATATAGTCAACTCTTTCTACAGTAATCAATTGAATAAAACAAAAATTAGATTTTCTGAAAATATCTGAATTGGATTAAACTCAATAAAAAATATACTTTATCCTGTTAAAAGAATTATAACAAAATACTTTGAAGTTATTTTCAAAATAAATAAATAAAAAATAATGTCAACAATATATTTTTTAACAATTTGTCTAGTAAGATCATGCTAATTTTCACTGGAAAAAAAAATTATCTTTTTACACCATCATGAGAATATATAGTTGTTTTCGATAGATGCAAGGGAAGACATGGTTCCGACCTGCAAGATGAAGGGTACAAACAAGCTCGGAGATGAAAATATAAAGAAACAAGGATACAACCTTTTCTATTTTATTCGGAAATAACGGCGAAAATGGCCGCAAATGCATCGTTATTAGTTACCAAAAATAAAATCTACAATATATTATAAAAGTTCTTAACTATATTAAAAATTTTAACCTTTTTTGCAAAAATTTTAAAATTATAATTGTAAATTACTTTGACATATAATTTAATATTTATGGTTTATAAACTGCTAACATTCAAACATTAAAAATGCAATAAATAAATAAATAAATAAATAGAATTATTTGCACGAATGATGCGTGGACAATGTGGTACTGTGGCAATGTGAAAAAGGCCACGTGGGATAGTGAATTGAGTGGGGTAATGGATGCTTACACGTGTGAGGTACAAGAGTGGGACAATAAAGGGTGGCCCGTGAGCGTTGCTCCTTTTTGTTTGCCTTTGTAAGTGATTCGATCTATTTGGGTTCCGAGATATTTTTGAAAGAAAAAATATTTAAGAAAATTTTACCCTATATTCTCCAATTATATTTATTCCCTCATTTTATGCGGGAAATGACATTTTGTCCTTTTATATATAATAAAACGTTAAAAAAATTTCAACTTACTATTCACATTTTCAGAACCAAAAAGTGAGTTTTTTTTACAAAATTTCCGGAAAAGTTGTGTTGAAGTTTTCCGGTACAGAAGAAGTACCCCGGAAAACTTGGTTGACACATTTCCGGTACAGAGATCACTTCCGGAAAACTTGATTCAAAAGTTTCCGGTACAGAGCTATGTTCCGGAAAACTTGCTGTCAACATTTCCAGTAGTTACCGGAAAACTTGGACATCAAGTTTTCCGAAAGTTTGAATATTTTTTTTAATTATAATTATATAATTAATGAATTTATTATTTTATTTATTTAATTTTTCAGTGGGCGCGCGAGAAAGAGACGACAAAATAATACGGGTTACACGTGACACTGATACTTCGACATCGTCCGCGATGAAAACCCCTGAGAGGATTCGACCGACTACTTCAAGGAGAAGAAGACAGGTGATCATTGAAGAAGACGATGTGGAACATCATGATCATGGGGATATGTATCAGCAGGAGCAGATGGTACATGAGCAGGTGGTACATGAGGAGGCTGCACCTGCTCATGAGCGAGAGCATATAGAGGAGGGGCATGTTGCAGCTGAGGGACCTGGTGAGCTCACACGGTATCCTGGAGGACCTTATGATTTGTCTGTCCTTACACGATATCGTTATAATGTTTCAGCTAGACTATGGTTTGGTGAGGTATATTTAATTATTACTTGTATTCTGTATTTAATATTTAATATTAATTATTACTTGCTCTATATTTAATATTAATGTCATATATTTTCTTTGTATACAGGAGCGACCATTGCTGAAAATTGTCGCACATGGAAAGAAAATGCAACAATTTACTCCTCCGGTACTTCCACGACCCATAGAGAACTGAGTTAATTTGTCAGGTTTAAACCCCTTGCAACGGGGTAGTTTGAAGATGATCGACAACAACCTGATATCTGCCTTTGTTGAAAGATGGCATTCCGAGACATCGTCATTTCACATGCCATTTGGTGAAATGACGATCACTTTGGATGATGTTGTCAATCTTCTCGGATTGCCTATTAGGGGTGAGTTCTATAGTCCACCTGATGTAGATAGAGTAACAACATGTAATCTTACCGTCCATCTATTAGGAGTGAGCACATAAGAGATCTGGGAGTAGACCATGAAGACTAGAGGTGCACACTATAGACTGGATTGGTTGAAAGATGTCTTTAAAAGGCAGTGTGTAGCTGAGAGATTTAACTATGCTGCTAGGGCTTATCTGTTGAATTTAGTAGGGAGTATTATTTTCGCTGATAAGAGTCATACTCTTGTTGATGCGAAGTACCTTCCTTTATTAAGATATTTAGAGGTACAGATAAATATGTATGGAGTACTGCTGCACTCGTATTCCTTTATGACTATCTCTCAGATGCATGCTGTTATGACACCAAACAGCTAGGTGGATATATGACGCTGCTTCAAGTATCAATTATTTATTTAATTTTAATTTATGTTAATTATGTTATCAATATTAATATAGTTATCAATATTAATCATTATATGTTTATTTATTAATAATATATTTATTTTTATTTGCAACAGTGTTGGATTTACGAATATTTTCCAAATATTTGTAATAGAGGTGACAAGGGTGCTGATGTGGAATGCATTGCCCGAATGAATAGATGGTGCTACAAACAGGACAAGCATAAGGTCCACGAACATAGACGTGTTATTGATGCATTGACACCTACTGATGTTATATGGATACCATGGGAGAATCACAGGGGTGTCATTCTTTTTGATGACATCATGCTTTATACGGGTCACCTCCGATTATGCAACACTATAGTGAAATATCTGTCAGAGAGGTGTTTGAGATAGTTTGGATATAATCAATATATTCCTTCACCGCCACTTCCAGATCCTTATAGATTATTTGATGTAGATGTGGAATGGTTGGGATATGTGACGCCAGTGACAGAGCTGTTTCGCAAGCTTTGTCCAGCTACATATCCATCTTAGTGTGAAGATGGATATTTGAAGTGGTTTTATCAGGTTTCTCATCCATTGCTTGTGCGACTAGATGGTGTACCTCTGGTCCCGAATTATAGTGTACCGCCCACCAGTGCAGATGCTTCTAGTTCACAGCCAACACCCATCCTACAGCAGATCAATGATCTTATACAACAAGGGTTGAATAAGCATGAAGCTAGTTCGGATGATGATTTTGTTGAGACAAACTCTATAATTAAAGTTTTGATGAAAACAAACAAATGTTAATTAAGAAAGTTAATCATGATTCTAAAATGTTATGTTAATTTAACTGGTGCTTTTGAGTGAATTTAATTAAGAACATAATAAAGAAAAGCAAAGGAAACAAGCAACAAGATCATTCTACAGCAAAAAAGAGAATAATCTCAAGCTTCAAGAATTGTTCATCACAACATGTTGCTCAAACATTTTCTGCCCAGGAAATCTATTCATATCTAATCAGTACATGGCAAGGAACAAGTAGGATTCATCCAAGCTCAAAAAGGCTATTTGATCTCAAAATTAAAAGGACTCAAAGATGGACAAAAGTCATGACAGCTTGAAGAACTCCAAAAATCAAATGTCAAGAAAGCTCAATTAATCTTGACTTATAACAAGAAAATTACAAAAGAAATCCAGGATGATCAAAACGGGAACTCCAGAATGATTATTTAAGCTCAAGAACGTTCATTCAAAAAACCAAGAACGTTTATCGTTCTCCGTTTTCTGCACATCAACAACAGCCTTGCATTCTCTCTGTTTCAGCTTCCAATTCTTCTCCAATCTTCTCTAGCTGCACTCAAGACTCAAGATGGAGAATGTATCATCGAAGATCAATGAAGACACATCAAGGACGTTGTCCGAAAAGTACAGGACTGCTTTAAATGCTAAATCCAAAAGTTAGAAAAGGCTATGTCATAGCATGATTAGTTTATTCAAAAGTATTGCCTTAAACTAGAAAAAGCATGGCCTCTCCAACAACTCTTTCGTGCTGATCCAGTGCATCTTCAGCCTATAAATAGAAGGACTTAATCAAGTATGAAAGAAAGACATTCAAGTGCTAAGTAATCCACAATATACAATCACACTTAAGCTTGAAATTCTGCAAAACAGAGGCAATATCATTTTCTGCAATTCGTGAAACAACTACTGTTACATATTCATATATCAATTTGCAAAATTATCATTAGATCCTTTGTAAAGAATCTATTCTCAAACAAGAGTTGAGCAATATCAGATTCTGTCAAAATCAATCATTTGTAAAAACTCAAACTATAAGAGTTTCTTTATAGTTTGTTTAAGATTGCTTCCTATCAAGGTTAGATAGGTGCTATTGTTGATTTCTTGGTGGAAAGTAATTGAGGTGGAAATAGATCAAGGTTGATCTATACTAGGTGTTGTAAGATTAAGAAGGTTCTTCGTTTTAAACACTTAGTGGAAAATCTCACAACGTGAGGACTGGACGTAACCCACATTGGGTGAACCAAGATAAAACTTTGTGTGGTATTCTCTTCCCTATCTCTTTATTTGTTACACTGAATTGATTAACTAAGACAAAAGATAAACTGATTTTCTATTTAAAATTAATCAAAGAACGTTCTTCGTTTTACAACTAAAATCAAGAATGTTATATGTTTTCTGTTTTCGAAACCAAGGTCAATCTTGAGTTATTTTCTTATGTTTTTAGCAGGAATTTTTAAAAGGTGCATTTACAATTCAATCCCCCCTTTCTTGTAAATCAACTTTTCTACTTCAGATTTGTATACTTATTTTTGTAAAGCATTGTATTTATCACGTAATCGCACTAGTGAGTAGTTAAGACATTTTATGAATTGTTATTATTTTACTTACTTGTTATGAACACTTTTAAATTATTATTATTATTTATCGTTATTAATTATCGTTATTATTTATCGTTATTAATTATCGTTATTATTTATCATTATTAATTATCATTATTAATTATCATTACAATACAAGATAAAATTGAATGACAAAAATCTAATAACATTGCATCTAAATTTAATTAGTACGAGTTTACAAGATGTCAATTTTAAATATTAAGGTTCATCTAATAACATTGCATCTACGGGTTCCATAGGTAGATTTTGGGTAACACGTGGCAATCGACCTAATAAATAATCCTAGTGTTGTAGACGTCTTGTATATGCTATTGCCCAAGAAGTTGCTTCATTAGTGCGATATTGCTTCCAACCTGGTACAATTTCTGGCAATGGAAATCCATCTTTCATCTTTAACTGCAAAAATAAATAAATTAATTAAGAAAGAAAATTAATTAATAAGTTAACAAACATTAAAATAAATTTAAATGGAAGTAAATAATTACCGGAACCCAATGATTTCCATTAACAAACCCGATACAACAAATGCGATCAAATTTTGTCTTATTGGAATGTGAACCTCTCATAGGAAAGAAAGTCATTGAAAATGCCTGACCAAACGTGATAAGAATAATATTATATGTTGTCGCTATCACGTAACCCATATTAGGTATGGACTACCATTTATCCATGGGCTGAATACCTAAGGCGAATATCTTCAACGAATCTCTTATTTCTCTAATGCGTCTTGGGAACAGTCTATCATATGGAGTTACATGAGAAGCAATCTCATGGTCCAAACTATTGCGTACCAAAGATCGACACTCCTCACGCTGTCTAAGCAATAATGCAATAGCGCGAAAACCACAATTTCCATCCGCTGCCACATCAAATATGTCATCAATGTATGGTTGAATAACTTCAGGAAACTGTCTCAACAACAACTATTTTGAAGATTGAGATGACTGAGAGGGTTGTTTCTTTGATTGAGAGGCTTGTCTCTTCTTTGATGACTGAGAGGGTTGAGAACCAATATCTTCACAATATATTGCATTAACACGCTCAAAGTAAGAAGGGTCTCAATGTAACACCCCGTTTTTCAAAGCGAGAGTGTATTTTTTTTTTCAAAAGAAATTAAATTAAACAAAGAAGTAAATAAGGTAACACCTTTGGATAAATGATTAAGTCATTATAATTTACAAGCAGCGGAAAAGTTTCTCGAAATAAGAATCCAAAATGTTTACATAACAAAAAGTGGTACATGCAACCCATCGAAAATAACATGTCATACTGACAATATTAGTATAGGTACAGTCTTCCAGTTTAAAATAAACACAATTCAAAAGAAAGACATATGTTCCCTCTATGTCAACCAAATCTGATCATTCTACCAAAAACTATACATTCTGAGTGATCTTCACGCGCCCCGCAAGATCCTCCTAACATAGCTCCAGCCAAGTGTTTCCAACTACATCCCCATCCACAGGGTACGGACCGGTAGAATGGTCCTGGTTCTCATCTGAGGGCAAAGTCCAGATTTCCACAATAGTTGTAAAGGGTCACCAACCGAAATTAACAATTAACACATAACATTTAAGTTTTTAAATGCACAAAAAACCTTTCAACTTAGCATGCACCTTAAAAGGGTTTTCCATATGCTAAAAGTTCATATCATACTTGCCAAATATAAGTGAAATCAAAATAAAGTTCTCAATCCATCAAGTAATACATAACTGACCAAAATATTGATACATCAATTGAGCAATCAATTATCTAACTCAAAATAAGATTTTCTACTGAGCCAATCGATTGGGCAAATCGATTTCCTTAAAGTTTTTAGTGAAAACTGAACTCTGGGCTCAAATAAATCAATTGGGCAAATCGATTTAATGAAAAACTGCCCCTGCATTGAAGCCAATTGATTGGACAAATCAATTTAATGAAGAGCCAATCGATTGACCAAATCGATTTCGTCAATTTGCTGAGCTCCTGTAATGAATCCAATCGATTTATTAAATGGTTTTGAAAAACATATTACAAAATCGATTGAGTAAATCGATTTTGTCAAATTTGCGAAGTCCCTGTAACTCATCAAATCGATTGGGGAAATAAAAAAGACAGATTTTGAAATTATTATTATTATTATTATTATTATTATTATTATTATATTTATAAAAATTTACGGGACGTGTCAATCTCCTCCCCTTATAAAAAAATTCGTCCTCGAATTTATTTAATACATACCACTAACCTTGAGTTTCAACTTAAGTGTGGGTACTTTGCACGGATGACTTCTTCGGTTTCCCAAGTAGTTTCTTCACCAGATGGACCACGCTAAAGGACTTTTACTGAAACAATATCTTTTGAGCGTAAACGTCTCACTTGGCGATCTAATATAGCTACATTATGCTCAACGTATGATAGACTCTCATCTAGCTGTACGTCTTCATGATTAATCACATGAGAAGGGTCATAAAGATACTTCCGAAGCATCGAAAAATGAAATACTAGATGAACTCCCGAGAGATCTGGTGGAAGTGCCAAGCGATATGCTACCGGTCCGACCCTTTCTAAAATTTCAAATGGTCCAATGAATCTTGGACTTAGCTTCCCCTTCTTACCAAATCGCAAAACTCCTTTCATTGGCGAGACTCATAGGAATACATGTTCTCCCTCTGAAAACTCTAAGGGACGACGTCTCTTATCAGAATAAGATTTTTGCCTACTTTGAGCTGTCAATAAGTGATCCCGAATCAGCCTAGTTAACGAAGATGCAATCTTTGAGAAATCCTTCACAAAACGTCAATAATAACCGGCTAAAGCCAGAAAGTTCCGAATCTCCTTCACTGTGGTAGGTCTGGGCCAATTCTGGAAGATCGTGAAGTTGTTCTCATAACTCTTTAAGTTCTACTGGTGCCATACGATAAGGAGGTATAGATATAGGGTGAGTGTTAAGAACTAAGTCTATAGAAAGCTCGATCTCCCTATCAGGTGTTAACCTAGGAAGTTCTTCCGGAAAAACATCTAGAAACTCACATACTATTGGAATTTTGTCTAATTTCTCTTCAGCCACTTGTGTATCCCTTACCAAGGCTAAGTACGCTTGACAACCTCTTATCATTAACTTGCTAGCTGCCAAGACTGAGATTTGGTTATATGGTACCCAACAACGTTCTCTTTGAAATGAGAAGATTGATTTCCCCGGTATCTCAAATTTCACCACTTTGTTATGACAATGCAAAGTGGCATGATGAAAAGCCAATCAATCCATACCCAAAATCACATCAAAATCTATCAAGTTAATAACTACTAAATCTACCGGCAACACCTTGTCATCAATAGTTATATTACAAGAATGATACACCGACTTAGCAAGTAAATTTCCTCCAACAAGTGTGACTACAACTAAAGGTTCTTCTAAAGAAGATAAAAACTTATACAAGACAAGTAGCAAAACCACTAGGATACAAAATAATGTGTAGCTCCAGGATCAAACAAAACATGTGCATCTCTAGAACAAATAGAAAGTATACCTGTAACTACTGCATTGGATGTCTGAGCATCCTGACGTGTCAAAGCAAACACTCGAGCCTGACCTCTTCCTGCTGGTAACTGACCTCTACCACCAAATCCTCTACCTCCCTGCTGAGATGTTCCTGAACCTCTGACATAAGAATTTCCACTTTGATGCATAGGTGCAGAATGAGTCTGAGGAGATGCCAAAGTTGTTGGTGTTGATGCATAACTAGATGATGGGTGTGTCGTGTATACAAGACAATCCCTCCTGATGTGACCTATTTGGCCACATTGGTAGCACACCTTAGCATTACCATCTCTAGAACAATCCCCGAAGTGAAACCTACCACAAGTAGAACATCGTGTAGCTGAAACATCATGAGCTAATCCATCTCTACCACTCTCCGGAAGAAAACGAGCCATGAACAATTGAGAGAACTCCCCCCATGCTAACGGAGGTGACCCCACTTGTCTTCCACGTGACACTATATCAAACCAATCACGTGCCATACCTATTAGCTGAAATGATGTCAATTCTACTGCTCTTACCTCAGAACAACCCAATGCTCTCCAAAGTCTCTCTAGACTATCAATGAATTGTTGTGGATAACACACAAGAAAAATAAATGGAAAAACGTATTCCATTTATAATAAGGATAAAAAATCTCAAAAAAGTTAATGACTTATCACAAATGATACACAATTTAGCATTTTAATCCAGATTATTTTACCAAGAATGTAAAAATACTATCCAATCATGTCAGTCCAAACAAACTCTCAACATTTACAACCATAAAATCTGATGAAAAAACATGCAGTGTAATGTCCATTTTTAATTATTTTTTTTTAATTTTTTAATTTTTTTTTGAAATACAACAAATAAAATCCTAAATGATACCCCCACATTTAAATTACACATTGTCCTCAATGAAAGTAACAAGTATAAAATAAGACTAAGGAAAATGAGCTCTCTGTTTAAACTTCAATGTAGGTGGGCTTTTCCAAGGAGAGTTCTTCTATGGTAGCATCTTCAAGCACAAAGCTTTCATGGAATAGCTTGAGGCGTTGTCCATTTACTGTGAACATTTTATTGGTGTTTTCACTTTTTATTTCCACAACACCATGATGAAAAATGTTAGTAACAACAAATGTGCCAATCCACTTTGATCGAAGTTTCTCAGCCATAATTTTCAAATAGGAGTTGAACAATAAAACTTTTTGGCCAATGAAAAATTTCTTCCTAGAAATCATCTTATCATGAAAGTACGTAGTTTTCCCCTTATAGATGCGAGAGTTCTCGTAAGCTTCAAGTGTAAGCTCTTCAAGTTGTTGCAATTGAAGCTTTCTCTCCAAACCTGCTTTCTCTATCTCAAGGTTACAAATCTTGACCGCCCAATAAGCACGGTGCTTTATTTCCACTAGGAGGTGGCATGCCTTACCAAACACAAGTTGATAAGGGGACATTCTTATTGGTGTTTTGTAGCCCAAAGAGTTTCTTCAAGTCGATGACTCTAGTCTTTCCTATTTGGTTGCACCATCTTTTCTAAGATCTGTTTGATTTCCCTATTTGAGACTTTAGCTATCCCATTAGTTTGGGGATGATAAGGTGTAGAAACTATGTGCACAACCCCATACTTCTGAAGCAAAGTGTCCATGGTGCGGTTGCAAAAATGAGTGCCTCCATCTCTTATGATGGCTTGGGGTATTCCAAACCAACCAAAAATATTTATTTGATAAAACCTGCAACAACTTTAGAATCATTAGTCCTAGTGGATATTGCTTCCACCCACTTCCAAACATAATCAACAACAAGTAAAATATAAACATAATCAAAAGATACATGAAAATGGCCCATAAAGTCAATGCCCCACACATCAAATACTTCACAGAAAAGCATAGGTTGTTGAGGCATCTCACTCTTACGAGTGATTGTTGTTCCTGCTATTTGGCACTGTTCATAAGTTTTGTAAGTCTCTAAAGCATATTTAAACAAAGTGGGCCAAAAGAAACCTGAGTCTAAGACTTTTCTTGCAGTTCGTTGAGGACCAAGATGTCCTCCAATTTGAGGGGCATGACAAAAGTGAAGAAAAGGATTAAGCCTCATGGTGGGAAACACATCGCCTAATCACTTGGTCACTACATAATTTCCACAGATGCAAATCATCCCACACATAGTATATGGAATCACTTTTAAGTTTGTGCATTTGTGTTCGGGATGCATCTGCAGGAAAGACTCCAACAACTAGATTATTAACTAAATCAACAAACCAAAGAGTTACGTCACACAACTGTAGCAGTTGCACATCAAGGAAGTCAAGTCGATGACTCTCAGTTTTTCCTCTGGTTTCTTCAACAAGAACTTCAAAGCTGCATGTTTAGTAAAAACAACTGCCTTCAAACCTAACAAGTATGATCTAAACTTATCAAGTGCAAAAACAATAGCTAAAAGTTCTTTTTTCAGTAGTAGTATAATTAGCCTGTGTAGAATCTAAAGTCCTAGAAGCATAATAAATAACATGGGCAGCCTTACCAACCCTTTGTGCAAGGACTGCTCCCACTGCATAGTTAGATGCATCGCACATAATTTCAAAAGGGAGGGTCCTATTGGATGGCTAAATTATGGGAGTAGAGGGCAGTGCTACCTTTAAGAAATGAAACGCCTTCTTGCATTTTTCATCGAAGGTGAAAAGGACATCCTTTTGCAGCAAATTTGATAGCGAAAGAGCTATCTTGCTGACATCCTTGATAAAGCGCCTATAAAAACTAATCATGCAGTGTTGGAATGTGCGAAGAGCATTGCATAGGCCAAAGGGCATCCTCCTGTAGGCAAATGTACCAAAAGGACTAGTGAACGTAGTCTTTTCTTGATCTTCTGGTGCAATATGATTTGAAAATAACCGGAAAAAACCATCAAGAAAACAAAAATGTGACTTACCATCCAACAGTTCAAGCCTCTGATCAATGAATGGTATGGGAAAATAATCCTTTCTAGTTGCCTGGTTTAGTCTCCTATAATCGATGCATACCCTCCAGTTGTTCTACACTCATGTGGGGATAAGTTCATTATTTTCATTTTTAACCATTGTAAGTAGGGCTGGGAATAGGCTAGGCCGTCCGTAGGGCCCTATGGCCTGACCTATTTATGGCCTGGCTTGACCTGACCTATTTAATAAAAAGGCTAGGCTCAGACTGTTTTTAAAGCCTATTTATTTAAAAAGGTCAGGCTCAGGCTTATAAAAAAGCCTGTTAGGCCTAACAGGCCGACCTATATATATTTATTATTTATTAATATTATTTTTTATTATTAAATTAGTAATATTATTTTCTATTTTAAATTCTATCAATTAGCCAATCACTTATTAATCATTCCATATTCAGTAGTCGTTCCATATTCGGTAGCAGTTCTATATTTGGTAGTCGTTTTATATTCGGTAACTGTTCAATTAGTCAATCACCTAGTAGTTGTTCCTCATTTGTTTAAGAAGTAATAATGAATTCGTTTAAAAAGGCTTTTAAAAAGGCTTCCAGGCTAGGCCAAACTATTAAAAAGGCCAGACTTAGGCCGAAAAAAAAGCCTATGATAGGCCGTATGCCGAAAAAATAAATCGTAGGCCAGTCTCAGGGCTTTCAAAGCCTGGCCTAATAAATTTGATAGCGAAAGAGCTATCTTGCTGACATCCTTGATAAAGCGCCTATAAAAACTAATCACGCAGTGTTGGAATGTGCCAGGAGCATTGCATAGGCCAAATGGCATCCTCCTGTAGGCAAATGTACCAAAAAGACAAGTGAGCGTAGTCTTTTCTTGATCTTCTGGTGCAATATGATATGAAAATAACTGGAAAAACCATCTAGAAAACAAAAATGTGACTTACCATCCAACAGTTCAAGCCTCTGATCAATGAATGGTATGGGAAAATAATCCTTTCTAGTTGCATGGTTTAGTCTCCTATAATCGATGCATACCCTCCAGTTGTTCTACACTCATGTGGGGATAAGTTCATTATTTCATTTTTAACCATTGTAAGTAGGGCTGGGAATAGGGTAGGCCGTCCGTAGGGCCCTATGGCCTGACCTATTTATGGCCTGGCCTGACGTGACCTATTTAATAAAAAGGCTAGGCTCAGGCTGTTTTTAAAGCCTATTTATTTAAAAAGGTCAGGCTCAGGCTTATAAAAAAGCCTGTTAGGCCTAACAGGCCGACCTATATATATTTATTATTTATTAATATTATTTTTTATTATTAAATTAATAATATTATTTTCTATTTTAAATTCTATCTATTAGCCAATCACTTACTAATCATTCCATATTCAGTAGTCGTTCCATATTCGATAGCAGTTCTATATTTGGTAGTCGTTTTATATTCGGTAACTGTTCAATTAGTCAATCACCTAGTAGTTGTTCCTCATTTGTTTAAGAAGTAATAATGGATTCGTTTAAAAAGGCTTTTAAAAAGGCTTCCAGGCCAGGCCAAACTATTAAAAAGGCCAGGCTAAGGCCGAAAAAAAAGCCTATGATAGGCCGTATGCCGAAAAAATAAATCGTAGGCCAGGCTCAGGGCTTTCAAAGCCTGGCCTAATAAATTTGATAGCGAAAGAGCTATCTTGCTGACATCCTTGATAAAGCGCCTATAAAAACTAATCACGCAGTGTTGGAATGTGCCAGGAGCATTGCATAGGCCAAAGGGCATCCTCCTGTAGGCAAATGTACCAAAAAGACAAGTGAACGTAGTCTTTTCTTGATCTTCTGGTGCAATATGATATGAAAATAACTGGAAAAACCATCAAGAAAACAAAAATGTGACTTACCATCCAACAGTTCAAGCCTCTGATCAATGAATGGTATGGGAAAATAATCCTTTCTAGTTGCCTGGTTTAGTCTCCTATAATCGATGCATACCCTCCAGTTGTTCTACACTCATGTGGGGATAAGTTCATTATTTTCATTTTTAACCATTGTAAGTAGGGCTGGGAATAGGCTAGGCCGTCCGTAGGGCCCTATGGCCTGACCTATTTAATAAAAAGGCTAGGCTCAAGTTGTTTTTAAAGCCTATTTATTTAAAAAGGTCAGGCTCAGGCTTATAAAAAAGCCTGTTAGGCCTAACAGGCCGACCTATATATATTTATTATTTATTAATATTATTTTTTATTATTAAATTAATAATGTTAATTTCTATTTTAAATTTTATCAATTAGCCAATCACTTACTAATCATTCCATATTCAGTAGTCGTTCCATATTCGGTAGGAGTTCTATATTTGGTAGTCGTTTTATATTCGGTAACTGTTCAATTAGTCAATCACTTAGTAGTTGTTCCTCATTTGTTTAAGAAGTAATAATGGATTCGTTTCAAAAGGCTTTTAAAAAGGCTTCTAGGCCAGGCCAAACTATTAAAAAGGCCAGGCTTAGGCCGAAAAAAAAGCCTATGATAGGCCGTAGGCCGAAAAAATAAATCGTAGGCCAGACTCAGGGCTTTCAAAGCCTGGCCTAATAAATTTGATAGCGAAAGAGCTATCTTGCTGACATCCTTGATAAAGCGCCTATAAAAACTAATCACGTAGTGTTGGAATGTGCCAGGAGCATTGCATAGGCCAAAGGGCATCCTCCTGTAGGCAAATGTACCAAAAAGACAAGTGAACGTAGTCTTTTCTTGATCTTCTGGTGCAATATGATATGAAAATAACTGGAAAAACCATCAAGAAAACAAAAATGTGACTTACCACCCAACAGTTCAAACCTCTGATTAATGAATGGTAAGGGAAAATAATCCTTTTTAGTTGCCTGGTTCAGTCTCCTATAATCGATGCATACCCTCCAGTTGTTCTACACTCATGTGGGGATAAGTTCATTGTTTTCATTTTTAACCATTGTAAGTCCAGTTTTCATTGGGACTACCTGCATCGAACTCACCCATTGACTATTAGAGATGGGGTACATAATGTCTGCTTGCAAGAACTTGGTCACTTCTTTTTTTTTTTTTACAACATCCATAATTAATGGGTTAAGTCGCCTTTGGGGCTGCCTGGCTGATTTTACCCCGTCCTTCAATAGTATCCAATGCATACACATGGATGGGCTAATACCAAGAATATCAGCCAATGTCCATCTGATTGCCTTTTTGTATTTTCTCAAAATCTACAACAACTTATATTCCTGTTCATCTTCAAGTTTGGCTGAAATAATCACAGATAACTTGCCACTTCCTTCTAAATATGCTTATTTCAAATTTTTAGGAAGTGGTTTGAGCTTTATAGTCAGCGATTGTTCAATGGAAGGTAAACACCCGTGGCCGAAGCAAAGTCTGCAAAATCAATTATGTTTGTAGAAATACCAATATCAGCATAATGATCAACCTACAAGGCAACTTCGATCTCAGCACACACAAAGCACAATTGAGTATCTATAAATAATTCACAAGTGTAAGTATCATCAAAACCAGACAATGAAGGAATATCAGTAGCAAACATATCGGGGTAAGTGTCATCAACCAAATCAGCAAGCAATTCAATTTGAAAAATAGAATGCTCTTCTACGGGGTGGTTCATAGCATCAAAGATGTTAAATTTTACAATCCTATCACCAAATTACAAGGATAGAGTTCTAGGATGCACATCAATTTTTGTTCTAGCAATTTTCAAGAATGGTCTGCCTAAGATGATAGGCGCTCTAGTGGACTTATTCTCTCTCTCTCCATGTCCAGAATGTAAAAATTGGAATAAAATATCAATTCATTAACTCAAACAAGTACATTGTCCACCAGTCCAGCAGGACGAGCATTGCTCATGTTTGCCAATGGAATGGTAACATATGTACTCTATAAAGGTCTAAGAGCAAGAGAGTTAAAAATAGATGTAGGCAAAATATTAATGGAAGCTCCTAAATCTAACATAGCATTTTCAAATTGACTATTGCCTATGGTACATGAAATGGAAAAAGTTCCTGGATCTTTGCACTTATGAGGCATGGGCTGAATGAGGGCTGAAACATTTCGCCCCATGTTTACTTTTTCATTACCTTTTAACCTTATCTTGTGTGTGCATAAATATTTTGGAAATTTTGCATATCTTGGAATCTGTTTAATTGCTTCAAGGAGGGGAATATTCACTTCTACCTTCCTAAATGTATCCAGGATTTCGTTGTCCCTATCTGCCTCATCCATTTTCTTAGTCTTCGCTGTCCTTTGAGGAAAAGGAAGTGGTATATTTTGCTCAACATCAATAGTTTCAGATATCAAAGTATCCTTAGAAACCTTGTTATTTTTCATTGCAGTTTCAGGTACCTTTGGTATTTCAATAGCTTTCCAATACCTCAATGTAAATGCACTGACATTGGGAGCATTTGGATTAACTACTGACTGTGCAAGCAATTGGTTTGACCCCTGAGTTTGTAATTGATTGATTGAAGTGGCTAGCTGACCAATCTTTATTTCCAAATTTTGAATGGTGGAATCTGTTCTTTGTTGAAATTGAAGATTCTGAACATCCATCTGCTTAACGAGGTCCTCTAATGAAGGTGCATTGTTTTGCTATTGAGGAATATTTTGCTGCTACTGCTGCCTAGGTTGCTGTTGAGCAGATGACTTCCCCCATCTCAGGTTGGGATGGTTTCTACAACCAGGATTGTACCTGTTAGATGATAGATCATAGTTGGCTTGAGGATTGTATATATTTGATGCATATGTTTGAAGTGCATCATCAATTGGATCTTCTTGCAAAGTAGGACATGAACCTGAAGGATTCTTTGGAGAAGTGCAAATACCACAGACCACTGCTTGGGTTTTACCTATTGCCAATTTTTTTACTAAATATGTAAGCTCATCAAGTTTTCCTACTAAATTCTTGTCGAAAGATGCTTGAATTTCATTCACACCTTTTGTTAACACTGTTGAATTGCTTCTAGTTGTAAACTGCTAAGAATTAACGGACACGCTCTCAATCAAAGCCCTTGCCGCTTCTGGGGTCTTATCGACAAGTGCTCCCCCACTTGCAGCATTCAAAAGGCTTTTATCCATAGGTAGCAAGCCTTCATAAAAATATTGGATGAGCAATTGTTCAGAAATCTGGTGATGAGGACAGCTTAACGCTAATTTTTTGAATCTCTCCCAATACTCATGTAATGATTCCCTATCAATCTGCCTAATGCCACATATTTCTTTTCCAATTGAAGCAGCTTTTGAGGCAGGGAATAATTTTTCTAGAAATAATATCTTGAGATCATTCCAACTTGTAATAGAACCTAGTTGAAGGTAGTATAACCAATCATTGGCATCATCTTGGAATGAAAATGGGAAGGCTCTCAGCTTAATGTGGCCTTCTATGACTTCATGAGGCTTCATGGTAGAACATACAACATGACATTCCTTCAAGTGTTTGTGGGGATCCTCACCTGCAAGACCATTAAACTTTGGAAGCAAGTATATTAAACCAGATTTAAGTTTAAATGGTATAGTATCTTCAGGATAAGTGATACAAAATGCATTATAATTGACATTAGGTGCAACAAGTTGTCTAAGGTTCTATTATTCGCATCAACCATATTTTGCAACAAGTTGTCAATTTCAGTATTTGACTCTAACTCATTAACACTAGCAGCTCTATTAAGTCTACGACGTAAATGAAATGTCCTATCTATTTTAGGTTTAAGAGAATGAAGATTCACAGAACTAGCCTTAGTCATGCATCATCATAACAATGCAATACAAAACAACAATTCTGAAAATTCCAACAATGTCCCTAATGCTAAAATTGAAGTGAAAAATCAAAAACCCTATCAAATAAAATCCAAAAAAAATATAAAAATACCACAAAAAATTCTAAAAATCAAATAAAGGCAACACAATTTTTTTATGGAATTTTTGGAGAATATGAAAAATTCAAAAAATTGAAAAAAGGGTCTAAACGAAGGAA
Organism: Cicer bijugum; assembly: GCA_037974875.1. Taxonomy (NCBI): domain Eukaryota; kingdom Viridiplantae; phylum Streptophyta; class Magnoliopsida; order Fabales; family Fabaceae; genus Cicer; species Cicer bijugum. The sequence continues at coordinate 5,232,068 of JBBPBT010000487.1, forward strand.
TTTGGAAGCCTTCTGAGACAGTCGCCTGAAAACATGGTTAATATTGTTATCAGAGAGTCCCATGCAACTGCACCAGTTTTTCTCAATTAGAGCTATAACCCTCACAAATATGAAAGGAAAAAATACTCACTCATCCCTGTAAACTCAAATGCTGTAAGAAAATATCATATTTGAATAAAATACTCGCTAGGTTGAAATCTTGAAAAGGCAACCTAGGAAAAAATTAGACCTAAAAATAAAGTATTTGTTAGGTTGAAAACTTGAAAATGAAACCCAGACATAATAGAAGGTACCAAAATAAAAAAAATAATAATAATGAATACTCGCTAACCTGAATGGGCGACTTAGGCAAAAACGAGGGTGTAAAAAATATAATATATATTTGCTGGGTTGAAAACATAAAAGGGCGACCTAGGTAAAAATTAGCATTTTAAAGAATATATATATCAACGTAATCGAAAAACAGATACGTTAAGTAGCTCCATGACAAGGACAAAGGGTGAGGTGTAGTGTTCTTCTCGAGGAAATTAAAAAGAAGAAATCACTATTGAACTAGCAATATGGATCAAACTATGGCACGAGAAATCAATACAATCTACCTTTGAATTCGCATCCCCGAAATTGAGAAAAAGACTCGTATCTTGAGTAGGGAAAACGACTTGCACCCTCGAAGCCGACAAAGAAATACAACAAATGATCTGGCTTTTTCGCTTTCCTTCAAAAGTCGTTGTGCCTCCTTTGTTCACTGTTAGTTCTTGAACATAGACTTTTCTCCCATCATATGTCGTGAGCATCCAATGTTCAGGTACCGCGATTGGTGTTTTAACTTGATTATTGAGGACTGATCTGTTGTCGCACACAGATCAAATACAATTGATAAAATGTAAATAGAGGTAATAAATCGAATCGTTTCACAAGTACTTCTAATATAATAATAACCGAATTGAAAATTGAAATTTAAAAGGGATTTTTTAGATTTTTTATTTAACAGATGAGCAAAATGATTAATCCACTTATTCGAGTTTCAGACATATCACAGATTATATCGATAAATTTAATTTCTAATTTGTGATTCTATTATTATTTTACTATAAAATTGATTAGACTAGCGTAATCAATCCTATGTGACTTTGGTTTCTTTGATTGGATTAAGCATTACAATCATCAAAATATTATAATTAACGAGCAAGCGTCGCAAAATTATAATTCAATTAAATTAGAAACTAAAACCAAATTCTGTCAAATAAATTTAATCAATCCTATTAAAACTCTGTCAAATAAATTTAAAAATCCTATCGAAAAGAAATAAAACTGCCAAAATATAGTACTTGATATTAGGCTTTAGGGTTTAAAAACAAATAACCCGCTAATTAAAATTATTACAAAAGTCCATATTATGAAATCTGCAATTTAGGCCCAGTATAGTTATGAATTGGTCTTTTCTTCCAACACAAAGGTTGTAGCTAGGGGTGGGAATAGGCCAGGCCAGGCCAGGCTTTGAAAGGCTTGAGCCTGGCCTACAATTTATTTTTTCGGCCAAAGCCTGGCCTTCGACCTATCATAGGCTTTTTTTCCGGTCTGGCCTAGCCTTTTTGATAGTTTGGCTTGGCCTGGAACAACTATTGAGTGATTGATTAATTGAACAGTTACCGAATATGAAACGACTACCAAATATAGAACCGCTACCGAATATGGAACAACTACTGAATATGGAATGATTACTAAGTGATTGCCTAATTGATAGAATTTAAAATAAAAAATAATATTATTAATATAATAATAAAATAATATTAATAAATAATAAATATATATATAGGTCGGTCTGTTAGGCCTAATAGGCTTTTTTATAAGCATGAGCCTGACCTTTTTAAATAAATAGGCTTTAAAAACAACCTGAGCCTAGCCTTTTTATTAAATAGGCCAGGCCAGGCCATAGGCCCCTATGGATGGCCTAGCCTATTCCCATCCCTAATTGTAGCTCTGATTTTTAGGTTTCCAACGTCTGCTCTTATGTGCCACTCTGATATCCAAAGCTTAAGTAATGGCCTACAGAGCGAGAGATAGTCAAAATACAAATAATAAAATGAAAATGCAAATAATAGAATTATTAATCAAATTTGACCCAAAGTTTAGAAACAAGCTAAAAACATTAATTTAAGTTATAAAGTGCTTTTAAAATACCAAACTAAAAAGCTAGAAACATGTACCCAAAAGCTATGATCAAGGACATTTGCAACAAATAAAATTTTGTTCTTAGGTACCCATATTTGGTTGGGCCTTGTTTGTTAGTCTTGAAAGGTTTATTGTCTTTCCTTGTATTTAACATTGGACAAGATGATTTTGAGTGACCTTTGTTAGAGCAAATAGTACACAACATATAAGAGGGAATATGTTTAGGTTTAGTTACAGCTTCTTCAAATCCTATACCTTTTTTTACCATATCTACTAACTCCATAAATCATAGAACCATATTTGCTCATTTGCTTCTAGAATGATAGTGATCTTAGGTATCCACTTGCTTGTCAGATTCCTAAGGATTTTCTTCACATGATCAACAATAGTATAACTTTTATCTCAAGTACCTTTAGTTATGAGACATGCATATAGAATCTAGAAAATATTGTTTCAATGTCTTCATCTTCTTTCATCTTGAACAACTCATACTTTTTTTACTAGGAGGTTTGCCTTTGCATCTTGAACTTGCTTGTTTCCGTCATGAGTCAGAATCAGACTATCATAAATACTCTTTGGTGTCACCTTGTTGGTGCACTTGTCAAACTCCTTGAAGGTAATTGCATTTATCATGAATATTATGCACTTATGATGCATCTTGTACATCTTCTTCTGATCAAGATTCATCTCCTTTCTAGGATTTTCAATACCATTAGTATTATTCATAGCAATATAACCTTCTTCCACCAAGTCCCAAAGTTCAGTATCTTGTGAATTAAAGAAACTTATCAGCATCTCCTTCCAATACTCAAAACGTTCTCCATCAAACACATCAGGTATGTTGATGTTTCCTCTAGCAGCTTCTTCACTGAATCCAAACATATTGAACCCTCTGATCTTTTCTCAAACATTGTAAAGTGCCCAGCCTTGAGACTGAGGAATGATGCCAATTAAAGGTGCAAACATGAGATGGGAGTTGAATTGTGTTTGCCAATTACATTTTTTGTTTTTAGTTCAGTAATATCAGTTTTCAGAGTTGCATTTGTTGTATTAACTTCAATACTTTGATTCTTTAACACATTAACTTTTTCAGTTAGGTTTGCATTTTCTTTTCTAAGTCTTTTCAGTTTTAAAGACAATTTGTGATTCTTATTTAAAAAGTTATTTATAGTAGTAACTAAATCAGGACGGATAAAGGCAAAAAATACCTCAATTTCTTCATTTGTTGATTCACTTCCAAAGTCAGAATATGTGTTGAATCCAAAGGCAGAGTTGGCATGTGATAGGGTTTACTATTGAATTATATTTAATTACTGCAATTGAACAAAAGGTTCCCAAGTTGATTGAAATAATATTTAAAAATAACAATGGTAATAAAATTGATCCTTTATAATGACAAATTTGATCCTAGTTAATGAATTCCTTTATTGAATTATTACCAAATTTTATTTATTATTCTTGCCTTAACGTCTTAGTGATAGGACCTTTAATTCCAAAGTAACTCTTAATTCCTTAGTAGATTTAAGATTAGAATTAAGCATTACCGTATAGGGATTCTCTTGTTAAACTATTGCCTTTGCAACTAATTTAATTGGTTTCATGACCTGTATCTATCCCTAGACTACAAATTCATGAATTTCTCATCTCAAGCATTCGTAAAGTCCACTTCCGTTTCAAAATACAAATCGTAGAACATTTTAATGTTGATCAAGCAATAAAAAACATTAAGCTAAGAGATGAGAAAAATAATTCAATAAACTCATTCATATAACTAGAAATCAAATCAGAAAAATAAGGGTTTCATCTAATTACACTCATCCCTAACAAATAGGGTTTATTTACTCATAACAGATTTACAAAAGATAGGGATTAAAGAAGAATTACAAGAATGATTCATGAATGATTCTTGATAAAACTGCTCCAATGATGTTAGAAACGACCATTTTTGAGTTTCTATGCTATGGCACAAGTCTCCCCACTTTCCAATAGTTAAAAAGATACCTAAAAAGTGAAAATTTGGGTTTTCAATGAACGTTGTCGCGTCCACACGCCACAGGCGCAGAAAACGTGTGCTGGTAGCGCTGAAAGGCAAGAAATGTGCCTCAAGCGCGGCTGTTGCGCTTCAGGCGCACAAAATCTATTATCTAACTTATACTGCATTTTTCTCTTCTTTTGAGTCTAAATTTGGTTCCGGTGTCTTCTGCAATACTCCACATAGGTCATGTTGATTTCTCACCAAAATTTAGCACTGCACTAAAACTAAGTAACAATGCAAAACTACGAAAAATCTCTACTTAATCAAGGAAATAAGAACATAAACATTTCATTAAATCAAAGAAATAAAATTAACAAAATATATCAAATAAATCCTCAAATTAACTAATAAATAAAAGATAAATAAGACTAAAAACAATAAAAAAAAATATGCATATGATGAAGAGTCATCAGTATGATCCATTATAGCCAAATTTGCTTGTTCATCGTTAGAGGATTCATTAGAATCATCACATATAGCCATCAGACTTTTCTTCTTGGGTCTGGAATCTTTCCTTTGGTGTTTCCCTTTCTCCAGATTTGGATAGTCTGACATGATATGTCTAGGTTCATTGCATCCATAACAGATAATGTTTTTCTTATCAAAATTTTCATTTGTTTTCTCTATTGGACTGCTTCGAATGTTTCTGAGGATATGATTTTCTCTTGATGTGCCACGTTTTCAGAATTCTTCTAGATATGAAGGCCATCTCCTCTTCCTCTAAGTTCATATTCTAATTATCTGAATCACTATCCTTTGAATCTGACTTTGCCTTTAAAACCTTCTTCTGCTTGGATTTCAAGGCCAAAGTCTTGTTCTTCTTCTTGGGCTCATCATCTTCAAGCTTAATTTCATGTGATTTGATAGAGCTGATTAATTCCTCTAGCTTAAGAGTATTCAGATCCTTTGCTTCTAGAGTGATAGTGATCTTAGGTCTCCACTTGCTTGTCAGATTCCTAAGGATTTCCTTCACATGATCATCAATAGTATAACTCTTCTCTCAAGTACCTTTAGTCATGAGACTGAGGTATGATGCCAATTGAAGGTGCAAACACGAAAACATTGTTTCAATGTCTTCATCTTCTTCCATCTTGAACAACTCATACATTTTTTACTGGGAGGTTTTCCTTTGCTTCTTGAACTTGCTTGTTTCCTTCATGAGTCAGAATCAGACTATCATAAATACTCTTTGGTGTCACCTTAGTGGTTTAGGGTTTACAGTTGAAGGTAATTGCATTTATCATGAATATTATGCACTTATGATTCATCTTGTACATCTTCTTCTGATCAAGATTCATCTCCTTTCTAGGATTTTCAATACCATTAGTATTATTCATAGAAATATAACCTTTTTTCACCAAGTCCCAAAGTTCAGTATCTTGTAAAATATAAAAACTTCTCAGCATCTTCTTCCAATAATCAAAACGTTCTCCATCAAACACATGTGGTATGTTGATGTTTCCTCTAGAAGCTTCTTCATTGAATCCATACATATTGAACCCTCTGATCTTTTCTCAAACAACGTAAAGTGCTCAACCTTGAGACTGAGGTATGATGCCAATTGAAGGTGCAAACACGAGAATGGAGTCGAATCGTGTTTGCTGAAGTTGATAACTTTTTGATAATTTATAAATAAATAAGAAAACTAGTTCGGTTTTGATGACTTACTTGGAGTAGAAGCAATTGGATTCAGAGGATGCAAACAATGAAATGCATTGAATTACAAAGCACCTGACCCTCCAAACCAGTATTCCCAAATAGCCTAACAACCCCGGACTTTTGAGGAAGTAACCAATTTGACCTTACAAGCGAAGTCTTCTCCTAACAACTTGACAATCCCAGATTGAAGAAGCTAAGTCTTCAGATTGATTATGTTTAAATTTTGTTGTAGATAAATCTTGACCAAATCTTCTACAAGTCTTGGCCATATCTACTTTCATACTATTTGCAGTCAAATATATTTTTCTCATAAAAATAATTTTGTTTTCATAAAAACTCTAAGTATACAAATGAACTTGGTTCCAACAAAGCACTTAACTTTGAGATTGAGCTCTAATTCCCAATGTAGACCGAAAAACACAAGAAAAAAATGGTTTGAATTTTGTTTCATTTTAAAAAAAAATTTGACAAGGCTAAAATAAAGCGACGAAATCAATTCAAATAAATAGAAAAATATAACAACACAACCAGTTTATCTTGATTTACCTCCAACACAGTAGCTATTTCCAGTCCCTTCAATGTGACATTTAATCCACTAATTCAACAATTGAATTACACTTCTGATGAACACCTACGAGTCAAACTGATTGTGTTCAAGTCTTCTAAATGTTATAGCTTTGTACACTCAAATTGTTGAGGGATGTATCCACGACTAGGCTAGGTTACAAAAGAACAGGTTTAAGGATTTTCTAAATAACTCTCACAAGAGGGTGTTTACAATGTTGTGCTCTCATAAATTATTTCTCAGCACTTAGACAAAAAAGATTAAGTGCAGTACAGTAGTGCAGACACAATGGTATTGTGCTTATTCTCGTACATTGTTGTTTGTGCTTTTCAATAAGGGTTGCACATCGTTTTATGGAGATTTTTAGAATTTCTTACCATTGTTCTGCATGTAAGGAATCAATATGTATCATGAAGTTTCGTATCAAATCTTCTGCAATTGATTCACCATTAAACCTTGTTAAATATATCCTTGAAATTGATTATGCGCATCTTAATGTGAAGACAGAAAAAGCAGAGGATATAACCAAAGCATAAACAATTAACAGAGTCAAACGGTCAGATGCTTGACGCAATTATTAAAGGCATACAATTATTTGCTGGTCAAGGGTATCAAAGGCACATATATAAGATGCTTGTTATGATTATTAGAGCCAAACTAATAAGAGCATTTTTTGTATTAGATAAAGTCACTAGAGCCCATTTTAGAGCATGTTAACGAGACATAGAATGCGGAGAATAGAGTGGAGACTTTGTGTTTGTTTAACTTGAACCAAAAGATCAGATGATGCAGTGTGAACTCATATAGAATAACATAATCTGGATAAGGCACACTAAAACAGAACGTTAGTGCTTTAAATTGTTCCCATAAAATAATTGTTATCATCAAAATAAGTAAGGATTAAAGATCTTTAAATCAAGTTGGTTCTAACAATAATCACACTTGATAGGCCTATTAGCAAGATGTTCGAACATTCTTGTAGGTTTGCATTCCCCACCTTCTAGCTTTTGCGCTATTGATAAACGCATGTGATTTATGTTGCCATCTAAATCATAAGGAGCTTTTCCAATATTTAGTTTTCCAATATTACATGGGAGAGTGAAACTACCTAGATCTATTAAATTTGGAGGAAGTTTCCTTTAAACAATGGCACTGCACCACTCAATAGGTGAAATTGCTTCTTCTACATTGAATTTCCTCTTTTTGGTTAACAACTCCTTCATGAATTTAGCATAAGTAGGCATTTTCTTTAATGCCTCTGAAAAGGAATGTTTATTTGCAACTAAGAGAAATTCTCCATGAACTTCGCAAATTGCTCATCATTTTTTTTCTTCTTCTTCCCTTGAGGGTACTGTAATTTCACTTATGGGATAATGATTTTAGGATTATCCCCTGCTTTTAGTTTTAGAATTTGTGACTTCTTCAATACTGAATTTTCATCAATCAACATTGATGTATTCATATCCTCCTTGACCTACGTACCCTTAGATTTTGTTTCTTCCATCTTCTCTTGCTCTGGTTAACTTCTTACTGTTAAGACAAAATCTCAATTTAAATATTTTGATGATAATTAAACAAAAGGTTAATTAAAGACTATTAATTATGACTCTAAATATTTTGGTATTTAACATGTGCATTTGAGTGTGTTAAAACAAGATAGGTATCAAACATCACAAATCATATCTCATTAAAATCAAAGAAAGCAAAAGCAGTGAAACGGAGATTGATCTTGAAGTAGTTCTGGAAAACGAAGAACGATCTTCGTTTTTGGCAGAAACAAGAATAATCAATTTCTTTGTTAGAGATTGGATCCTGGAAGCTTTATTCATCTCATATCTTCATCAAAGAATAAGCAAGAATCAATCTAAGTCATAATCATTCCAGAATTCGAATGATCAAAGAGATGCTTCATAAAAAGCTTAAAACAAGATCATTCTTCAAGTGAGGCAATTACAAGTACAAAGTTGTAAGCTGTAAAAGTACACTGCTGATTGTACATTCAATCTAGACCTACACACGTGACTGAAAAGCAATCACTCATCTTAGACAATTGACACAATCACAAGTACAAGTCAGTTCATCACAAATAAATTCGAAGAACAATCTTGGATATCAAGAATGTTCTTGGATGCAGTTTTGATCACTCTTGCTTTTTGGCAGCCTTTATCCAACCACTATTTCATTACAGTTGGCCCTATTTCAACAGACATATGAGCTGTCCCAAGCTCTCTTGAATTCTATAAATACATCTTCAAGATGAAGAACAATACACAACTCAAAGTGTCAAGCAAAGCATCAATCATTTCAATCATATCAAGTGTCTCGATATCGTTCTTAAAACTTGTTGTTTTTAATCTTTGTGTTGTGTTAAAATCAGTAACAACTGAGTTCTATTTACATAATCTATTCCTTAAACAAGAGTTGAGTAAATACCTAGATTCTAAACATTCTCAAATTCACCACTTTGTAACTCAAGGTTATTTTGTTAACATAATCTTGAGTGATTTGTAAAAATCCCTTTCATGTTTTGAAAGGTAACTTGCTAAATCCTTTATGAAATAGTAAGGTAGAACTGAGGAAATCCTTTCTAGGTAGAAGGGTATAAACTGTGTAAAGATTGATATGTGGAAAATAGTGTGACAACCAAGAACAATCTTGCCTTTGAGCAAATAGTGAAAAATCTCACACTTGTGAGGATTGGATGTAACCCATGTTTGGGTGAACCAGGATATATGCTTGCGTAATCTCTCTATCTCTATCTCTATTTACTTTATGCTTAATAATCAAATTTTATATTCATAAAATTGATATTGCTGTTTATTACTAACCAAGATCAATCTTCGTTATAACCAAGATCAATCTTAAGTTAATTTTTTAGTTTTAAAACATAAAATTTTTAAAAGGGGCAATTATAATTCAAACCCCCTTTCTTATAATTGACATTGCTACTTCAGTTACCACCTCTTCTATTTCTTTTGTTGTTTTGGAATAGGTGGTGAAGTCACTTTTCAAATTCTCAAACTTGTGGCTTTGGTACTTTCATTCTTGAGATTATCAAATGTGTTACTAGAGAAACTCCCACTAGCTTTTTATGCTATTTTCTTGGATAATTTCCCCATTTGACTCTTGTTGACCTCCACTTGCTTCTCTTGTGATGATTAATCGACCTGCACAAACTTATTTCGAGTTTCTTCCAATGGTGGTCATTTCTTCTATTGTCAAACTTGTTGGTTGGAACTTGGTCCATCATTTTTCAAGGAGAAATTAGAATGATTCATCCACCCTGATTACAAGTGTTTAAATATGGATTTCAACCTTGTCATTGTTGACTTCCCATGAAGTTAACCTTTTCATCTTCTTTCGGGCTACTTTCACCATTCTCATGACCTACACCATAAAAATCACACTTGATAACTTGTTGTGCAGCAACAACTATATTTTTAGAACTAAGAACCACCTTCATCTTTTTATTTTGCTTGTCTATTTTAGAACCCGATACTTAATTGATGCCATATGTTCAATCAAACTCACAACCTCCTACACAGTTCACATACCCAAAGATTCCTCGGTTGAAGCATATGGCATAAACTCATCAAACCCATGTCGTGGACACCTCTTAACAAGCAATTTATACCTATTTCAAGCATCATTTAAGGTCTCAGCATCCTTTTGCTCGAAACTTGTGATTTCCACCATTTTCTAAATAAACTTTGAAACTAAAAATTACCTATTAATAAATTTTTCCTCCAACTCATCCTAAGTATGTATGATCCCAAATGGAATGGATGAAATCCAATCTTTACCTCTCCATGTTAATGGGAAATGAAACAACTTTAACCTTTATGCATCAGTCACGCTAGGAAGGCTAGTTGTACAACATATCTAAAAGAAATTTGTTAAGCGTTGATTGGGAACTTAAACTTTAGCACTTGAGAACAATTCATTATTCATGATACTCAACATAAATGATTTCACTTCAAAAGGAATTGTGCCCGCAACCTGATATCCATGAGTCATATGCCCCTTATTTTTTCTTCCATCGAAATCTTCAAGAATACGTCGAGGTGGTGGTGATGGATTCATATCTTCTAGCTCAGTATAAGAATCACTTTATGGAAGTTCAGTAGCAAGTGTTTCTTTCAATGCCTCTATTTCCACTTGGTTTGCTTCTCTAACTATTCTCTTGTTTAGCTTTGCATTTTTCTCTATTTCTAAATCGAATAGAAATTCTAAATCTTCACCTTGCATACACAACTCAGAACACATTCAGCAGTAGAGAAATTACCAAAAAGAAATAACGACAATTTAAAGTACTTCATGGAAATTTATATAAATATAATTTGTCTTATATTTTTTAATTTGAAATACAATAAATAATAAAACTAAGTACACTACTTTGTCTTGTTGAAAAATTAGTCAACAATCATCGGCAACGACATCATTAGACTTAAAGGCATTCATTCATAGCTTGAGGTCGTATACGCACATATTTAATTGTGTAAATGAAATAAATGAATATTCGTATGTGATGATTGAATATATAACGTGCAAATATGTGCGTATATATTATTTTTTTTTAATTTTAATTATTCATATATGTAAAGTGAGATGAAAAATTATTGTGATAGCGAGAAGATGAACTATTAGCCTTTCAATTAAAGTAATTGATCAAGATTCATGTATTCAAATATTTACCTCTCTCTCACAGATTGTCGGCGCCTGTTCAGCATCTCTAGATTTTTTGTTCTCATTTTCCTTTTTGCTCACAAACACACGTTCTCTCCATTAGGATTTATGAATAAACGTTTAGATTCAGGTTCTAGGCCCACCGCTTCGTATGATGTACCACTCTTCCAAATTAATCAAACATTCAACTAGATTGGTTCTTGTTTTTATATTGGAATTTTAAGAGCTTCTTCGTAATAATATTGTAATTCAGTAAACTACATGCAAATCATTGATTTCCTTATTGTTATTAAAAATTAAAATTGGTAACTTTAACTTATTCATAATTAGTCTGGTAAATTGAAAGTTTTCGCGAAGATTCTTCGATTCTCGCTTCTCAGTCCTGTAATCAACAGCTAAATCAATGCAAACGATTTCGCAAGGAGAAAAATAAAGAAATTGTAACTCTTCGTACAGATTTACAGCGACGATTGTGAACTGAAACAACGAAGCAAAATCAATACCCATTTACGATGGAAACCGCACAAAGAAGAAGAGAGCTCCAAAACCTCCTAAAGAGTGAAGCGATCTAAAAAAGTGGGGGAAAATTGAGTGAAAATGGAAGTAAGACAAAAGGAGAATAAGGATTGAGTAAACATACAAGCAGAGCTTTCTTTGAGTACCGAATGAACAAAACAAAGCAATAGAAGATTGAGTACGGTCACATGCATCTTTAAATTTGGAATGAAATCAGAAACGTTTAGTTAATCCAAAGGCTAATATTTCATCTTCTCATCTCTAATAATAGTTATCCCTCTCACTTAAAACATAATTCAATAGTTTAATATGATATTTGTGTTGGACACAGTACTAAGGTAATTGATCAGTGCATCTTCTTTTGCTTGATATGCACCTTTGACCTGATTTGCTACTAGTTGGAAGTAACTATTTACTTGAAGATGCAATACTCCCATTTACTGATTCTGAAATCCAATCGTACGGCCTAGTGCATATTAAGTCCTCTTGGTCCTTCCAAAATCACCCTTGCGCCACATCCATTGATTTTGGACGATTCGCCAATAGAAAGGATCCATGGCTCCATGTTTGGCGGATGTATCATTTATGCCATGAAGTTTGCTAAGATTTGGGATTTTATTGTTTCTCTAGACTTGAACCTGATCTGGAACTTGGATAGTTTGATCAGCCACATCACCATTCTCTCTCATAATTCAAACTTCTATAGAAATTTCTTCATTGGAAATTTCTAAGCCTTCGAGCTGATATGACTAAAGCATACGCCAACTTTTCCAATTTTTGATATCATATTTCTGCACCTTGTAGTACTTTGCTTATGACATATACATGGTTTGGATTTCCTTCTCTTTTTGCTACTAACATCGAGTTGATGGCTTCCACCGTGGATGCTAAATATAAGGTAAGATTTATGCACGATGTCGGTCTAGTTAGGATCGATTGTGAGGATAGGAACTTCTCAACTCTTTGAATGCTTGTTTTCATTGCGGTGTCCATTGGATACGTTCTAGTTACTCGAGGACATGATAATACAATAGGAACTTGTCTATTGATTTTGATATGAACCATGACAATGATGAAATCTGTCTTGCTAGTCTCTTCACCTCCTTTATAGATGTAAGACCCATAGTTTTAAATTCTAATTTATGTATTCTAGTGTATTTTAGTATTGAACTTTGAAGCTTTTTAGTCAAGTTATTGATATTTTGTGAGTTTACTTTCCAAAACAATCTTTTTCGAGCCCCGATTAAATTTATTCGTCGAGGAATAATTTTATTGATTTACGATTAATCTTTTGTCGAAAAGAAAATTTTCTGAGATACAGCGTTTTCAGAAAAATTCATTTGCCGAATTGTATTGCGACGAGAGAATATATTTTTCTGTAAAAGTGGTTTGAGAAGTTATGGGTGAAATGGTAATTTTGATAAATATCTAGATATTTCTAGATTTTTGTTATATATATGAAAAAGAAAAGGAAATAGAAAAGAGAGAAAAGGAAAAAGGAAGAAAGGAAACTGAAAGAAAACAATTTCCTCCCAGCCTTCCTGTGAACTTCTTCTTCTTCCTCCTTCACTATTTCGAAAACCAAAACCACTCAAATACAAAACTTCACTTTTCTTCTAGATCTAAGTTTCGTTTCGCGAAGAGATAGAAGGGAAAATTGCTCACCTCCACGCTACGGTGCTAGTGAACTAAATTTGGAAGTGGCGTCGCGAGCGGAGATTTTATCAGAATTAATTGCAATACCATAACCACGTGTTAGAGCTATCGTTAAGGTAGCGGAGATTTTATCGGAATTAATTGCAATACCATAACCACGTGTTAGAGCTAACGTTAAGGTAATGGCTCCTTCCAAACTTTTATTTTGCATTTAGGGACTTATTTGTGGTTGTGTGGAAAATAAATTTATTGGGTTTGAAGTGTAGATTTGGGAAAAATGAATTTAATGCTTTTATCGGTGAAAGTTTGGAGTTGGGTTTTTGGTGAAATTGTTGAGTGTTTCATGGAAAAGAAATTTGATTCATCTATGTGTGTTGTTGAGGAAAAGAAATTTGATGTGTTTGAGTTGTGGTTTGTGAAAATTAGTTTGGCATGTGTTATGTTTGAGTTTTGTGGAAATTTGTGGCGATTGATGATTGAACTTGGTGTGGATTTTGAGGTTATTGACTTGATCGAATTTAATGTAAATTGTGGATTAAATTTGATGTGTGTGGTGGAAAATAAATGTTTGAGTATGCTTTGTGTGGAATTTGAAAATCGTTAGAGTTAAATGAGTACTAAAAATGGGGAACCTTTTAATATCTTCATTTACTTAATGATTGTCGTGAAAATCGTTAGAGTTAAATGAGTATTAAAAAGGGGAATCTTTTAATATCTGTATTTACTTAATGATTGTCGTGGAAAGAGTCAGAGTATGCTCATGTATTTCATAATACATGGTGACCGGATGGGCCATGGTGATAGTGGTGACCGGATGGGCCACGAGATGATTCCATGTGATTTGTTGGTTCATCTTATCCTTGCAGGGATTGTCGTGTCGTGTAAGGTCGGTGATAGACTTCACATTTTTGGTAAATCGTGTTGACTCGTGATAGGTGGCATCTCGGTAAATAGTATTGCGTCCTGTAATATGCGGTACATTTATGATTTACATTTATAATAAATCGTGCTGACCCGTGATAGGTAGCACCTCGGTAATTTAGTACTTCGGTCTTTGATAGGCAGTACAATTATGATTTACGACCCTTCGAGGAGGGTTTTGGTTTGAAATTTTGAGTCCATGCATTTTGGCATATACGTATTGCATTAGAGTGATTGGCACGCGAGTCATGTTTGATTCAAGATTATGATTGTGTGTTTGAACTCAAGTGGTTGTTGTGGTTGTGCCATAATTGCTAAGTGTGAATGTTTTGGATTTGTATGTAAGTGTGATTGATTGCAAAACCTTTTCGAAACTCAAGTTGTCATTGTGATTGTGCTATAATTGCTAAGTGTGATTGTTTGGATTTGTGTTTAAGTGTTGATTGATTTCGAAACCCTTTTAAAAGCTGAATTTTGTTGTTTTTTGATTTGTATTCGAATACATAAGGTTGTATTCGAATACAGACATCCTGTTTTAGCTATTGACTTATGTGTAGTCGAATATAGAAGGTTGTATTCGAATACATACATGTTGTTTTTGCTACTGACTTATGAAACAACCTTGTATTCTAATACAGAGATGCTGTATTCAAATACAATAGTGCAATTTTGTTAAAAACTTCATTTTTTAACTTTGATTATGCATGTTTAACATATGGAAACCCTTTCAAGGTGCATGCTAAGTTGAAAGGCCATTTTATGCGTTTGAAATTTAAATGTTATGTGTTAGTTGTTAATTTCGGTTGGTGACCCTTTACAACTATTGTGGAAATCTAGGCTTTACCCTCAGATGAGAACTAGGATCTTCCCACCGGTTAGTATCCTGTGGATGGGAATGTAGTTGGACACACCTGACTGGAGCTGTGTTAGGAGGATCTTGCGGGGCACGTGAAGATCACTCGAGATGTATAGTTTTCTGTAGAATGATCAGATTAGGTTGACGTATAGGGACTAGATGTCTTTCTTTTTGGGTTGTGTTTATTTTAATTTGGAAGATTGTACCTATACCAATATTGTTAGCTTGACATTTTATTTTGATGGGTTCCATGTACTACTTTTTGATGTGACGTGGGGAGGTTAAAATTCTCAGGGCAGTGCTTTTATACAGGTGTTTACCGAGAATACCCCAGGGGGTATGAGCTATGCTTGATAGATATCATAGCCCCGGTGTATTTTGATGTTTTAATACTTTCGATTTTTGTTTCAAAAACTATTTTTGTTGCTTGTAAATACTGTTGACTTTTGTTGTTGTGTTATGACTTAAATATTTATCCAAAAGTATTTCCTTCTTTATTTTTATGAATTTGTTTTGAAAAAAAAACACTCGTGTTGTTAAAAATCGGGGTGTTAAAATTGTGGTATCAGAGCTTTGGTTTGGATTTCTTTGGGGATGTGGAGTTTTGGTTATATATTGTAGGTCAACTTGTAGGTTGGGAGTCGTTATCTGATCATGCATCGGGGTAATTGGTCTGAGTTTTCATATTAGGGGTTGTTATTATGTGTTGATATAGTCCGAAGTTAGTTTTGGAATTATTCGAAGTGGTGTTAACACTTTTTCTTGATGTTGGTTTTGGGGAAACACTACCTCCAAGAAGGAACGATGTTGCAAGAATGAACGTTAGTAGGGATGGTCAAATGGTTGAACCTACGAATAACATGGATGTTTCTGTTGTTGCACAGACAACTGCAAAGACCCTGCACGATTTGGAGAAGAGGAAGAGAGATATATGTGCTATTGAGTCAAGAGGTTTGAAAGATTTTCATTGTCAACATCCTCCAAAGTTCAAGGGTGACGAGAACTCAAAAAAAGCTGATCAATGGATTCAAGATGTGTAAAAGATCTTCGAAGTGAATCATGACAGCATGGGATTTATGTAGTGGTTCCAAGGACACAGAGGCTATGTTGTTGATGGTAACTCGAAGATGATGGGTATGGATGGATTAAAGTTAGACTAATAGACCATTTCAAGTAAAGATCTAAGTGGAGGACTTTTGTTAAGAAAAGTATTAGATGTTTTCCTGGTAGATCTTAGGATGAGACATGATGAAGTTTGATAATGTCAAAGAGATGTGAACATCATGGAATTGTTGAGAAGACGAGGCTTCCTTTTGAAATAGCATTTTGGTGCTTAGGTGTCCACGAAGAGACTTGTATTGAAGTTAAGGGGCACTACACATTAGGGGTGAATACTACCTTGGTTAAATAAAGTACACTTTGAGAAATAGTCGATACCTTGAGGGGTAAAGTCGAGCATTCGAGTTAAACTAGATTTGCGACTCAGATTAATAAGTATGAATCTCATGACGATTATAGGAGTGAGAATATATATTTCTTTGATAAGTGACAAATCTCTGTGTGGTTTAGGAGATGGTAAGTACGAATAGTGATTTTAGATGAAACTATAGACGCATAAGTGTGAATTTTGGGTGATGTCTAGATAAACATAAAGAGTTAAGCCTTGAAGTATTGAACCGCATGTTACTATTAAATGGAATTGAAAGTACATAGTACGAGAATACTTAGAGATTGTAACAATGTAAGCTTTGAGAGTATAATAAAGGATGGTAAGCATTTAGAGAATGTGGATATTTTTGATAGGTTAGAGGGATTAATCAAGATTTTATTTGGGATCCTAAGATTGTTGAACTTTAAGTCGATGATTTAAAATCCACAACGTTGGATGGAGGACCATGTAACACCTTAAACTTGTGTAATCGAGGGAGTCGAGGCAACCAAGTGATAAATAATTCATGTTATGGATGGAAGTGTTTGAAGATTTACTACAAATGTTGTGTTATGAATAGAAGAGTTTTAGTTAGTGAGATTACTAAGACGATTAGAGTCAATGATAAAAAAGACCTGATATTGTATCTTAAGATGAAATTAGACGATTAGAGTCAATGATTTATGGTTTAGTTATTGGTCATGGGAAGTCAAACGTTAAGATTTAAAATGAGTGTTTCAGTGACTAGATGGACAATGAAAAATATGTAGATCTTTGAGATATTTTACTACAATGTTATGAGGACAAGGTTTATAGCTAATTATTTCTTAGTAAGTGCTTATTGGGAATAGTTGGGAAATTGTTCTTTAGGACGTTTGATTGTTAGGATTCTTTCAATTTGTACCTCGATGATGGTTGCAAAGGAATAAGAATTTAGTGATTTAACGAAATTTTGGAGAATGTGCCAAGAAAACTTGTTGGATCAGCACATAGAGATGTAGCTTATGACAATTGAAGATTCACGAAAGGAATTATCTCACCTATAATTCAGACATTGTTATTATAAGGATATGCCAATGACACAAAGGTATTACTTGAATGCATGTCATGGGGGTTGTTATTGTGTTCGTCAATCAAAGGAGTTAAATGTTTGTTTGATAGGAAACAATTGAGCATGAAATGGAAAAGTTTGGTGGGAATTAGTAAGGCTTCATTTATTGGAATTACTATAATGATGAAATACGAAGTATGATGGCAGATGAGCTAAGCAAATAAAGGACTCTAGATGTTGACCATAGGGACGGTTGAATGACGATAGAGGTGAAAAGTGTTTGAGATATATTTCAGATGTAGAATATTTCGTAAGAAGCGTGAAAATTAGGAGGAATTAAGGTTTTGTTTGAATTGTTGAAGGAATTCTTAATGACCAGGATGATAAGCTTCTTCGAAGGAAGAAAAGTTTAATAGTAAGAGGAAAGATAAAAGAAAATCCAGTTAGGTTGGATAAAATTTTGGGATATGGCGCACAATGGTGTGTACCAATTGTGGTTGTCATAGAAGAGAACAATTTTTGGGAAAAGACATACAAGAGTAAGCTAACTAATGATTTCGAAATAATGAAGAGATAATCATCGAGCTACAAAGAAAGGACGCGGCAAAATTGAGAAGTATTAGAATGAATGTTGGCAGTGGATGTAGGAAAATTATTTTCGGGTTTGTCCATAATTGCGAAGTATGTAAGAAATTGACTAGTGAAGCATGAATTTGGGGTGTTAGGCATGAGACAAATGTAGGTCTTAATCAGTGAATGAAATTCAAGTTGGATTTTTGTTGGAGACCTGACTCTTGAAATGAAGTACTAATTTGGAAGGAAGTTTGTGTGTCATAAGTAGTATAGTTTTGTAATGTTATCGAAAATATTTAAGGAGGCTTGGATCACCAAGCAGATGTGGGGATGGAATTATTAAAGTTATAATTAGACCAATATTTTAAGGTGTACACTACGATTTGACGTAGTTGTAGGACTAAAGAAAAATTGAGGATTTGTGGAATATGGAGAAATTTAGGAGTTCTCGGCAGTAGTGATTGGTTTGTGCTCAGTGTGTTGGTGTCATACACAGTGTTTCAGTTTGGTACCAAACGGATGTTTCGTACCAAGTGGACGTATATGAGGCTATGTGACATAGCTATGGGCGATTGTACTTCGTCAATAGGATCAAAGTAATAGGGAAATACAGGAAACTTAGTGGACCTTGAGAAGATTGTTGACCGCTTGTGCATTAGGATAACCTCGAGTGTAAGTCGCAAGGAGCACTATCACAGTTCGATTAAGATAGTCCAAGCCACCATCATGGTTGTTGGCTATTTATTGACAAATCGAGGTACTGATCATCCTTAATCTCTTATTGATAGTAGACAAAATCAAGTTGAATGGAACGGACGAGCCTTATCGGCTATGGTAGTGTCTAGAGTTATTAAGTATATATGAGCAGGGATAGATGACATTTTCTTCATGGAGGTATGACGAAACAAGTTCGATCATGTAAGTTGAGTTGAGTGCAAATCTGGTGCGGTTATTACTCTTACTTTAAGTTTTGAGGACGAAACTTTTTTTGGAGGGTAGTAATGTAAGACCCATATTTTTAAATTTTAATTTATGTATTCTAGTGTGTTTTGGTATTGAACTCTGAGGCTTTTTAGCCAAGTTATTGATATTTTGTGACTTTAATGCCCAAAAATATCTTTTTGGAGCCCCGATTAAATTTATTCGTCGAGGAAATTGATTTACAATTAATCTTTTGTCGAAAAGAAAATTTTTTGAGAAGCAGCGTTTTCAGAAAAATTCATCTACCGAATTGAATTGCGACGAGCGAAGATATTTTTCTAAAAATATGGTTTAAGGAGTTATAGATGAAACGGTAATTTCGATAAATATCTAGATATTTCTAGATATTTTATATATGTATATATATATATATATATGGAAAAGAAAAGGAAATAGAAAAGAGAGAAAAGAAAATAGAAAGGAACGAAAAAGGAACAAAGGAAAACTGAAAGAAAACAATTTCCTCCCAGCCTTCGCGTGAACTTCTTCTTCTTCCTCCTTCACTGTTTCGAAAACCAAAGCCACTCATATACAAATCTTCACTTTTTCGTCTAGATCTAAGCTTCATTTCGCAAAGAGATAGAAGGGAAAGTTACTCATCTCCACGCTATGGTGCTAGTGAACTAACTTTGGAAACAGCGTCGCGAGCAAAGATTTTACCATAATTAATTATGGTATGCTAACCACGTGTTAGAGCTATCGTTAAGGTAAGGGATCCTTTCAAACTTTTAGTTTGCATTAAGGGACTTATTTGTAGTTGTGTGGACAATAAATTTGTGGGGTTTGAAGTGTAGATTTGGGGAAAATGAATTTAATGTTTTTATGGGTGAAAGTTTGGAGTTTGGTTTTTGGTGAAATTGATGAGTGTTTCATGGAAAAGAAATTTGATTCATCTATGTGTGTTGTTGAGGAAAAGAAATTTGATGTGGTTGAGTTGTGATTTGTGAAAATTAGTTTGGCATGTGTTATGTTTGAGTTTTGAGGAAATTGGTGGTGATTGATGATTGAACTTGGTGTGGATTTTGTGGTTTTTGACTTTATCGAATTTAATGTAAATTGTGGATTAAATTTGATGTGTGTGGTAGAAAATAAATGTTTGAGTATGCTCTGTGTGGAACTTGAATATCGTTAGAGTTAAATGAGTATTAAAAATGGGGAACCTTTTAATATCTGCATTTACTTAATGACTGTCGTGAAAATCGTTATAGTTAAATGAGTATTAAAAATGGGGAATCTTTTAATATTTGCAATTACTTAATGGGGAATCAGATGGGCCACGAGCTGATTCCATGTGACTTTTTGGTTTATCTTATCCTTGCGGGGATTGTCGCATCGTGTAAGGTCCACGATTGTAAGTCTCATTGTTTTAAACTCTAATTTATGTTTTTTTTAGTGTATTTTGGTATTGAACTCTGAGGCTTTTTAGCCAAGTTATTGATATTTTGTGAGTTTAATGCCCCAATTTGAATTATTCATCTATACATAACTTAGATTAAGTACGGTGAATCTTTTGTCGAATAATAATTTATTTATGTTACGAAGAATTTAATACCAGGCAACTTGGTTAAAAATATCTCGGATTGCTGAAAATTGCATCTGTTAATTGAGTTGCGACGAGAGTGGATATTTTTATCAAATGGTTTGAGAGGTTATGGGTGAAATGGTAATTTTAATGAATATCCAGTTATTTTTAGTTATTTGTTAAGTTATAATTAATAT
Source organism: Cicer bijugum (assembly GCA_037974875.1). Classification (NCBI taxonomy): domain Eukaryota; kingdom Viridiplantae; phylum Streptophyta; class Magnoliopsida; order Fabales; family Fabaceae; genus Cicer; species Cicer bijugum. The sequence goes on from JBBPBT010000487.1 coordinate 5,252,887, forward strand.
AAATAAAAATATATGTTTGGAGGGAAAAAGAAAAAATTAAAAGAAAGGAAATAGAATGGAAGGAAAAAGGATTAAAGGAAAACTAAAAGAAAATCATTTCCTCTCAGCCTTCGTGTGAACTTTTTCTTCTTCCTCCTTCACTGTTTCGCAAACCTAAACCCACAAATACAAATCTTCACTTTTCTTCTAGATCTAAGCTTCGTTTCGCGAAGGGATATAAGGGAAAGTGGTTCATCTCCACGCTACGGTGCTAGTGAACTAACTTTGGAAACGACGTAGTAAGCGAATATTTTACTGAAATTAATTACGATACTGTAATCGTGTGTTAAAGCTGTCGTTAAGGTAAGGGCTCCTTCCAAACTTTTTGTGGTTGTGTGGAAAATAAATTTGTTGGGTTTGAAGTGTAGATTTGGGGAAAATGAATTTAATGCTTTTATGGGTGAAAGTTTGGAGTTGGGTTTTTGGTGAAATTGATGACTGTTTTCATGCAAAAAGGAAATTGATTCATCTATGTGTGTTGTTGAGAAAAAGAAATTTGATGTGTTTGAGTTGTGGTTTGCTAAAATTAGTTTGGCATGTGTTATGTTTGAGTTTTGTGGAAATTTGTGGTGATTGATGATTGAACTTAGTGTGGATTTTGTGGTTTTTAATTGATAGAATTTAATGTAAATTGTGTATTAAATTTGATGTGTGGTGGAAATTAAATGTTTGAGTATGCTCTTTGTGGAATTTGAAAATCGTTAGAGTTAAATGAGTATTAAAAATGGGAAATCTTTTAATATCTGCATTTACTTAATGATTATCGTGAACATCGTTATAGTTAAATGAATATTAAAGATGGGGAATCTTTTAATATCTGCATTTACTTAATGATTATCGTGGATAGAGTCAAAGTTTGCTCATGCATTTCATTGTACATGGCGACTGGATTGGCCATGGTGATAGTGGTGACTGGATGGGGCAATTGATTGGGGCAATTGATTCAATCGATTGGGCAATTAATTGGGCAATTGATTGGGCAATCGAGTGACAGCATAGCTGAGCCACTGACTTAATGTCAATCGATTGGGAAATCGATTTCCCTGCATATTCTTCCAAAAATACATAAACTAACTCAATCACATTCATACACAAATCCACATCTTAACACTTAGCATTTTCAACACAATCACCACGTCAACTTGAGTTTTGAAATCGTTTTACAATCTAACATACTATCACACAATTCCAAAACATAACTCTTAGTAAAATCAACACAATCACAATTTGAAACAACCACGACTCGTGTGCCAAACACCCTAATGCAATGCGTATATGCCAAAATGCATGGACTCGGAATTCCAAACCAAAACCCTCCTCGAAGGGCCGTAAATCATAATTGTACCGCCTATCGCAGGCCAAAGTACCAATTACCGAGGTGTCACCTATCACGAGTCTGCATGATTTACTAAAAAGCGTAAACCATAAACGTACTGCCTATCACGGGCCCGTATCGTTTACCAAGGTGCCACCTATCATGGGTCTGCACGGTTTACTAAAAAGAACGTAAATTGTAAATGTACCGCCTATCACAGGCCAAAGTACTCTTTACCAAGGTGCCACCTATCACGGGTCTGCACAATTTACAAAAAACCGTAAATCGTAAATGTACTGCCTATCACGGGCCAAAGTACTATTTACCAAGGTGCCACCTATCACGGGTCTGCACAATTTACAAAAACGTAAATCATAAATGTACCGTCTATCACATGCCAAAGTACTATTTATCAAGGTGCCACCTATCACGGATCTGCACGATTTACAAAAAGCATGAAAATGCATGAGCGTATACTGACTCCATTCACAACAATCGTTAAGCAAATACAGTTATTAAAAGATTCCCCATTTTTAACACTCATTTGACTTAAACGATTTTCACGCCAAACATTAAGCAAACAGACATATTAAGAGATTCCCCATTCTTAATATACTTTTGACTTAAACGATTTCTAGAAAAAAAAACATTCAGTAAACAAGTCATTAAGAGATTCCTCGTTCTTAATACTCATTTCATTGAAACCATTTTCAAAAAAAAACAAACATTAAGTAACCAAGACATTAAGAGATTCCCCATTCTTAACGCCCAGTTAACTTAAATGATTTTCAAACAACATTAAGTAACTAAGACATTAAGAGATTCCCCATTCTTAACGCCCAGTTAACTTAAAAGATTTTCAAAACAACATTAAGTAAACGAGACATTAAGAGATTCCCCATTCTTAATACTCGTTTAACTTAATGGTTTTCAAATTCTACACAGAACAAACTGAAACATACTTTCACATTCAGTCTATAATTCACACCAAATTAATTTCCACACAAACCACACAAAACACATCTCAAATTTCATCAGCATCAATTAAGAACACGTCAAAATCAACGAACACAAATCAACACAATCCACCCCTCAAACACACAAGTTTCATTTACTCAAAATCATACATAAAAGAGTTTAAATTCATTCACCACGAAACATTCATCAATATAACCAAAACCTAACTCTAAGATTTTTCCCGTAAAGCCTCAGATACATTTTCCAAAATCAATACTCTAACCCTAACAAAATTCTTTTCCACACATCCACCAGTAAGTCCCTAAATGCAAACTAAAAGTTTGGAAGGAGCCCTTACCTTCACGTTAGCTGTAACGTGCGATTACAGCACCGCGAGCAAATCCGGTAAAATCTCTGCTTGCAATGCCGCTTCCAAAGTTGAACCCTTAGCACCGTAGCGTGGTAGTGAGCAACTTTCCCTTCTATCTCTTCGCGAAACGAAGCTTAGATCTAGATGAAATGGGGAGGTTTGTGTTTGATGGTTTTGAAATCCATAACACCGTTTTTCTTCGTTTTCAAAACAACGAGGAAGTATGAAGCTGAGAAATCCTTGCTTTCTTACCCATTAAGCATTGGGTTTCTCTTCTTGAATCAAAAGAAAGCAAAACAAAAAGAAAAGAGAAAGAAGGACGATGGTTTGCGATGGAGCTTCCTCTGTTTCTTTTCTTTTTCTCGTTTCCTTTCCAGCACACATATATATATATAACTTACAATTCGATATATATATATATATATATATATATATATATATATATATAAACTTATAATATATATATATATATATTATACTTAAACTAAACTCAAACGAATATCTAACAACTCTTACACACCTCACTTCATTCCCATCTTAATCTATTTTAATAAAAATATCTACTCTCGTCGCAACTTAATTGTCAAATACAATTTTCAGCAACCTAAGATATTTTGAACAAAACCGCCCAGAATTAAATTCTTCGAAACTTAAATAAATTATTCTTCGACAAATAATTTTAATTCAATTTCCAAAAATATATTTTCGGCCTTTAACTCACTAAATACCGAAAACCGGGTTAAAAGCCTAAGCAATTTAACACAAAATACCCTAAAATTGTATAACTTAGGATTTAAAATTACGGGTCTTACAGTGCCAAAATTGCTAAGTGCGATTGTTTAGATTTGTGTGTATGTTTGATTGATCTCGAAACCCTCTTAAACGTTGAATTTTGATGTTTTCTAATGCATATTCGAATACAGAAGGTTGTATTCGAATACAAACATCCTATTTTAGCTACTGACTTATGTGTAGTCGAATACATACATGTTGTTTTTGCTACTGACTTATGAAACAACCTTGTATTCGAATACAACAGTGTAGTTTTGTGAAAAAATTCATTTTTCAACTTTGTTTATGCATGTCTAACATATGGTAACCCTTTCAAGGTGCATGCTAGGTTGAAAGGCCATTTTATGCATTTGAAATTTAAATGCTATGTGTTAATTGTTAATTTCGGTTGGTGACACTTTACAACTATTGTGGAAATCTGGGCTTTTCCCTCATATGAGAGAGAACCAGGATCATCCTACCGATTAGTACCCTGTAGATGGGAAGGTAGTTGGACACACCTGACTGGAGCTGTGTCAGGAGGATCTTGCGGTGCGCGTGGAGATCACTTGGGTTGTACAGTTTTTGTAGTATGATCAGATTAGATGGACGTATAGGGACTAGATGTCTTTCTTTTTGGGTGTATCTATTTTAATTTGGAAGACTATACCTATACTAATATTGTCACCTTGATATTTTATTTGATGGGTCCATGTACCACTTTTTGATGTCACGTGCAAGAGTTAAAATTCTTGGGGAAGTACTTTTGTACAGGTGTCTACCGAGAATACCCTCGGGTTTGAGCTATGTCTGATAGGCCTCATAGCCCCAGCTAGACTTTTATTTTGATGTGTAAATATTTTGGATTTGTATTTCAAAAACTATTCTGCTGCTTGTAAATATTGTTGACTTTTGTTGTTGTATTACGACTTAAATATTTATCCAAAAGTATTTCATTCTTTATTTCTTTGTTTTTATGAATTTGTTTTGAAAAAAAATACACTTGCACTGTTAAAAATCGGAGTGTTACAACTATGGTATTAGAGCTTTGGTTTGGATTTCTTTGGGGCCGTGGAGTTTTCGGTTATAGATCGTAGGTCAACCTGTAGGTTGGGAGTCGTTATCTGATCATGCGTTGGGGCAATTTGTCTGAGTTGTTAGATCAGGGGTAATTATTATGTGTTGATATAGTCAGAAGTTAGTTTTGGAATGATTTGAAGTGGTGTTAAGACTCTTCTTGTTGATGGTTTTATAGGATACAATGCCACCAAGAAGGAATGACGCTCCAAGAAGTGGAAAAGATATTTGAAATAATTAACTGTCAGGCAAGAGTGAAGGTCAACTATGCCACTTATATGCTATTAGGGGATGTTGAGTATTGGTGGAGGAGTGCAAGGTTGTAGATGGGATCAGATCATGAGGAGGTGAACTAGGAATCATTCAAAAGAAAGTTTTTAGACAAATCCTTCTCGATGAATATCGGGACTATACTGGGTGATAATTTTCTAAAACTTCAACATGGGAACATGACAGTGGGTGAATATGCCGCTAAATTTGAATCGTTGACAAGGCATTTCAGGTTTTTCCATGAAGAGATTAATGAACAATTCATGTGTCATCGTTTCCAAGACGGACTAAAGTATTAGATTCAAGACTCTGTCTTATTCTTGGGAATTCAACGTTTCCAAGTTCTTGTGGAGAAATATAGAGAAGTTGAAGATATGAAGAATAAGAGGGCTAGCCGAGGAGGGAATTTTAATTCAGGAGGGCCTAGTCGGGTAAATTATCAGAACAAGGGGAAACAAGTTGCCAAACCTTATAATCGACCATAGAATAACAATGAGGGGCAAAATAGTTCGGGGAACCCAAATTTCAGAAGACAATTGGGACAAGGGAATCAATGTTTTTGATGTGGGGAAGAGGGACATTATGCTAATGTTTGTACCTCTAAGGGACTTACTTGCCATAATTGCCACAATTGCCAAAAGCCAGGGCACATTGCAAACTGCACTTTTTGATTTGGAGGCAACCCATTCCTTCATTGTTATGGATTGCGTGAATCGTTTGAAGTTATATGTGTCTGCTTTTCCTTTTGATTTGGTTGTTTCCACGCCTACTAAGACTTTGATTGTAAATTCTGCATGTTTACATTGTCAAATAACTATGCAGAATAGGGATTTCATGGTTAATTTAATTTGTTTACCTCTATAATCACTTGAGGTCATTCTCGGTATGGATTGGATGTCGTATCATTATGTGATCTTGGATTGTGCGTGCAAACTGGTTCTTTTCCCTAAACCAATAGTTGTTAAGTACCTAGCCGCTAACAAACTCAGAGTGTCTCTAATAGAAGGAACTCATGGGTTTTTGTCTTTGGCTAATATGGAGGCAAAGATAAATGTGAACATAGAGGATGTGATGCTTGTCAATGAGTATTGGGACGTATTTCCAGCAGATATTCTAGGATTGCCACCAGTAAGATAAGTGGAATTTTTCAATGATTTGCAACCAGGAACCAAACCTATTTCAATTGCACCGCATCGAATGTCGCCATTAGAATTAAATTAGCTCAAAGGAAAAATTGAAGATTTGTTGGAGATGAAATTTATTAGACCAAGTGTATCACCATGGGGAGCTTCAGTATTGCTAGTTAAGAAGAAGGTCGGAAGCTCGCACTTATGTGTGTATTATAGATAGCTTAATAAGGCAACTATTAAGAATCATTATCCTTTGCCACACATCGATGATTTGATGGATCAGTTGAGAGGAGCCGCGATATTTTTGAAGATTGACTTGAAGTCGGGTTACCATCAGATTCGAGTAAGGGAAGGAGATATTTAGAAAACTACTTTCAGAACCCGTTATGGACATTATGAATATCTTGTTATGATGTTTGGAGTTACCAATGCACCAGCAATTTTTATGGACTACATGAACATAATCTTTAGTCCATTTCTAGATAAATTTGTTGTGGTGTTCATTGATGATATATTAATTTATTCAAGGACTAAGGAAGAACATGGAGAACATTTGCGCCAAGTTCTTGAAATTTTACGCGAGAAGCAATTGTATGCCAATTTGTTGAAGTGTAAGTTTGATGAGGACATAGAATGCATAACCAAGGAAGAAAGCCTATAAGATATTCAAGGTCTTGGAACCCCTATGACAAGAGCAAGGTCAAAGAAGGCGAAGGAGGTTCTAAATAACTTGATAGCCACTTTATTTGAAGCAAGTACAACTCATGAAGAATTGAAGCCCAAGATAGTCAATTGCTTAACCCAAATTGAAGAAGTTAAGGAATGAAGGCGACATTTATGTGTTATCAAATTTTAATATTAGTTTTAATTAAAGTAGTAAACTAAATTAATAAGAAATTTGGGTGTAACTATTAAAATTTCAGTTAGGCCAAATTTAGAGAACTTTTTAGGCAGATTTTGAATATTGTTTTTTGTGAGGCTTTGCTCTCTAGAGTTCTTGAAAGAATTCATCTTAAACTTATCAAGGTTGTTAACCCTTGTGGCGTTCTCCTTGGTTTATCAATCCTTAGATTGTGGCATCATTTTGTTCTTGGTTTCTTTGCTGAAAAATAATATTGAGTTTCCTTTACATCAAACCCTAATACTCCAATTCTTCCAATTTTCGTGATTAGTAACCTGCGTTCATATCTCGAGTTCTATATATTGGTTTTTAGTGATTCAAAAGCCTAACTTGCATTTCGGAACGTCATCTTTCACCTCATTTTGGAATCGGCCAAATCGGAGTTTCACAGCACCGTCTATCGCAGTCCAGCTATACGCAATTTTTCGCTCAAATTTGTAAGTTTCTGACGTAGAACGATCCTTAAAGTAAACCATGACTATTAGGATCATATCATTTGGTACCAGAGCTTGTCTCTAGGTTTGGAATTGAGGAAAATTTTGTTTATGCATTTTTTTTCTTGTGAAACCTAAATTGTTGGTTGGGTTGTTTTGTTGAATTGTTGTTCTTAGTTAATAGGTGTGTTGCTGCTGCTTGAAAAAAAATACAAAAGAAAAGAAGAATACAAAATAAAAATAGTATTGTTAAAAGTAGTGCACACTACCTATTTGACAAAATTCCTTAGATTAATTTTCCAATCACATTACTACTGCTTTGTGTTACTCTAAATTCTTCATACTGATTTTTGGTTCAAAATATTAAAGTTCTTGTTGATTCAATTAAGAACTTGAAGAGATCAATTGAGTGGAGAAAGGCAAGAGAGATTCATTATATATAAAAAAAAGGCAAATTGAGTGAAACATGAGTGACAAATTCAAGAGTGTAAACACGTGAGCTATGTGGTGAGGTCCTTTATTTTTTTCACTTTACTTGTTTTCTTTTGTTTGTTTAAAGTATGGCAGGAATAGGTGGTGATGATAGCCCTCCTCCAAGAGTAAACAACAGATTGTTAGTGGAGGCTATAACTGCTCAAATGCCAAGAATGTTGAGGGAACATACTAAAGATTTACATGCTAGAATTGAATAGTTAGAAAATCAAGAAAATCATGGTGATGACGGAGGTAGGAGAAGGAGAAGAGAAACTGAAGGTGGTGGTAGAGGAGATAGAATAGAGGGAGTGAAGCTTAAAATACCATCTTTTCAAGGAAAAAGTTATCCGGAGGCCTACCTTGAGTGGGAGATGAAAATTGAACAACTCTTTTCATGCAATAATTACACGGCAGAGAAGAAGGTAAGGGTGGAAGCCATGGAATTTACTGATTATGCACTCATTTGGTGGGACCAATTACAAAAAGAAAGAGTGAGGTGTGAAGAACCAATGATGGATACTTGGGTGGAGATGAAGAGGTTAATGCGAAAGAGAGGTGTTCCTTCTTACTATCATAGAGACCTTCACAATAAGCTTCAAAGGCTCACACAAGGTAGCAAAAGTGTGGATGATTATTATAAGGAGATGGAGGTGTGCTTAATTAGAGCAAATACTAGTGAAGATAGGGAAGCTTCTATGACACGTTTCTTACAGGGGCTGAATAGTGATATAAGTGATGTTGTGGAATTACAAAATTATGTGGAGTTGGAGGATTTAGTGCATCAAGCTACTAAGGTAGAACAACAACTGAAAATAAAAGGTGTCAGAAAGAATTCTTCTAACTTTAACTCCTATAGTTGGAAGGATAGAAATAAGAAGGAGGGAAGTACTTCATCCAACACATCCACAGTTGCACCTCAGAGAATTCAAAATAAATCCAATGATGCTCATAAGAAAACAAAAAGTAGGGAAATTAAATGTTTCAAATGCCTGGGAAGAGGTCACATAGCTTCTGAATGTCCAACTAAGAAGACCATGTTGCTTAAGGAGAATGGAGATATTTCTAGCGGGTCATCTTCTGAATTTGCTACATCTAGTGATGAAGAGAATGAGGAAGAAGTTGTTGAGGGAGGAGACTTATTTATGGTTAGAAGAATGTTGGGCAGCCAATCAAGAGACTTGGATGAAACACAAAGGAAGAATATTTTTCATACACGATGTCTCATCCAAGGTAAGTTATGTTCTTTAATTATAGATGGAGGAAATTGCACTAATGTTGCAAGTGCAAGAATGGTAGCAAAAATGAACCTAGTGATTAAACCCCATCCAGAACCATACAAACTTCAATGGCTTAGTGAGGAAGGCGAGCAAATTGTGAGTAAGCAGGTCGAAGTGAATTTTTCTATTGGGAAGTATGAGGATACAGTTATATGTGATGTAGTTCTGATGGAGGCTTGTCATTTACTTCTTGGAAGGCCATGGATGTATGATAAGAAAAGTAACCATGATGGTTATACAAATAAGTTCTCTTTTATACATAAAGAACGCAAAATTACTCTTGCTCCTTTGTCTCTAAGAGAGGTTGGTGAGGATGAATCCAAAATGAGAGAGAAAAGAAAAAAAAAAGAGAAAAGAAAAGAAAAAGAAAGTGAAAAGAAAGAGAGAGAGAGATAGAAAAGATAAAAAGAGACAAAAGAAAGAGGGAAAAGAAAAAAAGAATGAAAAGAAAGAGAGAAAAGTACAAAATTTGTTCATAAAAGAAAAAGAGGTTAAAAAGGCTATGCAATTAAAAAAGTCATTGTTATTGCTTTTAGGCAAGGAGAGTGACTTAAAGGTTGTAGATCTTACCAATTCTTTTCCTAGTGAAGTTGTTTCTTTGTTGCAGGATTTTGAAGATGTAATTCCCAAAGAGGTTCCTCAAGGCCTACCACCTATAAGAGGTATAGAACATCAAATTGATCTCATTCCAGGTGTTTCATTGCCCAATAGGCCAACATATAGAGCTAACCCCCAAGAAACCCAAGAAATCCAAAGGCAAGTTGAAGACTTGATGCAAAAGGGATGGGTGCAAGAGAGCTTAAGTCCATGTGCAGTCCCCGTTATTCTTGTACCTAAGAAAGATGGAACTTGGAGGATGTGAACTGATTGTAGAGCCATCAATAATATCACGATAAAGTATAGACATCCCATTCCTAGATTAGATGATTTGTTGGATGAATTGCATGGTGCTTGTGTGTTTTCAAAAATTGATCTTAAAAGTGGATATCATCAAATTAGGACTAGAGAAGGAGATGAATGGAAAACATCCTTTAAAACAAAATATGGCTTGTATGAATGGTTAGTCGTTCCTTTTGGACTAACAAATGCGCCTAGCACTTTCATGAGGTTGATGAACCATGTGTTAAGGTAGTTTCTAGGGAAATTTGTTGTGGTTTACGTTAATGACATTTTGATTTATAGAAAATCTTACGATGATCATCTTTTGCATTTAAGAAGTGTGTTGGAAGCTCTTAGGCGTGAGAAATTGTATGCAAACATGGAAAAATGTGTTTTATATACAAATCATGTAGTTTTTCTTGGTTTTGTTATTAGCTCACAAGGAGTGCAGGTTGATTAAGAAAAGGTGAAAGCTATTCAGGAGTGGCCAACTCCTAAGAATGTTAACGAGGTAAGAAGCTTTCATGGCATAGCTAGTTTCTATATGAGGTTTGTTAAAGATTTTAGTACATTAGTTGCACCTTTAAATGAAGTGATTAAAAAGAATGCGGGATTTAAATGGGGTGAAAAACAAGAGCAAGCATTTGGTACCCTCAAAGAAAAATTGACTCATGCACCTACTTTTTCATTGCCTAATTTCTTTAAATCTTTTGAAATTGAATGTGATGCATCAAATATGGGGATAGGGGTTGTTTTAATGCAAGAGGGGCATCCCATTGCTTATTTTAGTGAGAAAATTAATGGTGTTGCCCTTAATTACCCTACATATGATAAAGAATTGCATGCATTAGTGAGAGCACTACAAACATGGCAGCACTATCTTTTACCAAAGGAATTTGTAATACATAGTGATCACGAATCATTGAAGTATTTAAAGAGCCAAGGTAAGCTCAAAAAGAGACATGCCAAGTGGGTTGAATTCCTTGAGCAATTTCAGCACATGATCAAGCATAAAAAAGGTAAGTCAAATGTTGTTACTGATGCACTTTCAAGAAGGTATGTTTTGTTCTGTACTCTTGAAACTAAGTTTATTGGTTTTGAGGTAATTAAGGAATTGTATGAACATGATCCCGAATTTTCTCAAATATATAAATCTTGTGTGCATGCTGGCCAAAATGGGTATTTTAAGAATAATGACTATTTATTTAAAGAAAAGAGGTTATGTGTGCCGAAAAGTTCCATTAGGGATTTGCTTGTGAAGGAAGCACATGAGGGGGATTAATGGGACATTTTGGAGTACAAAAGACTTTAGACATGTTGCATGAACATTTTAATTGGCCACACATGAAACGTAATGTACACAAATTGTGTGAAAGATGCATTGTTTGTAAGAAATCTAAGTCTAATGTTATGCCTCATGGTTTGTATACTCCTTTACCAATACCTAACTCCCCTTGGATTGATATTTCTATGGATTTTGTTTTAGGTCTTCCACGGTCTAAGAGCGGAAAGATTCAATTTTTGTGGTGGTGGACAGATTCTCCAAGATGGCTCACTTTATACCTTGTAGAAAAGTGGATGATCCTTGTCACGTGGCAGATTTGTTCTTTAAAGAAGTAGTTAGACTTCATGGTGTACCCAGAAGCATTGTGAGTGACCGAGACACTAAATTCATTAGTCACTTTTGGAGGACACTTTGGGGTAAGCTTGGAACTAAACTTCTCTTTTCCACGACTTGCCACCCACAAACTGATGGCCAAACTGAGGTAGTAAATCGAACAAATCGATTCTTTAACCACTATAACATGAAGTCAATCGAATTCCATAATCGATTGAACTGGGATAGTATGGATCTGAAATATGCGCAGCAGTTTAATTCTTCTGCATAGTTCTCTTTACTCTTGCCATAGTAGGTTGATTTGAGAATGAATCTGAAGTAGTATGAGCAAGATTGTAGTTAGTATGGATCAAAAACAGAGAAAAAATCGAGATTTGCAGAGGTTTGGACGCTGAAGTAATGAGAAATCGATGTTGGGGTTCGATTGCAACTGCTCCTTTTATACTGCTGGGTATGTAAATCGATTGGTCCAATCGATTTAGTTACCGTTGCTGGGGAAGATCAAAGAACGGGTGTGTAACGACTAGTAAAAACATGTAATGGTAATAAAGTCAGTCGATTATCCAAATCGATGTCCATAGTTACCTAATTGATTGTTACAATTGATTTCGTATCAGTTCAGAAACTTCAAATAACAGACCAGACGGGTATCCATCTCAGCATCGATTTCCCCAATCGATTCTTTAAGTGAAACTCTCAATACAGTTCTACCAATCGATTTCCCAAATCGAATTCGAATATGCTCAGAGATCTTTCATATTAGTTCAGAAGCTAACTTGTCTCAGCATCGATTACCCAAATCGATCCTTTAAATGAAAATCTCAAATCAATTCTGACAATCGATTACCCAAATCGATTTCGAGCTTGTTCAGAAATCTTCCATATCTGTCCAGAACCTAAGTTGTATCAACATCGATTATCCAAATCGATCCTTTAAAAGAAGATTTTAAACCTATTAACAACAATCAATTTTCCAAATCGATTTCGAGGCAGAGTTAGGTGGAATTCTTCAACTTTGAAGTCTGGGTCTAAACTAACCGATTTTCCAAATCGATTCTTTAACCGCTATAACATGAAGTAAATCGAATTCCATAATCGATTGAACTGGGAAAGTAAGTACATATGAAGCTTCCTGGAAATGTCATATCGATGTTCCAAATCGATTTTGAGAGTAAAACTTGAGAAAATAGACATATTATGTGTCAAGTCGACTAGGGCAATCGATTTTATAAAGACATTTTCCTGTGTATCCACAGGATAATCAATTTTCCCAATCGATTAGACTCATAACTCAGATCTGACTAGGATCTATTATGCTCAGTTTCATCCTAATGTGATGGAAGCTATCCTTTGGCAATGCTTTGGTGAAGATGTCTGCTAACTGCTCAGTTGTGTTGACGTACTCTAACTTGATGTTTCCACACTGAAACTGATCTCGGATGAAATGATGCCGAATTTCGATATGTTTGGTCCGGAAATGCATAACTAGGTTTTTAGTGATACTGATCGCACTTGTGTTGTCGCACAAGATGGGAACAGTTCCTAAGTCCACACCAAAATCTAACAGGTGCTGCTTCATCCACATGATCTGGGCACAACAACTTCCAGCTGCAATGTACTCAGATTTAGTTGTTGACAAAGCAATACTGGTTTGTTTCTTGCTGAACCAATATACAAGTGAATTGCCTAGCAAACGACAAGTACCTGAGGTACTTTTCCTATCCAGTTTGCATCCAGCAAAATCTGAATCCGAATAACCAACCAAAGAACAAGTTGATCCCTTAGGATACCACAATCCAAGGCTCCTAGTTCCAACTAAATACCTTAAAATCCTCTTAACTGCACTAAGGTGAGACTCTTTAGGATTGGATTGGTATCTCGCACACATGCAAACACTGAAAATAATGTTAGGCCTGCTTGCTGTGAGATAGAGCAATGATCCTGTCATGCCTCTATACCTAGTAATATCCACTGGTTTTCCTATTTCATCTCTATCTAAAAGGTTTCCTTGGCTCATTGGAGTATCAATGGGCTTTAAGCTATCAAAGGAGAATTTCTTTATCAAATCATTACAATACTTTGTTTGACAAATGAATATACCTTGCTTGCTTTGGTTAATTTGAAATCCCAAAAAGTATGATAGTTCACCCATCATTGACATTTCAAATTGACCTTTCATCAAATTTTCAAAATTTTGGCACAATTTGTCATTTGTAGATCCAAAGATTATGTCACCAACATAAACTTGGACCAGCAAGATATCCTTTTCAATAGTTTTTATGAAAAGTGTCTTGTCAACATTTCCTCTTAAAAAGTTTTGTGAAATGAGGAAATTGCTAAGCTTCTCATACCAAGCTCTAGGAGCTTGTTTCAACCCATATAGGGCTTTTGTTAGCTTATACACATGATTAGGAAATTCTGGATTTTCAAAACCAGGTGTTTGGCTAACAAAAACTTGCTCTTGGATCTCACCATTGAGAAAGGCACTTTTCACTTCCATTTGATAAATCTTATAATCCATTATACATGCATAAGCAAGGAGTATTCTAATGGCTTCTAGTCTAGCTACAGGGGCATAGGTTTCATCAAAATCTATTCCCTCTTCTTGGTTGTAACCCTTGGCCACTAACCTAGCTTTGTTTCTAGTTATGACACCATTCTCATCTAGCTTGTTCCTAAACACCCACCTAGTTCCTATGATGTGCTGGTTTTCTGGTTTAGGTACTAGCTGCCACACTTTGCTCCTCTCAAATTGGTTTAGGTCCTCTTGCATAGCAAGTATCCACTCACTATCTAGTAAGGCTTCCTTAATGTTCTTAGGCTCAATCTGAGATACAAAGGTTGTAAGGTTACAAAAGTGTCTAAGGTTCCTTCTAGTTGCCACTCCTTTTGAGATGTCACCTATGATGTTATCTATGGGATGGTTTCTATTGAACTTCCACTCCTTAGGTAACTCATCTATTCCAATAGGTTCAACACAGTCACTATTTGTTGGAGGTGTAGGTTCCTTTGGGTCTAATGGTTCAGATTCTATAACTTCATCCAAAGAGGCATCAACAATAGAAGGAGTGTTGTTCAAGTTTTCTTTAAAAAGTTCATCAAATTTCACATGAATTGACTCTTCTATTGTCTTGGTTCTCTTGTTATAGATTCTATAGGCTTTGCTAGTTTGGGAATAACCTAGAAAGATACCCTCATCTGCCTTGGGATCAAACTTGCCTAGGTGTTCTTTACCATTTTTCAAAACAAAGCACTTGCAACCAAACACTCTAAAGTAGGAAATATTAGGCTTTCTACCCTTGTACAACTCATAAGGAGTTTTTCTAAGTATTGGCCTAATCAAAACCCTGTTGACAACATGCGTAGCAGTGTAAATCGCATCAGCCCAGAAATACTTGGGAGTATTTGAAACTTTCAGCATGGTCCAAGCTAACTCCTCTAAAGACCTATTCTTCCTCTCCACTACACCATTTTGTTGTGGTGTCCTAGGGGCTGAAAACATGTGATGTATGCCATTCTCTTCATAGTAAGTATCAAAAGAATCATTTTGGAATTCACCTCCATGATCACTTTTGATGGACATAATTTTCTGACTTATTTCATTTTGAACTAAGTTTGCAAACTTTTTAAAAACAGAAAATGTGTCACTTTTATGAGTCAGAAAATAAGTCCAAGTGAATCTAGAATAGTCATCGATTAACACAAATCCATATAGGTTACCTCCAAAACTCCTCACTTGGGAAGGTCCAAACAAATCCATGTGGATAAGTTGCAAAACCCTATTGGTTTTGACCATATCTATTGGGGGAAAATAAGACTTGACAAGCTTACTTTTCTCACAAGAATCACACAGCCTATCCTTAGAAAACTTTCTATTGGGAGGACCTATGACTAACTGCTTGCTAACAAGTCTATTCAAATGATCAATATGAATGTGTGCAATGCGTTTATGCCATAACCATGTCTCATCAGCATTTGATAATAAGCAACAAATAGAATTAGCAGGCATAGCAGTCAAATCTAGCATATAAATGTTATTAACTCTATCACCTACAAATTTCATCCTCTTATCATGCTTGTTCTCAATTATGCAAGAAAGTGGTGAAAAGCTTACTTGAAAACCATTGTCATATAGTTGACTTATACTTAGAAGGTTATGTTTCAGCCCCTCCACATATAAGACATTTTTAATTATGACAGTTGATTCGCTGCCAATGTTACCTTCACCGCATATCTTGCCTTTGTTATTATCGACGTACTTTACAAATCCACCTTCTTTTAGATTTAGGGACAGAGACATTGACTTGTCCCCTGTCATATGCTTTGAGCATCCACTATCAAGATACCATTGGTGTTTAGTGGATCTCAAGCATACCTGCAATAAACTCAGAAATTCAATTTAGGTCCCCAATTTAAATTGGGTCCTGGTGGGTCAGTTTGAACATATTGTGTCTTGACTTTCCAAATCTGTTTCCATCCTCTATTGGCAAGTCTTTTTAATTTGCAATTGTAAACAAAATGTCCTTTTCTACAACAAAAATGACAAGTAACAGCAGAGGATGCATACTATTTTGGTTTGACAAAGACATTATGCAAGTGGCTAGGTTTCACAAAATTCTGGTTATGCTTAACATTACCATATCCTATGCCATGTTTAGTCCTTTTCTGATTAGCATGCATATTCTGGTTAAAACGAAGTCCAGATTTTATATTGACATTTCTCTTGTTTCTAAGAATATCATTCACTTTATCCTTGCTACTAGAGAATTTCAATAAATCAGACTTCAATAATGCAACAGAATTCTCAAGTTCAATGCATTTGGCAGATTTATCATGTGAGTTCCTTTTTAATTGTTCACATAAGTCCTCAATCTTCCTATAATCAGTTTTCATTTGATCATGAAACATACATTGTTGTTCAAGCATTTTCTTAGTGCTAACTAACTGCTTAACAAATTTAACATATTCATCATGCAGTTCATTAAATGCATCATGCAGTTCATCAAAAGAAGGATTATATTGAGAACTTACCTCACTTTCTGATTCAGAATCCGTGTTAGCCATGAGGCACAAATTTGCTTCTTCAGTTTCTGAAGATGTGGAGGATTCTTCATTGTCATTCCATGCAATATATGTTTTTCTGTTTTTCTGAGCTGGTTCCTTGCCTTTAGTTTTAGAATTTTTGTTTTTGTTCTACTGCTTGTAACAATCAGCCTTGATATGACCAGTTTTTCCACACTCATAGCATGTGATTGTCTTACTGTCATTGTTCTTTGAGTTGGATTGTTTTCTGAATTTACTGTCTTTCTTTTTCAGAAATTTCTTAAACTTCTTGACAAGTAATCCAAGTTCAGGTTCCTCATCATCTTCACTGCTTGATTCATCTGAGCTGCTCTCATGTTCAGATTTAGACTGCTGTGTTTGGGCTTTCAACGACAATCCTTTTCGTTTTCTGTCAACTTGCTCAGCTTCATTGAGTCTATGTAGTTCCATTTCATGCTCCCTCAGTTTTCCAAACAATGTAGCTATTGTCATGCTTCCTAGATCTTTCAATTCTGCAATGGCAGTGATTTTTGGTTGCCATTCCCTAGTCAAACACCTCATCACCTTGCTAATTTGTTGATCATCATCAATCTCTTTGCCTAAGGCATTTAGGTTGTTGACTATGTGTGTAAACCGGGTCTGCTTGTCGTTCACTTATTCTTCTTTCTTCATGCTAAACAATTCGTACTCGTGCATGAGGGTATTTATCCGAGCTCTCTTTACGTATATGGTTCCTTCATGTGTCTGCTGAAGTGTGTCCCACATCTGTTTTGCTGTCTTGCAATTTGAGACTCTGAAGAATTCATCATGACTCAAGGCTGTGTATGTTCTAGACCAAGGTTATTTTGAAACTTATTTTAGTAAATCGATTTGCCTAATTGCTTTATTAAAAATTAGTTTAGCTCTGGGACATTCACACTCGATTGTGTCAATCGATGTAGACAAACAAAAAATAAAGATTTGATTTGATTAATCGATTTTCCAAATCGATTAGCTTGCAAGGCATGCCATTGACTTGCACATTTTAATTTCAGTAAATGTACCAATCGATTTGTCTAATCGATGTAAACAATCAGTTCAGTCCTGGTGATTTAAACAATCGATCTGCCTAATCGATTTGTGGCAAACTGGCTCTCTGACTTGCACAATTTATTTTCTAATAAGTGTACCAATCGATTTGCCTGATCGATTGATAGCCTGCTTAATTTTCCATAGGATGTGCAAATCGATTTTGCCCATCGATTGATTAACCTAGACTGCATAATATCATTCAACCCTGTTACAAAATCGATTTTACTAATGGATCTTCAAGCTTTTGTTGATTTCTTGAGTTCCAAGTAATTGTCTCAAGTTTGTAGGATTGAGTTGTTGTTCCTGAAATTTTTCTCAGTTCACAATGTCAGACTTATTTGCAGATGTATGTTTGTCAATAATATCAAAAACGAACATATGTCTAACAGTTGAGTTTGCCTATAATAGGTTGTTCATATCACTACTCGTTATTCTCCCTTTGAAATTGTTTATGGTTTTAACCCTCTCACCCCTCTTGATTTAATGTCTTTGCCAAATAGTTCTACTCTAATGCATAAGGATGGGAATGCTAAGGCTAAATATGTTTGAAAATTACATGAGAAGGTAAAGGCACAAATTGAAAAGAAAGTGGATAGCTATCCTCGACAAGCTAATAAAGGAAGGAAAAAGGTTGTGTTTGAACCAGGAGATTGGGTTTGGGTTCATTTAAGGAAGGAAAGGTTTCCTTCTCAAAGGAAATCTAAGCTCCAACAAAGGGGAGATGGACCTTTTAAGTGTTGTCCAAAATTAATGATAATGCCTACAAAATATATCTTCCAGGTGAGTATGGTGTTAGTCCTACTTTCAATGTGGCTGGTTTGTCTCTTTATGATGCAGCTGAAGAAGATTGCAATTTGAGGGCAAATTCAGTTTGTAACACCCCGATTTTTAACAGCGCGAGCGTTTTTTTGTTTTTTTAAACAAATTCATAATAACAAAGAAATAAATAAGGAAATACTTTTGAAATTGTTTATGATTTAAACCCTCTCACCCCTCTTGATTTAATGTCTTTGCCAAATAGTTCTATTCTAATTCATAAGGATGGGAATGCTAAGGCTGAATATGTTCGAAAGTTACATGAGAAGGTAAAGGCACAAATTGAAAAGAAAGTGGATAGCTATGCTCGACAAGCTAATAAAGGAAGGAAAAAGGTTGTGTTTGAACCAGGTGATTGGGTTTGGGTTCATTTAAGGAAGGAAAGGTTTCCTTCTCAAAGGAAATCTAAGCTCCAACCAAGGGGAGATGGACCTTTTCAAGTGTTGTCCAAAATTAATGATAATGCCTACAAAATAGATCTTCCAGGTGAGTATGGTGTTAGTCCTACTTTCAATGTGGTTGATTTGTCTCTTTATGATGCAGCTGAAGAAGATTGCAATTTGAGGACAAATTCAGTTTGTAACACCCCGAATTTTAACAGCGCAAGTATATTTTTTAAAAAAAATAAATTCATAATAACAAAGAAATAAATAAGGAATTACTTTTTGGATAAATATTTAAGTCGTAACACAACGACAAATAAGTCAACAGAATTTACAAGCAGCGGAATAGTTTTTGAAATACGAATCCAAAGTATTTACACATCAAAAAGTGGTACATGGACCCCATCATAATAAAATGTCAAGTTGACAATATTGGTATAGGTACAGTCTTCCAAATTAAATTAAACATAACCCAAAAAGAAAGACATCTAGTCCCTATACTTCAACCTAATCTGATCATTCTACAAAAAACTATACATCTCAGATGATCTTCACGCGCCCCGCAAGATCCTCCTGACACAGTCCTGGTTCTTATCTGAGGGCGAAGCCCAGATTTCCACAATATTTATAAAGGGTCACCAACCGAAATTAACAATTAACACATAACATTTAAGTTTTTAAATGCACAAAATAACCTTTCAACTTAGCATGCACCTTGAAAGGGTTTTCATATGCCAAACATGCATAAATAAAGTTGAAAAATGAAGTTTTTAACAAAACTGCACTGTTGTATTCGAATACAGCATCTCTGTATTCGCATACAATGTTGTTTCAGCATTCAACAGCAAAAATGACATGTCTGTATTCGAATACAGCCTTCTGTATTCAACTGAACAACAAGTCAGTAGCAAAACAACATGTCTGTATTCGAACACAACCTTCTGTATTTGACTACACAGTAAGTTAGTGGCAAAACAACATGTCTGTATTCGAATACAACCTTTTGTATTCGAATACACATCAGCCAACAACAGAAAAACAACAAAATTCAGCATTTTTCAGCTTTTTAAAGGGTTTCAAAATCAATCAACATTTACCCACAAATCCAAACAATCGCACTTAGCAATTATAGCACAATCACCATGACGACTTGAGTTTCAAAAAGGTTTTGCAATCAATCACACTTACACACAATTCCAAAACATTCACACATAGCAATTATAGCACAATCACCACGACAACTTGAGTTTCAAAATGGTTTTGAAATCAATCACACTTACACACAAATCTGAAACATCCACACTTGGCAAATATAACACAATCATAGTGACATCTTGAGTTCAAACACTAAATCATAATCTTGAATCAAACACGACTCATGTGCCAAGCACCGTAATGCAATGCGTATATGCCAAAATGCATGGGCTCGGAATTCAAATCAAACTCTCCGAGAGTGGAAAATTATAATTGTACAGTCTCTCACATACCATCACTTATTACCAAGGTGCTACCTATTACAGGCCCGCACGATTTATTAATATTTAGCCTATCACAAGTCTTACACCTCAATTCCAAACAAAACCCTCTGCGAGAGGCATAAATCCTAAACGTATAGTTTCTCATGAACGAACACGAGTGCAGTCTCTCATGGATAAACACGAGTGCAGTCTCTCACAGACAAACACGAGTGCAGTCCCTTCCGGACAAACACGATTTTCAAGGGTGTAGCCTCTCACAAACAAACACCAGTGCAGTCTCTCACGGACAAACACAATTTACTAGGGTGTAGTTCCTCACGGACAAGCACCAGTGCAGTCTCTCAAAGACAAACACAATTTACTAGGGTATAGTCTCTTACGAACAAACACCAGTGCAATCTCTCACGGACAAACACAAGTTCAGTCTCTCACGGACAAACATAATTTACTAGGGTGTAGTCTCTCACGGACAAACACCAGTGCAGTCTCTCACGGAGAAAAACAATTTACTAGGGTGTAGTCTCTCACAGACAAACACCAGTGCACTCTCTCACAGACAAACACAATTTACTAGGGTGTAGTCTCTCACAGACAAACACCATTTAAGTAAATGCAGATATTAAGAGATTCCCTATTCTTAATACTCATTTAACTCTAACAATTTAGACGACAATCATTAAGTAAATGCAGATATTAAAAGATTCCCCATTTTTAATACTCATTTAACTCAACAATTTTCACTACAAACATTAACTAAACAGAGATATTAAAAGATTCCCCATTTTTAATACTCGTTTAACTCTAATGATTTTCAAATTCCACACAGAACATACTCATACATATTCTCAAATTCAATCACACAATTCACACCAAATCACATCAATTCATTTTTCCACAAAATCCACACAAACACATCTCAAAATTTATAAATATTAATTATGAACACGTCAAACACGACAACCACAAAATTATCTCAACCCACTACTCAAACACATCATATTTCATTTCCTCAAAACCACACATAAATGAGTTAAATTCATTTTATATGAAACACTCATCAAAATCACCAAAGCCCAACTCTAAAATTTCACCCATAAAAGCATTAAATTCATTTTCCCCAAATCAACACTTCAACCCTAACAAAATTCTTTTCCACACAACCACAGATAAGTCCCTAAATGCAAACTAAAAGTTTGGAAGGAGCCCTTACCTTAACGATAGCTCTAACACGCGAATACGATACCGTAATTAATTTCGACAAAATCTTCACTTGCGATGCCACTTCCAAAGTTAGTTCGCTAGCCCCGTAGCATGGAGGTGAGCAACTTTCCATTCTATCTCTTCTTGAAACGAAGCTTAGATCTAGAAGAAAATTGGAGTTTTGTGATTGATGGTTTTGAAAACCCTTAATACCGTTTTCTCCATTTTCGAATCAAAGAGGAAGAGTGAAGCTAAGAAATCCTTGTCTTCTCACCCACCAAGCCTTGGGTTTCTTTTCTTAAAGCAAAAGAAGGAAAAAGAAAATGGAAGAAGGAAGAAGAAAGGTCCGCGAACAGGGAGGGAAACATGTTTTAGTTCCTCTGTTTCCTTCTCTATCTCTATCTCAATTTTTAATCCAATTTTCAAAAATATATTTTTGGCATTTAACTCACTAAATACCAAAAACTGGGCTAACAGCCTAAGAAATTCACCACAATATACATTAAAATTGTATAATTTAGGATTTAAAATTAAGGGTATTACACAGTTCAAGAAGGAGGGAATGATGAGGACATATAATGCATAACCAAGGAAGAAAGCCTAGAGGATATTCAAGGTCTTGGAACCCCAATGACAAGAGCAAGGTCAAAGAAGGCGAAAGAGGTTCTAAATAACTTGATAGCCACTTTATTTGAAGCAAGTACAACTCATGAAGAATTGAAGCCCAAGATAGTCAATTGCTTTGTTGGAAAACTATGACTTCTTTTTGATTAACAACAAGAGAATTAAGATCAACTCCAACTAGTTAGACATAATTCCCAATTTCAATTATGCACCAATCATACAATTTACAAACACAGCGGAAACTTAAAATCACATACAAGATTTATTCAAGGAGCATGCAAAACAAGCAATTAAACAATGCTGAAAATTAAAGAAGAGGGATAGGAAAGATTGCACCAAGATTTATCCTAGTTCAGCCGTTGATCTAACGGCCTACATCCAGTCCTGTAATCATAATCATGATTCCAGCTTTTTTCACTATAGAATGAATTTGAGTACTTTTACAGATTTTTCCAGTCTTCTACACGACCTATCAATCTAACTCCCTTCACTTCTATCTTGTCACCCCTTTGATCCTTGTAGTTTATCCCCAAACTCACACAAGATCAAAGTAGACTTCCTCTTGATGATCCCACACCAACAAGGATAGCCACCAGTTTCCAAACTGGATTTGTTACAGCTTCAATTACAAGGAATTGTCTTTGTCACGAACAAAGAAGAATAGTATCAAGAAATGTGTTCAATCATTCTAGCACCACACAAAATATTTGATATGCCAATGAATATTTTTGTGTGTTAAAAAGACTTTTCTTTTAAAAAATGTTTTTGGTTGTATTTCTGTTCTTTTCAAATATTTGAGGCACCACCTATATATATTCAAGACAGACACCAGGACAATCGATTGCCCAATCGAATTTGTAAGGAAACAATCGATTGCTGCATCGAATGTCGTATATTCTGGGTTTCTGAAATCTTGAATTATATAGGCTTCACTTGATTGGTCAATCGATTGATCAAGTTACTGAATCAGACCTGATGCTATGGAAACCTTTCAATCGAGTGAGCAATCGAGTTGGGCAAAACTGGGTGCTCACTGTGATATGAAATGTTGCATCAATCGATTGTTCAATCGATTGTCGTGATCCAATGATTCAGACCTGATGCCATAATTTCCTTTCAATCGAGTGAGCAATCGAGTTGTTCAAAACTGGGTGCTCACTGTGATATGAAATGTTGCATCAATCGATTGTTCAATCGAGTATCGTGGTCAAAATGACATAGATACTGCAGACAATCAAGTTGCCAATCGAGTGAGCAATCGAGTGGCCAATCGAGTGGGCACAGACTGAGTGCTCTCTGTAACTTGAATTTGAGCATCAATCGAGTTGTCAGTCTATTGTGCAATCGACTGAACAATCGACTGATCTTGTTACAGTCCTTAGTTGTTTAAGACAGTTTATGTGCCATTCGATTGATAACCCATTCAATCGATTGTTCAATCGAGTGTTTACAGTTTTAAGTTTCATAACACATGAATGAATGACAAAAACTCATTGGCATGTCTTGTGTGAGACTCTAGTGATTGATTACTTAACTTTGATACCTAGACACTTAATACAACTATACTAAAACTGCATCTTCCTCAAGTGCATCCTCCAACTATGGTTGATTCCTTGAGTTGCAAACTATTGTTCCAAGTGTTGTAGTGTCTTCATGTATGCCTGAAATGTTTCTTCATTCAAAACATTAGATCAAGCAACTATTTAATGTGCACTTGTATGTTTGGTACATAAATCAAAAACTAGATCAGGGAAGCTTATTGCTCACAATCTCCCCCTTTTTGATTTAATGACAAACATACAATTAATATTGAGATTATATATATAAAAAATTCTCCCCCTGAGTTTTGGAATGCATGATGCAAACAATTTAATGCATGACCAGGGAGTGAACAAATTTGTGTAACATGTATTAGATTCAGATGAAAAATAAAGCATCAGAGCTTAGTATGTATCAGATGATGAATGTGCATTAATCAGGACATGTGTAATGCAATATCAGCAAAAATAATGCAGCAGTACAATATCAGCATTTTGCACAAAATCAATATCATATCATTAGAGTTATACTATCAGTATTTCATCATAATGTTAATCCAGCATATACAACATCAGATACAAACCGGCACAGAATCACATACAACGAATCAAATACAACTTAATCTCAGATATTATAATCTCATATTAATCAAAATAATCTCCCCCTTTTTTGTCATTAATACAAAAAGACATACGACAAAAAAAATACAAGAGGAAATTAATGGGCAACACATGTAAGAACAAGCAAGCAACCAGAGACAATCAAATAGCATCAAAATAAACCTAGACCACTAAAATCTTAGGCTTGATCCTTATTATCACCAGCAGGAGGAGGAGAGATCGCTGTATTACCCTCAACAGGTGTCTTCTCCCCATGAGAATCAGAACCAATCTCAATGTTCTGGTTTGGTTCAGCAGTTGATTGCCTCCCAATCTCTACAATGTCTTCGAAAGACATCTTGAGACCCAAGTGCTCCTGGATGTCTGAAACGTCCTTCTGAACTGATTCCAAGGCTGTTTGAAGCTTTAGAAGAGAAGCTTCTATCCTCTCACTGTGTTCAGTCTGGTGTTGCAGAATCTCCATCAGCTTTGCCATGATCTCAGAAGATCCTTCAGCTGATGTAGGTGCTTGGGCACTTGTCTGGGCTTGATCAGCACTTGGTTGTGCATGATCAGCAGGTGTTGGAGTCCTTGTCCAAACATTGTTGATCCTTCTTATCTACATTTGGTTGACAATAGCTTCACCAAATGTATGAGTGGTTGTGAGTGATTCTTCATTGGCTAGAGACACCTTGAAATGCCTCAGAATCCTCATAACCAATTGGGGATAGGGCAGGATGTGTTTCCCTTGTGCTGATTCATGCATGTTCAACAGCACAATCCAAGCCCAACTCATTTTCAGTTCCTTGTACAGTCCCCATAGCAAGACAACGTCTAGCCGCTGTACAACTGCATGATTTCCGGCTCTAGGTACTAACATTCGTGTTAGCACATACATGAGCAGCCTGTGCTCAACCTTCATTTGACCAGCTTGAATGGTTCCTTTTTCAACAAATCCTTCCATCATCAACTCTTGTAAGGCAGCATGTTTGTTGATGGAGTTTTCCCAACCTTCATCTTCAGGAGCGTCCTGTGCTCGGCCATCGATAGTATATCCACAGAACGGCAAACCAGTTAACTTTGAAAACTCTTCAAAGGTCATTGCCATTCTTTTACCTTTTACTTCAGCAGCAAAACCAGTCTTGGTGAGGATGAAAGTGGAATAGAAGGCTCTTACCAGTTTTGGATAGACATCCAAAGAACAGGTAAGGAGGTTTTCCAAACAATGGAACCTTAAATGGTTTTGAAAGGAAAAACCATTTTGATCAAAATAAGGAAAATCCAGAGTTCTGGCATCTTGGATTTTTCTTTTGGCAAAAGAATCTGGGACAGCCTTCCCTTCAGTAACCTTCTCTTGTGAAGGCTTAGCCTTTTTAGGTGGAGATGAAGGCTTCTTCTTCTTCTTCTTCTTCTTCTTCTTTAGCTCTTTCATTGCGTCTCCCAGCAGTTTTTCAGACGGAGGAACCTTCCTCTTTTTGCTAGCTTCAGGAGTAGTGGCAATACCTTTGCCTTTGTCCTTCGCTTGTACCTTATGAGTAGGGATTGAGACCCTTTTTGCTAGAGGTGAAGGAGGTGGAGGAGGTGATGGTGAGGGAGTTCTTCCACTAGAGGTAGAAGAATAAGAAGATGAGCTGGATGGTTGAACATTTCTGGATGAAGGGCCAGCAGAGGTAACAGCTGGTTTCCTACCCGTTTGTTTAACTCTAGCCATTGAGTAATATGAATTTGAGGTTGATTGGATGAAGAACAGATTGTAGTTTGATGAAGAAAATGATAGCAGAATGCAGTATTGGATTGAGAAATCGAGTAGTGAAGTCCAGATTTATATAGTACTGTTGACATTCGACTGCCCAATCGACTGTCTGCATTTCTGGGTTTAAAATATGACCGTTACACTCATCCAACGGCTATAATTTTCTCAACGGATACTTGTCAATCGATTACCCAATCGATGCTCGGGTTTTTTGATTTCCAAATGTCCTCTGACTTGTGGTTCACTTAATCCAAACAGTCGCGTGTCCAATCGAGTTTTAACCAACTTTCAGTGCATCACTCGATTACCCAATCGAATATCGAAACAAAAAATCAGAAAAACTGGTTCCAGATACATGAACACTCAATTTGCCATCCGATTGACATGATGAGAACTTCAACAGACATGCTTCTGAGAAACTAGCAATCGAATGCCCATTCGATTGAAGCAAACATAAAATAGAACAGACATAAACAAAATAAAACTGAGACCCATCCATTCGATTGTGCAATCGAATTTCCAAATTGACAAAATAAGGCAGTTTTCATCAATCAGTCGATTTCACAATCGACTATTGAGTGAATTAATGCCAATTTGGCCACAGGACACTCGATTGTGCAGTCGAATTGGGTATAAGGATCAGATTTCATTGGGATCAATGATGCCCAGTTTCATTCTTATAAAGAAGAAACTGTCCTTAGGCAAGGCCTTGGTGAAAATATCAGCCAACTGCTCAGTTGTATTGACATATTCCAACTTAATCTTGCCCTGTTGATATTGATCTCGACTGAAGTGATGTCTTATTTCAATGTGCTTGGTTCTAGAATGCATGACAGGATTCTTAGTAATGTTAATAGCACTAGTATTATCACACAAAATAGGCACAGTCCCTAGGTCCACCCCAAAATCAGAGAGGTGTTGTTGCATCCAAAGAATTTGAGCGCAACAACTACCAGCAGCAACATACTCAGCTTCAGCAGTTGAGAGTGCTACACTGTTTTGTTTCTTGCTATGCCAAGAAACAAGCGAGTTACCTAGAAGTTGGCAAGTACCTGAGGTACTTTTTCTGTCCAATTTGCATCCAGCAAAGTCAGAATCAGAGTAACCAACTAGAGTGCAAGTGGATCCCTTAGGATACCATAAACCAAGATCTTTGGTTCCCAAGAGATATCTGAAGATTCTCTTGACAGCACTGAGGTGAGATTCCTTAGGATTGGCCTGGTATCTAGCACACATACACACACTAAACATGATGTCCGGTCTGCTAGCGGTTAGGTAGAGAAGAGATCCTATTAGGCTTCTAAACACAGTCACATCTACAGCTTTACCCGATTCATCCTTATCTAAGTAGCAGGATTGACTCATAGGCGTGTCAATGGATTTAAATTTTTCAAAATTAAATTTCTTTAAAAGATCACTGCAATATTTTGATTGACTAAGGAAGATTCCATTTTTGCTTTGTTTGATTTGAAATCCCAGGAAGTAAGTCAATTCTCCCATCATGGACATTTCAAATCTGCTTTTCATAGTATTTTCAAAATCTTTACAAAGCTTGTCATTTGTTGATCCAAATATTATGTCATCAACATAAATTTGTACCAACAAAATGTCTTTTCCTTGTCTTTTGATAAAAAGTGTTTTATCTACATTTCCCCTTGAAAAATTTTCTTGTAAAAGGAAATTGCTCAGCTTATCATACCAAGCTCTTGGAGCTTGTTTCAAGCCATAGAGGGCTTTTGTAAGTTTAAACACATGATTTGGAAGCTTAGGATCTTCAAAATCAGGAGTTTGACTTACAAAGACTTCCTCCTTAATGTCTCCATTTAAAAAAGCACTTTTAACATCCATTTGAAATAATTTGAAATCCATTATACAAGCATATGCCAATAAAATCCTGATAGCTTCTAGTCTGGCTATTGGGGCATAAGTCTCATCATAGTCTATACCTTCTTCTTGGTTGTAACCTTTGGCCACTAACCTAGCCTTGTTCCTGGTAATCACACCATTCTCATCCATTTTGTTTCTGAAATCCCACCTAGTTCCTATGACATGTTTACCCTCTGGTCTAGGAACAAGAGTCCACACTTGGTTTCTCTCAAACTGATTTAGCTCTTCTTGCATGGCTACTATCCAGTCAGGTTCCATAAGAGCTTCCTTAATGTTTTTGGGTTCAACTTGTGAAACAAAAGTTGTAAGGTTGCAAAACTCTCTAAGGGATTTTCTGGTTGAAACACCTTTTGAAATCTCTCCAATAATGTTATCTATGGGATGGTTTTTGGCAAACTTCCACTCTTTGGGTAGGTCAACTTCCCTAATAGGTTCCACACAGTCAAGGTTGGTTGGAGGTTCAGGCTCACTGGTTTCTATGGATTCAGAATCCACAACATCATCCAACGACTTGTCAACTATAGAAAGAGTGCTGTTCAAGTTTTCATCAAATTTGACATGTACAGACTCCTCTATAGTTTTGGTCCTTTTATTGTAGATTCTATAGGCCTTACTAACTTGGGAATACCCTAGAAAGATACCCTCATCTGCCTTAGGATCAAATTTACCTAAAGTTCCCTTGCCATTGTTTAACACAAAGCACTTACACCCAAAAATCCTAAAGTAGGAGATGTTAGGCTTTCTCCCTTTGTATAACTCATAGGGAGTCTTTCTAAGAAAAGGTCTAATGAGAACCCTATTCACTACATGAGCTGCAGTGTTAATGGCATCAGCCCAAAAGTACTTGGGAAGATTAGAATCTTTGAGCATTGTCCTAGCAAGCTCTTCTAAGGATCTATTCTTCCTTTCTACTACTCCATTCTGCTGTGTAGTTCTAGGGGCTGAGAAGATATGTTTGATACCATGATTTTCACAGAAGGTTTGAAAAGCATCATTTTGGAATTCACCTCCATGATCACTTTTTATGGATATGATTTTCGTATTATTCTCATTTTGAGTCAAAGTAGCAAATTTTTTGAAAGTTGAGAATGCCTCACTCTTGTGAGTTAGAAAATATGTCCATGTGAACCTTGTGTAATCTTCTACCAAAACATAGCCATATAGGTTTCCTCCAAAACTTCTAACCTGAGATGGACCAAAGAGGTCCATATGCACCAACTCTAAAACTTTCTTGGTTTGAACCAAGTCTATAGGGGGGAAAGAGGATTTGACTAGCTTACTCCTCTCGCAGGAGTCACACAGTCTGTCCTTAGAAAACTTCCTATTTGGGAGACCTAGGACTAGCTGCTTGCTGACAAGCCTGTTCAAGTGGTCCATATGAATATGAGCCACTCGTTTGTGCCACAGCCAGCTCTCATCAGCACTAGACAATAAGCAACAGAAATCATTTGCAGGCAACGAATCAAAATCTATCATGTAAATATTATTAATTCTTTTACCTGTCAGTTTCATACCTTCAACTTCCTTATGCTCAAGCGTCCAGGATATGGAAGTAAAGTTTACCTTAAACCCTTTGTCACACAGCTGACTAATGCTTAGTAAGTTGTGTTTCAGGCCTTCAACAAATAAAACATCCTTGATAATAGCAGTTGAGTTATTTCCTATATCTCCAATGCCAAGGATCTTTCCTTTGTTGTTGTCTCCGTATTTGACAAAGCCACCACTTTTTAAGTTCAGAGACAAGAATTTGGACTTGTCTCCAGTCATATGCCTGGAGCATCCACTGTCCAGATACCAAGACTGATTTCTGGATGCCAAGCATATCTGCATAAAATAATCAGGTTTTGGATTTAGGTACCCAATTCAAATTGGGTCCTGGGGGGTTAGTTTCAAATGATGATTCCTTAACTTTCCAGATTTGTTTCCATCCTCTGTTGGCACGTTTTTTCAGTTTGCAATTGAACACTTTATGTCCTTTTTTGCAGCAAAAGTGACATGTAACAGCAGGGGATGGCTTCTGATTTGGTCTAGTAAAGTTATCATACATTTGTTTAGATTGAACAAATTTCTGATGCCTTTTCATATGCATGTTTTGTTTATAACCAAGTCCAGTTTTAACATCTAGATTTCTCTGATTTCTAAGAAGTCTTTCTAAGTTGTTTTTACCACTGTTGAACTTAGCTACATCACATTTCAGTTCATGAGTTTCTCTTTTCAGTTTTTCATTTATATCTATAAGAGATTCAAGTTTCAAATTAACTTCATCAAATTGTATGCATTTTTCTTCTAGCTGTTTCTTAGTACTAATCAGTTGTTTAAGTACACTAACATGTTCAGAATGCAGTTCATTAAAGGCATCATGAAGTTCATCATAAGATGGATTAGATGTAGTACTTACCTCACTGTCAGATTCTGTGTCAGTATTAGCCATGAGACACAAGTTAGCTTCTTCATTTTCTGATTCTTCAGATGAATCTTCATCATTGTCATTCCAGGCAATGTATGCTTTCCTGTTTGAAGGTTGCTGATCTTTGCCCTTAGTCTTAGTAGGCTTGTTTCTGTTTTGCAGCTTGTAACACTCAGATCTGATGTGGCCTGTTTTACCACATTCATAGCAAGTTATTACTTTGCTATCACTGGTGTCACCCTTGCTGGAGCTTTTTGTTTTTGAATTCTGTGGTTTCCTTGACTGTCCTCCTTTCTTTTTCAGAAACTTCTTAAATTTTCTAACCAACATACCTATCTCAGGTTCTTCACTTGACTCACTTTCTGAGCTTTCTGAATCTTGTTCAGTTTTTGCTTTTTGAGTTTGAGCTTTCAGTGCAATTCCTTTGCTTTTTCTGATTGATTGCTCTGTCTCATTTAATCTATGTAGTTCCATCTCATGTTCACGAAGCTTTCCAAACAGTGTTGCTATAGTCATGTTGGCAAGATCTTTAGACTCAACAATGGCAGTTATTTTGGGTTGCCATTCTCTTGACAAACACCTCATGACTTTTCCTATCTGTTATTCATTATCCACAATTTTTCCCAAGGCATGTAGATTGTTGATAATGTGGGTGAATCTGGTTTGTAGATCATTTATAGATTGGTCTTTCTTCATGCAAAAAAGTTCATACTCGTGCATAAGTGTATTTGTTCTTGCCCGTTTGACATCTGTAGTACCTTCATGTGTTTCTTGCAAAGTGTCCCACATTTCCTTTGCAGTCTTGCAGTTTGACACTCTGAAGAATTCTTCTGCACTTAAAGCTGATGTTATGATATTCTTTGCTTTAGCATTATAACCAACTTTCTTTTTGTCATCATCAGACCAGTCAGCTCTTGGTTTGATAATGCATGATGATCCATCAATACCGGCAATTTTAGGAATGTAAGGACCATTTTCCACTGCATCTAAAATGTCCAGCCCACATGCTTCCAGAAAGATAAGCATTCTTTCTTTCCAGTACATGTATGCTGTACCATTAAAGGCAGGGGGTCTGGTTAGAGATGCTCCTTCTCCTAGGAAATCCAAAGAAGTCATTTTCTTTTATGAGTTTTTCTCTAAAAAAGTTAGGCTCTGATACCAATTGTTGGAAAACTATGACTTCTTTTTGATTAACAACAAGAGAATTAAGATCAACTCCAACTAGTTAGACATAATTCCCAATTTCAATTATGCACCAATCATACAATTTACAAACACAGCGGAAACTTAAAATCACATACAAGATTTATTCAAGGAGCATGCAAAACAAGCAATTAAACAATGCTGAAAATTAAAGAAGAGGGATAGGAAAGATTGCACCAAGATTTATCCTGGTTCAGCCGTTGATCTAACGGCCTACATCCAGTCCTATAATCATAATCATGATTCCAGCTTTTTTCACTATAGAATGAATTCGAGTACTTTTACAGATTTTTCCAGTCTTCTACACGACCTATCAATCTAACTCCCTTCACTTCTATCTTGTCACCCCTTTGATCCTTGTAGTTTATCCCCAAACTCACACAAGATCAAAGTAGACTTCCTCTTGATGATCCCACACCAACAAGGATAGCCACCAGTTTCCAAACTGGATTTGTTACAGCTTCAATTACAAGGAATTGTCTTTGTCACGAACAAAGAAGAATAGTATCAAGAAATGTGTTCAATCATTCTAGCACCACACAAAAGATTTGATATGCCAATGAATATTTTTGTGTGTTAAAAAGACTTTTCTTTTAAAAAATGTTTTTGGTTGTATTTCTGTTCTTTTCAAATATTTGAGGCACCACCTATATATATATTCAAGACAGACACTAGGACAATAGATTGCCCAATCGAATTTGTAAGGAAACAATCGATTGCTGCATCGAATGTCGTATATTCTGGGTTTCTGAAATCTTGAATTATATAGGCTTCACTTGATTGGTCAATCGATTGATCAAGTTACTGAATCAGACCTGATGCTATGGAAACCTTTCAATCGAGTGAGCAATCGAGTTGGGCAAAACTGGGTGCTCACTGTGATATGAAATGTTGCATCAATCGATTGTTCAATCGATTGTCGTGATCCAATGATTCAGACCTGATGCCATAATTTCCTTTCAATCGAGTGAGCAATCGAGTTGTTCAAAACTGGGTGCTCACTGTGATATGAAATGTTGCATCAATCGATTGTTCAATCGAGTATCGTGGTCAAAATGACACAGATACTGCAGACAATCAAGTTGCCAATCGAGTGAGCAATCGAGTGGTCAATCGAGTGGGCACAGACTGAGTGCTCTCTGTAACTTGAATTTGAGCATCAATCGAGTTGTCAGTCTATTGTGCAATCGACTGAACAATCGACTGATCTTGTTACAGTCCTCAGTTGTTTAAGACAGTTTATGTGCCATTCGATTGATAACCCATTCAATCGATTGTTCAATCGAGTGTTTACAGTTTTAAGTTTCATAACACATGAATGAATGACAAAAACTCATTGGCATGTCTTGTGTGAGACTCTAGTGATTGATTACTTAACTTTGATACCTAGACACTTAATACAACTATACTAAAACTGCATCTTCCTCAAGTGCATCCTCCAACTATGGTTGATTCCTTGAGTTGCAAACTATTGTTCCAAGTGTTGTAGTGTCTTCATGTATGCCTGAAATGTTTCTTCATTCAAAACATTAGATCAAGCAACTATTTAATGTGCACTTGTATGTTTGGTACATAAATCAAAAACTAGATCAGGGAAGCTTATTGCTCACATGCTTAACCCAAATTGAAGAAGTTAAGGAATGAAGGCGACATCTATGTGCTATCAAATTTTTATTGGGGGATACGACCTCTGATTTGCGGAAGATTTATGCATAATAATGTCTATTCTAACAATATGTGCAGCAATTTGGTAAATTCGAAATTTACAAAACACAAGATTAAACAAGGTCCCTAATAAACAATTCTAATGAATGTCAAACTATATGGATCATGGTATATATGGAGAAATGCATCAGAAACAATTATTATTCAAGATGTTGATTTTCATGCAATCATGTTAAGACAATTAATCATACAACGTCACTTAACATAGAATCTTTATCATGCATTCAATCAATATCAGAAACGTAATAATTGCAGAAATTTAAACGAGATAAGGGAAAGAAAAGTGTACACAAATTTTTATACTGGTTCAGCCGTCTCATGACGACCTACATCCAGTCCTAAGATCCAACTAGATCTTAGCATGTCCAATAGAACTTCTTAGAATCAGTTTACAGATTTTTACACAGTGCCTCGCACCAATCTTAAACTATTCTCCCTGTTCTATCTTTCCCTCCCTGAATTCCCAAGTTTAAGTCCAATAAACTTGACCAAGAATCCAGTCAAGCGTCTTCTTGTTGACAGCCCTTAACCTTGAAGAACACCACCAGTAACAACTGGATTTTCTCAAAGTAATTTGGTTACAGAAAATGGTTTATAGAAATTGAAACAGATCAATTATACAAAGTTCTTGATCTTCCTTCTTCTCAAAGCAATCTTTCTCAATTCAGTCTTTTTCAATCCTCATTGATCACAAGTGTTGATTGTTCATGGCTGAAAAAGAATGTTCAAAATGATATCAGTTGAGAAAGAGTTAGTGGTAAATTGTATTTTGTGAAAGTTATGAAACTGTTATGTCATGTGTGTTATGAAAGTTATGTATGAAAGCAGTTTATATAGTTTCAAGAAAAACAACATATGAATCGATTTGGCCAATCAATTCATTAAAGTTATAAAGCACACTAATCGATTTGTCCAATTGATTTCACGAATCTTGTTTTTCTTGAATCTTGAAACTGCATAAACTAATCGATTCAACTAATCAATTATTTTAAATGAGTTCTTCAGACTTGGATGAATGTGCATAATTGAATCGATGTTCATAATCGACGTGGCGTGTTTTGTTCAAACAACAAGATCAAAATAATCGATGTACTTAATCGATTCAACCATTTCAGTCATCTCTGTTTCTAAAACTTTTTGTACCAATCGCTTTAGGCAATCGATTCCACTGGTTCCAGGGACACAGTGATTTTCACAAAGCGATTTGCCTAACCGATTGTGGACTTAATTCTAAAGCTCATTTCAACAGTTGGTTCATTCAATCGATTTACCAAGTCGATTGATGCCAAACATAATTCAACAAAAGTAAATTAGTAGATTGTGCCAATCAACTGTGTATGTTCCAGACTAAAGTTATTTTGAAACTTATTTTATTAAATCGATTTGCCTAATCGCTTTATTAAAAATTGGTTTGGCCCTGGGACATTCACACTCGATTGTGTCAATCGATGTAGACAAACAAATAAAAAGATTTGATTGGATTAATCGATTTTCCAAATCGATTAGTTTGCAAGGCATGCCACTGACTTGCACATTTTAATTTCAGTAAATATACCAATCGATTTGTGTAACACCCCGTTTTTCAAAGCGAGGGTGTATTTTTTTTATCGAAAGAAATTAAAAATACAACAAGGAAATAAATAAAACCGAGCAAATTAATAAAATAAAACCTTTGGATATATATATATATTAAGCCATTAAAATTTATAAGCAGCGGAAAAGTTTTTCAAAATATAAATCCAAAGCATGTAATGCTGACAGCAATAGTACAGGTACATCCTTTCAACTTTACATAAAGGTAGCCCAAAAAGAAAGACATATGTGTCCTGAGTGACAACCTAGTCTGATCATTCTATACATAACAAAGAAACTATACGCCTTGAGTAATCTCCACGCGCCCCGTGAGATTCTCCTATCGTAGCTCCAATCAAGCACTCCCATCCATATTCCCATCCGGAGGGTACGGACCGGTAGGATCATCCCGACTCTCATCTGAGGGCAAAGCCCAGATTTCCACAACAAAACCTTCAGTAAACAAGTCATTAAGAGATTCCCCATTCTTAATACTCGTTTCCCTGAAACCATTTTCAAAAACAAACATTAAGTAACCGAGACATTAAGAGATTCCCCATTCTTAACGCTCAGTTAACTTAAACGATTTCCAACAACTTTAAGTAACTAAGACATTAAGAGATTCCCCATTCTTAACGCTCAGTTAACTTAAACGATTTTTCAACAACATTAAGTAACCAAGACATTAAGAGATTCCCCATTCTTAACGCCCAGTTAACTTAATGATTTTCACAAACTCACATTAAGTAAACAAGACATTAAGAGATTCCCCATTCTTAATACTCGTTTAACTTAATGGTTTTCAAACTCCACACAAAACCAACTTTCACATTCAATCCAAAATTCACTCCAAAACATTTTCCACACAAACCACACAAAACAAACTCACACATACTTTCACATTCAATCCATACTTCATTCCAAATCATTTTCCACACAAACCACACAAAACCAACTCAAACATACTTTCACATCCAATCCCTACTTCATTCCAAATCATTTTCCACACAAACCACACAAAACAAACTCAAATTTCATCAGTTATCAATTTAGAATACGTCAAAACAACGAACACGAATCAACATAATCCATCACTCAACCACACAAGTTTCATTCACTCAAAATCATACATAAATGAGTTTAAATTCATTTTCCACGAAGCATTCATCAATATATCCAAAACCTAGCTCTAAGATTTTACCCATAAAGCCTTAGATTCATTTCCCCCCAAATCAACACTTTAATCCTAACAAAATCTTTTCCACACAACTACAGATAAGGCCCTAAATGCAAACTAAAAGTTTGGAAGGAGCCCTTACCTTCACTTTAGCTTTTTCGTTCGATTTCGGTACCGTGAGCAAATCCGGTAAAAATCTCCGCTCGCAACGCCGCTTCCAAAGTTGGTCCCCTAGCACCGTAGCATGGTAGTGAGCAACTTTCCCTTCTATCTCTTCGCGAAACGAAGTTTAGATCTAGGTGAAACGGGGAGGTTTGTGTTTGACGGTTTTGGAAATCCCTAACTCCGTTTTCGAATCCGAGAATGAGGAAGAAGTTGGGAACTTGATCTTTCTCACCCACTAGCCTTGGGTTTCAATTTTCGAACTTAAAGGAAGCAAGAAAAACGAAAATGAAAGAAGGAGGGAGAGAGGTCTCGCGCGGCTGAAGGAGGAAGAAGAGAGTTCTGCTCTCGTCGCAACTCAATTGACCGGTACAATTTTCAGCAATCCGAGATATTTTTAACAAAATTGCCCGATATTAAATCCTTCGTAACGTAAATAAATTATTTTCCGACAAATAATTTTAATTCAATTTCCAAAAATATATTTTTGGCATTTAACTCACTCAATATCAAAAACTAGGTTAACAGCCTAAGAAATTCCACACAAAATACCCTAAAATCGTATAATTTAGGATTTAAAATTAAGGGTCTTACAATTTGTCTAATCGATGTAAACAATCAGTTCAGTCCTGGTGATTTAAACAATCGATTTGCCTAATCGATTTATGGCAAACTGGCTCTCTGACTTGCACAACTTATTTTCTAATAAGTGTACCAATCGATTTGCCTGGTCGATTGATAGCCTGTTTAATTTTTCATCGGATGTGCAAATCGATTTTGCCCATCGATTGATTAATCCCAGACTACATAATATCATTCAACCCTGTTACAAAATCGATTTTACTAATCGATTTGCTTATGGATCTTCAAGCTTTTGTTGATTTCTTGAGTTCCAAGCAATTGTCTCAAGTTTGTAGGATTGAGTTGTTGTTCCTGAAATTTTTCTCAGTTCACAATGTCAGATTTATTTCATGATGTATGTTTGTCAATAATATCAAAAACGAACATATGTCTAACAATCTCCCATATGTCCAACAATTTTAATATTAGTTTTAATTAAAGTAATAGACTAAATTAATAAGAAATTTGGGTGTAAATGTAAAAATTTCAGTTGTGCCAAATTTAGAGAACTTTTTAGGAGTTGCCATTATAAAAGGCAAACTCTAATTTTTCTTAAGGTAGATTTTGAATATTTTTTTTGTGAGGCTTTGCTCTCTAGAGTTCTTGAAAGAATTCATCTTGAAATTATCAAGGTTGTTAACCCTTGTGGCGTTCTCTTATCAATCCTTAGATTGTGGCACCATTTTGTTCTTGGTTTCTTTGCTGAATAAAAATATTGAGTTTCCTTTACATCAAACCCTAATACTCCAATTCTTCCAATTTTCATGATCAGTAACCTGCATTCATATCTCGAGTTCTATATATTGGTTTTTAGTGATTCAAAAGCCTAACTTGCGTTTCAGAACATCATCTTTCACCTTGTTTTGGAATCGGCCGAATCGGAGTTTCGCAGCACCGTCTATCGCAGTCTCCAGCTATACGCGATTTTTCTCTCAAATTTGTAAGTTTTCGACCTAGAACGATCCTTAAAGTAAACCATGACTAATAGGATCATATCAAAGTTTTGGCGAGAAGAAGTGAATTTCTTAGGACATGTGATAACCAAGGAAGGAAACATTGTAGATCCAGCTAAGATTGAGGTGATTATTGCTTGGAGACAGCCTCAGACTGTCACTGACATACGAAGTTTCGTAGGACTGGCAGGGTACTATAAGAGGTTTATTGAAGGTTATGCTAAGATTGTAGCTCCATTGACACAACTTACCAGAAAAGATCAATCGTTCCCATGGACAGAGAAGTGTGAGGAAAATTTCCAGTTACTAAAGAGAAAATTGACGACCTCACCAATATTGGTATTAAGGCAATCTGAAGAACCCTATGAAGTTTATTGTGATGTGTCTCACCAAGGTTTGGGATGTATTCTGATGCAACACAAGAAAGTTGTTGCTTACGCGTTAAGGAAATTGAAGATTCATGAAAGAAACTATCCTACACATGATTTGGAATTTGCTGTTGTAGTTTTTGCATTAAAGATCTGGAGGCACTATTTATATGGATGGACGTTCACTGTGTTCAGTGACCATAAAAGTTTGAACGTAGAGTTTGCACCAGGAATTTTGCAATTCAGAATGATTAAGATTTCAAGTGGACTACTAGAAGACATTGGGAATTCTCAAGATGATGCCTTAATTCAAGAGAAGAGGAACCTAATAGTGCAAGGGAAGACAACTGAGTTTAAGATTGGACCATATAATATTTTGAGTTGTAATGGTAGGATTTGTGTACCAGCAATTGCATAGATGAGGAAAACAATTTTAGAAGAGCCTCATAAGAGTAAATTGAATATTCATCCTAGAGCAACAAAGATGTATCAGGATTTGAGGCAGAATTATTGGTGGCCAGGAATGAAGAGACATGTAGTAGAGTATGTATTAACTTGTTTAACTTGTCAGTAAGCGAAGGTGGAACATCAACGACCTACTAGAATGTTGCAACCTTTAGATATACCTGAGTGGAAATGAGATAAGATTTCCATGGATTTCATAACTGGATTGCTGAAAACAAGGAGAAATAATGATTCTATATGGGTGATAGTGGATCGACTAACTAAATACGCACACTTTTTGCCAGTAAAGACCACCTATAAGGTATATAAGCTAACAGAGATCTACATTGTTGAAATTGTGAGATTACATGAAGTACCATCGAGTATTGTATCAGACCGTGATCCGAAATTCACATCACATTTTTGGGGAGCATTGCATGAAGCGTTGGGAACGAAACTAAGATTGAGTTCAACTTACCATCCACAAATAGATGGACAGACTGAGAGGACAAATCAGTCATTGGAAGATTTATTGAGAGCATGTGTATTAGATGATAGAGGAAGTTGGGATGATGTACTTCTGTTGGTTGAGTTTACCTACAACAATAGTTTCCACACAAGTATTGGAATGGCACCATATGAGGCTTTATATGGGCGCAAGTGTCAAACGCCTTTGTGATGGTATAAGGACGGTGAAAGTATGATTGTAGGACCGGAGATGGTACAACAGACTACAGGTAAGGTAAAGAAGATAAAGGAGAAAATGAAGACTTCACAAGATCGTCAGAAGAGTTATGCGGACAAGCATCGTAGACTTTTAGAATTCGAACAGGGTGACCGTGTATTTCTAAGAGTCACGCCTACTACTAGAGTTGGTAGAGCCTTGAAATCAAAGAAATTGACTCCAAAATTCATTGGACCATATCAGATTTCTACACAAATTGGGCCTGTTGCTTATCGGATTGCATTGCCTTCGATACTGTCCAATATTCATGACGTGTTTCATGTGTGACAGTTAAGGAAATATCCTACAGATTCGTCTCATGTGATCGAACCAAACACAATTCAATTGAAGGATAACTTGTCATTCGATGTAACACCTGTAAGAATTGATGACAGGATGATTCAACGATTGAGGACCAAGGATGTTTCATTGGTCATGGTGATTTGGAACCCAATTACTGGAGATGCGACTTGGGAACTAGAGAGCAAGATGAGAGAACAACACCCTGAGTTGTTTATCGACGCGTAGTTTCAAGGACGAAACTAATTTTAGGGAGGTAGTAATGTAAGACCCATTGTTTTAAACTCTAATTTATGTTTTTTTTTAGTGTATTTTGCTATTCAACTATGAGACTTTTTAGCCAATTTATTGATATTTTGTGAGTTTAATGCCCAAAAATATCTTTTGATGCCCCGATTAAAATTATTCGTTGATAAATAAATTAGATTAAGTACGGTGAATCTTTTGTCGAAGCATAATTTAATTATGTTACGAAGAATTTAATACCGGACAGTTTGGTTAAAAATATCTCGGATTGCTAAAAATTGCATTTGTCAATTGAGTTGCAACGAGAGTGGATATTTTTATCAAATGGTTAGAGAGGTTATGGGTGAAATGATAATTTTAATGAATATCAAGATATTTTTAGATGTTAGTTAAGTTATAAATATATATAAAAATATACATGTTTGGAGGGAAAAAGAAAGGAAAAAGGAAAAGAAAGGATATAAAAAAGAAGGAAAAAGGAAGAAAGGAAAACGGAAAGAAAATCATTTCCTCCCAGCCTTCGTGTGAACTTCTTCTTCTTCCTCCTTCATTGTTTCGCAAACCTAAATCCACAAATACAAATCTTCACTTTTCTTCTAGATCTAAGCTTCATTTCATGAAGAGATAGAAGGGACATTTGTTCATCTCCATGCTACGGTGCTAGTGAGCTAACTTTCCAAGCGACATCACAAGTGGAGATTTTATCATAAATAATTATGGTATCGTAATCGCGTGTTAGAGCTATCGTTAAGGTAAGGGCTCCTTCCAAACTTTTAGTTTGCATTTAGGGACTTATTTGTGGTTGTGTGGAAAACAAATTTGTTGGTTTGAAGTGTAGATTTGGGAAAAATGAATTTAATGCTTTTATGGGTGAAAGTTTGGAGTTGGATTTTTGGTGAAATTGATGAGTGTTTTCATGGAAAAGGAATTTGATTCATCTATGTGTGTTGTTGAGGAAAAGAAATTTGATGTGTTTGAGTTGTGGTTTGTGAAAATTAGTTTGGCAGGTGTTATGTTTGAGTTTTGTGGAAATTTGTGGTGAGTGATGATTGAATTTAGTGTGAATTTTGTGGTTTTTGAATTGACTGAATTTAATGTAAATTATGGATCAAATTTGATGTGTGGTGGAAATTAAATGTTTGAGTATGCTCTTTGTGGAATGTGAAAATCGTTAGAGTAAAATGAATATTAAAAATGGAGAATATTTTAATATATGCATTTACTTAATGATTGTCGCGAAAATCATTAGAGTTAAATGAATATTAAAAATGAGGAATCTTTTAATATTTGCATCTACTTAATGATTGTCGTGGATAGAGTCATAGTATGCTCATGCATTTCATTATACATGGCGATTGGATGGACCATGGTGATAGTGGTGACCAGATGGGCCACGAGATGATGTCATGTGATTTGTTGGTCCATCTTATCCTTGCGGGGATTGTCGCTTCGTGTAAGGTATGCGATAGACTACACATTTTTGGTAAATCATGTTGACATGTGATAGGTGGCACCTCGATAAATAGTACTACAACTTGTGATATGCGGTACATTTACGATTTACGTTTTAAGTACATCGTGCTGACCCGTGATAGGTGGCACCTCGGTAATTTAGTACTTCAACATGTGATAGGCGGTACAATTATGATCTACGGCCCTTCGATGAGGGTTTTGATTGGAATTATGAGTCCATGCATTTTGACATATATGTATTGCACTATGGTGCTTGGCACGCGAGTCATGTTTGATTTAATGTTATGATTGCGTGTGTAAACTCAAGTTGTTGTTGTGATTATGCCCAAATTTCTAAGTGTGATTGTTTTGATTTGTGTGCATGTGTTGATTGATTGCGAAACCTCGCAAGTCATGTTTGATTCAAGGTTATGAATACGTGTGTAAACTCAAATTTTTGTTTTGATTGTGCCAAA
Organism: Cicer bijugum; assembly: GCA_037974875.1. Lineage (NCBI taxonomy): Eukaryota > Viridiplantae > Streptophyta > Magnoliopsida > Fabales > Fabaceae > Cicer > Cicer bijugum. Next base: position 5,294,622 of record JBBPBT010000487.1, read on the forward strand.
ATTACTAAGTGTGATTGTTTGGATTTGCGTGTAAGTATGATTGATTTCGAAACCCTCTTAAAAGTTGAATTCTGTTGTTTTCTGTTGTTTTCAGATGTGTATTCGAATACATAAGGTTGTATTCGAATACATACATCCTATTTTAGCTACTGACTTATGTGTAGTCGAATATAGAAGATTATATTCGAATACAAACATGTTGTTTTTACTACTAACTTATGAAGCAACCTTGTATTCAAATACAAAGATGTTGTAGTCGAATACAACAATGCAGTTTTGTTAAAAACCTCATTTTTCAACTTTGTTTATGCATGCCTAGCATATAGAAACCCTTTCAAGGTGCATGCTTGGTTAAAAGGCCATTTTATGCTTTTAAAATTTAAATGCTACGTGTTAAATGTTAATTTTGGTTGGTGACCCTTTATAACTATTGTGGAAAGTTGTTCTTTGACCTCAGATGAGAACCAGGATCATCCTACCGATTAGTAACCTGTAGATGAGAAGGTAGTTGGACACACCTGACTAGAGCTGTGTCAAGAGGATCTTGCGGGGCGCATGGAGATCGCTTAGGTTGTACAATTTTTATAGTATGATCAGATTAGGTGGATGTATAGGGACTAGATTTTTTCTTTTTCGTTGTATCTATTTTAATTTGGAAGACTGTACATATACCAATATTGTCACCTTGACATTTTATTTGATGGGTCCATGTACCACTTTTTGATATGGCGTGGGGGAGTTAAAATTCTTGGGGTAGTACTTTTGTACAGGTGTCTACCGTGAATACCCCATGGGTATGAGCTATGTCTAATAGGCCTCAAAGCCTCAGCTAGACTTTTATTTTGATGTGTAAATACTTTGGATTTGTATTTCAAAAACTATTCCAGTGCTTGTAAATAATGTTGACTTTTGTCGTTGTATTACGACTTAAATATTTATCCAAAATTATTTCCTTTATTTCTTTGTTTTTATGAATTTGTTTTGAAAAAAAATACACTCGCGCTATTAAAAATCGGGGTGTTACAGCGATAGACTGCACATTTTTGGTAAATGGTGCTGACTCGTGATAGGTGGCACCTCGGTAAATAGTACTTCGGCCTTTGATAGGTGGTACATTTATGATTTACATTTTTAGTAAATCGTGCTGACCTGTGATAGGTAGCACCTCCGTAATTTAGTACTTCGGCTTGTGATAGGCGGTACAATTATGATTTTCGATCTTTCAAGGAGGGTTTTGGTTTGGAATTCTGTGTCCATGCATTTTGGTATATACGCATTGCATATGTTTGGCATGCGAGTCATGTTTGATTCAAGATTATGATTGAGTGTTTAAATTCAAGTGGTTGTGCCGTAATTGGTAGGTGTGAATGTATGGATTTGTGTGTAAGTGTGATTGATTGCAAAACCTTTTTGAAACTCAAGTTGTCGTTGTCATTGTGCTATAATTGTTAAGTGTGATTGTTTGGATTTGTGTAAGTGTTGATTGATTTTGAAACCCTTTTAAAAGCTGGATTTTGTCGTTTTATGTTATTTTCTGTTGTTTTCTGATGTGTATTCGAATACATCAGGTTGTATTCGAATACAAACATCCTATTTTAGCTATTGACTTATGTGTAGCCGAATGCAGAAGGTTGTATCCGAATACATACATGTTGATTTTTCTACTGACTTATGAAACAACCTTGTAATCGAATACAGAGATGTTGTATTCGACTACAATAGTGCAATTTTGTTAAAAACTTCATTTTTCAACTTTGATTATGCATGTTTAACATATGGAAACCCTTTCAAGGTGCATGCTAAGTTGAAAGGCCTTTTTATGCATTTGAAATGTAAATGCTATTTGTTAATTGTTAATTTCGGTTGGTGACCCTTTACAACTATTATGGAAATCTGGGCTTTGCCCTCATATGAGAATTAGGATCTTCCCACTAGTTAGTACCCTGTGGATGGGAATGTAGTTGGACACACCTGATTGATGCTGTGTCAGGAGAATCTTGCGGGACGCGTGAAGATCACTCGGGATTTATAGTTTTTTGTAGAATGATCAGATCAGTTTAACATATTTTGATGGGTTCCATGTACCACTTTTTGATGTGACGTGGAGAGGTTAAAATTCTCAGGACAGTGCTTTTGTATAGGTGTCTTCTAAGAATACCGCAGGAGTATGAGCTATGCTTGATAGGTCTCATAGTCCCGGTGTATTTTGATATTTAAATACTTTGGATTTCTGTTTCAAAAACTATTTCCGCTGCTTGTAAATATTGTTGATTTTTGTCGTTGTGTTACGACTTAAATATTTATCCAAAAGTATTTCCTTCTTTATTTCTTTGTTTTTATGAATTTGTTTTGAAAAAAAAAATACAATCGGGCTGTTCAAAATCGGGGTGTTATAATAGACATCAAACTTCAAATGTCAAGGATTTCTTTACACTTGTTAGGGTTTATTTCTATACCTCTTTGTGTAATCATTAACCAAAAGAACTTGCCTCCCTGTACCACGAAACTGAATTTTTATGGGTTTAACCTCACGTTGTATCTCTATACTTGGTTGAAGATTATCTTTAAGTCTTTGGCGTTTGATTTTTCACCACAAGTTTTGCTAACCATATCGTCCATGACTTGGTAGTTAAAGTTTGAGTCGTTAGTTATGAAAGTTTTCTTTGGTGTGTCTACGGGGTTTATTAAGATTTGATTATACCCGGAGTACGCATCTAGGAAAACTAGGATTTTGCAAAGATACTAATGCCAAAGAAAGGTAGGATGCTAGCAAATAACAAGTATAATGTGTAATGTGTAATGAGTAATGAGTAAGGTGTGTGATACATGGGGGTCAACCCAATTTAAAGAGTGGCTAGACTCCATTTTATTGCTATTATTGATGAGGTGTTCGTTGAGGTTATGGTGGAATTGTTGTTATTGGAGATGTAACTATACACCGAGTAGATGATGAACACTATTTGGTTTAAATGTAATTCGTGATATGTGGAATGGTGATAGTATGTTGGTGCGTCTAGAATATTTGTCTTTGTATTCGTGGGTCGCCAGGGAAGTTACGATGGACGAACATTGAGGTCATCACATGACGATTTTACTAGATTGAACTTTGGTACTATATCTAATCACTCTTCCTCGCAATAGTCCTCTTTTGTATTTTATCAATAGTAACTTGAAAATTATACCTTGTACTCCCACACTTATACTTCTACCCCCACATATTATACAAAGTACATATTTTACCTTTTATTTTTTATTTTGTTTTATCTTCACTAAATTCAACTTGGTTCCAAAATACTTTTAAATTTTTTTTTGAAACTCATGTGTTTTAAAAAATTTGATTTTGTGTACTGAAAAACTTTTTTAAGTGTGTTTTGGTTGGATTCAAGGTTTAAACCCTAACCTTTGTATATCGAAAAACTTGAAAAGTTTTCCAATACACAAGTGCGTTTAGGTAGTGCTTAGGGTTTAAATCCTAAACTCTAACCTTTGTGTATCAAATTTTTTTTCTCCAAGTTTTCTTGTACACAAGTGTGTTTTTTGTGTACCAGAAAACTTTTTCTAATTTTTTCGATATACATATGTATATTTGAGAATTTGAAATTATTATATTAGAAAACGTTTTTTTAGTACAAAGTTATTTTTTTTAAACATATATTCTGGAAAACTTTTTTGAAATTTTCCTAGAATTTAATAGTTAAAAAATATATTTTTTTAAAATAAAATTAAAAGGAAAAATGGATAATTTGTATAAAATATGAGGATATGAATATAATTAAGAGGTATAGGGTATATTTCTAGTATATTTGATTAGGCTTTTTAGTCCCATACCATTAAAGTACCTATTAAAGTATCTATGTTTGTTGCAACGTTGATACAAAATTATCGGATG
>JBBPBT010000487.1:5298895-5330243 GCA_037974875.1 Cicer bijugum
AAAAATTTGCAGCAAACATATAGGAGTATCTCATTAAATAAGATTAGTCAAAAAGAAAAATATCATAAATAAGAATATAAAAAATTCTAACAATTAGTGCATTCTGAAATGATTTATCTTATAGTTAGAACAAATAGATACATAAAAATTTTGTTATTTTTAAAATGATCTAACTACTTGTTAAATTAAAATAAATGTAAGTTTTACGTGAATAAAAATAATTTCTAAATAGTTGAAAATATAAATTTTAATATATTTTTAATTAACATATAAAATGACGATAATGACAATTGCTTATGTTTATTACTATATACTCTTTTTGACTAAATTTTTTTTTATGTTGAGAATCTAGAAACTATAAATGTTTTATTTATTTATTATTTCATTTAATTTTTTGACTAATTATTACTACTATGTTTATTAAAGCTTCCTTGAGAAGTTTACATCAAAATTTCATAAAAAAAAAAAGAAGATTCCTTTAGAAGTATTGCAATCAATGGCTGTTACTGTAAATTTAGTACGAACCAAGGTCTTTTACCGTCAAGCACGAAAACCAAAAGAAGCGTATCCAACACACCGCTTCCCTCGATTACCAAATAAAAACACCACTTCAAAATTCATTTTGTGGTATCGCGCGCCAAAATTGTTTCCTAAAAACCACCCACTCCATACATCAATTAAAATAAATAAAAACCCTAATTACGAAAACCTTACCCCCAATTTCTCTACACTGTTCTTCCCTCTCTCTCTCACTCTCAATCTCACAGTCTCACGTATTAACATTAACAGCCAAGAAAAGGAAACAAAAAAAAAAAAAAGAAGAAGAAAAATGTTTTATTCTCAAACATTTTTAGCCCGAAAAGGACCACTCTCAACAGTTTGGATCGCTGCTCATCTTCAACACAGACTCAAGAAATCTCAGTACACTTCCACTGACATTCCCTCCACTGTTCGTAAGTACCCTTTTTCTCCAAACCCAATTTTTATTTATTTATTTTTTATATTAAAGGTGTAAAGTTTGTATTTTTATCGACATCCCATCTTGGTTTTTTGTCAGTCGTTAAGATTTTATTTTTTGATTCTTTGAGGGAAATGTTAGTCATTCAACTGGGTTTTGGTTTTTCTTTTAAAAAAATAATTTTTCACAAAAAATAATATTTTTTCTTTGTTGAAAAAAATGAACAACATTGAGAGTGTTAGTTCCCCTTGTGGGCTGTGGCGTGTTTATGACAATTAACAACCTTTGCAATTATTGAAGTTAGTAATTTCCGAATGTGTATTTTATTTATTGAATTCTTTTGATTTTGTTTTCTTTGGTTACATTTAAGTTTGTAAGGCCTATTGACATTGTTTTTATTGCTATTATCTCAGTAGCACTGACACCTCTTTTCAAAGGCATGTCCTGGTGTCTGACCCCAACACGACATTGACACCTTGAATATATTCAATTGATTCATTTGTGAAATTACCATTGGTGTTGACTTGTAAGTGTGGTGTTCGGTATCTGTGTTAGTATCGATGCTTCATAGGTTATTATTCATTCTGTTTCTGTTGTTGTTTTCATATTTTCTTATTTTTATTGCTGTTATTCATTCTACTGGGTTTTAATTTTCCATTAAAAAATTTAATTTTTCTCTTTTAAAAAACAGAACAACTTTGAGTGTGTTGGTTCGTTCCTCTTGTGGTGTTGTGGTGGTATACAACAATTGACAACTTTGGAAGTCATTTTTAAGTTAGGAATTCCTGAATTTGTTTTTTATTTATTGAATTGAATTTTGTTAATTTTGATTCTATGGTTGCATGCTAGTTTTTTTATTATTATCCAAAGCTTACATTAAGATGATTTTCATCGTGTTTAAATTGTATAAAGGTTCTGCTCTCTACAATATGTATTGACATTGTTTATTTTTACTGCTGATATTGTTTTTATTAATTTTTGAATGTGTTTTTCAGAACATATAATGGACCCTGGAGTTCCCATTGCATTGAGAATGTCAGCTCACCTGCTATTAGGTGTTGTCCGTATATATTCGAAAAAAGTTGATTATCTTCTTACCGATTGCAATGCTGTTCGAACTGTTTTGTACAAAGTATTTGCTTCTGTATCAAATAATACTTTACCTGAGGACGCAAGACAGGCACCTATTCATTCTATAACTATGCCAGCCACTTTTGACCTTGATGCGCTTAACTTGGGTGATGAAATAGATTATAACAGGTAGAGTATCATTTATTCTTTATGTTTTAATAGCATAATGAAATCTGTATAGAATATAGAATTGACTTACAATTAATCATGCATCTTAGGTATGAAGATGTTCACACGAGGAGTCAAGAAGAGATTACTCTAGAAGGTGATACGAGTGCATTTTTCAGTTATAGTGTTTTGATGTAATTATTTAAAGTTAAAATGATTTTAACGCTTCTTAATGTGCAGACCGGACTCCTATTGTAATGGATAATTATGTGACCATATGTTTTGATGAGGTGAATGTTTTTTCCTTCCCATCACCTATGTAGAACTTCTGCTTTTAATTTGAATAATGTTTTTCAAGAGTTAAGAATTCATTTCAGCTACTTATTTTCTTGTATTTAGGATATAGCATTTAATTCTTCAAACACACAATTGCCACCGGATAATGAGGCAAGACCAATGGAGGAAGAGTAAGATTTGCTAGTTTTAGTGTTGAGTTGCATTTTTATTTTTTATTTCTCTTTTTACCTTATGAACCAATAGAGTAATACATTGTTTGCCTTTGTAGCATTATTCCCCAATCTCCACCGACAAATGTAGTGGGTGTTCAAGATGGTGGTCCAAGTTTCCATAGAGAGTCACATACTCCCGATCATACTTTTGATCACCTACATGCTTTCAGTGACTTTGGCGATACGAATCATCCGTTAGCAACACATGCCATGCCAGTGGAAGGTCTTCGTGATGCCTCCATAGATAATGATACTATTGGAAATCCTCCAGACCTTGGGTTTAATGATACTGAACCAAATATTGGTCTCAATCAAACTATGAATGAAAAAGATCAAATTCTTGAAACGATTGATGAGATACGTCCTGAACCCACACCAACTCAACAAGCTGGACCATCAACTCCAGTTGCTTCTCAAGATGGTGCCTCAGATGCACAAGTTTGTGGAGGTTAGTGCTTACCTTTCTCTTGCATTTACATATGAATCCTAGAATAACATACTAATTTTTCTCACTCAAATTTAGGTCAAGCTTTTCAGTCAACTTTAATGCATAGTTCTGCCAATTTTGGGGTTATTCCTAGCCCTCTGTTGGAACAGGAGCAACAACAAGAAAGAGAAAGAGAGCAACCGCAAGGAAGAGGAAGGAAGAGAAAACAATTCTTCGATAATCCCATAGTGTTAACAAATAGGTAATTTTTTAGTTATTTTGGTTTTGATTTTCATTCAGCTGCTTCTTTGTACTTAGTACAACTTAGTTATTTGAAGAAATTTACAAATTTATGGTTTTCTCAATGCTATCAATTGCCGATTGTGGAAAATAGCGGTTTGTTCAAATTCTGTTATGTTATAGTGCCTCAATAACGGTTATTTAACAACACTTTGTACAAAATAATGTATCACAGTGATTCGTTCTAATTCTGCTATGCTATAGCACTAAAAGTGCTATAGCAGCTATTTGACAACATTGGGTTTTCTCATGTTCCATGCTAATGTTGGGATGTTTTTGTAGATTCATGAGGGAAAGTCTTAATAATACTCGCAATGTACTACGACAAAGAAGGGATGTTCCTTCCTCTGCTTTCGGTACATGGAAATTGAACAACAGTCGATTAAAGGAGCAGATTTTTTACCAACCTATATTTCCAGGTAGGTTGTTCTTTATTGTTCAATTGACAGATATTTTGGTACTTACCACATTTATGAAGTTATCAATTGAATCTTGTGGCTTCATATTCAGGGTTATGCCAGGATCTATTAAACATACACAATAGGGAATATATATGTTCAAAACCCCACTTGGTCATCTCCGAGGAAGAACGCATGGAAGATCACATGGATGTTGATATTAGTGGTGCTCCTCCAATTAACCAAATCGCTGAAGAGGCAACTGCTACTGCAACTGATAATAATGTTCCGACATCTAGTGTGGATATTGATATTGAAATTGAACAACTTCGTTCTGTTGCTGATGCTCCTCATCCCACTATTCCAGATCAAAGTATAGATATTGAACCCATTATTGAAGGTACTAGCAAGAGCCCTGTTAAAGGATATGTTGCAACTCCTAGTTCTGTTCCTGAGACGGTGCCCATACCTCATATTGCAACATCAGCTGGTGTTCATATACGGGAAATGGAAACCCCCAGCACATACCGAGATGACAATGACACATATCGAGATGACGATGATATTCTTCAGAACTATGGCCTTACAGATAATTATCAGTTGATCAATTCTCCAGAAAAAGAAGTAAGTTTAAAGGTTTCATACAGTCTCACTAGTCAAATCACATATTTTACTTTCAGCACAACATTTTTTTTGTTAGCATGTTAAGTTTGCGCTGAGAAATTTGTAAGTGATAAATAGTTATATTTGCATCTTTTTGCTCCTTTATGATTGGTAATGTACATGACTCTTGTTATTTGTTAGTCTTCATTTCGTTTTGTTGTTTAATGAATATTGTTGTGCGAAAAGTTCTGTTCATACTTTCTAACCTGCATATGGTTTTGCTTTTGATTGAATTGAAGCTTTACTTGTAATCAAATATCTTAAAATAGTTGAATTGAAGCATTACATGTAGTCTAATATATCTTATCAACCTTGTCATTGTAGGAGCTTTGGTTTTTGGAAGAAGAGAACAACACACCATCCAGTACGTCCCATTTTCATTTCATTTTCGATTTGATTTGTGACATTATTTTACTTGTTGTGCTACTTGTATTATTATATCATACTGAGATAATATTAGATAGCAAATTTTTTGGTATTTACAAAAGTGGTATTATAGTTGACATAAATTTCTTAATGACAGGTTCGCAGAGAGGTTCACAGAGTACAAGTAAAAGTATTAGCACATTGTCTGGGAGGACTAGGTACTTACCCATTGATTAGTATTGTATAATAATATATTTATTCTTGTTCAAGTAGTTTTTATTATGTACATTAAATCATTTTAGTGAAATACTTGGGAAAATGTTTTTAAAATAAAACAGATGGTAGACTGCCGATTTAAATCAATTTTACACAGACCATATGAACCATTGATTTTGTCATCACACCACACAACTGTAACTGTCATGATAAAGTAAACTATACAATCTTTGGCCTGTGTTGGCCGTCAATGTAAAACTCTGTACACTGACTGTGTATGCCCATTAAACTTCAACTTTTAACACCCTGACTTCAAGATTTTATGAAGCAACAGAGATTGCTAAGCTGATAGCTGTAAAACACTTGAGTTAACTAGTTATCCCTTGATGAACAATTTTGTGTATGTTTTTTATTGTTTAAGACACAACCTATGGTGAGGAATCCTGAAAGAATTCTTAGTAAAACCACCATACTTTAACCAATCCATTATTTTCTTAGTAAAAGCTGTAGAACAAATCTAAATTGGTTCATCATATATTAGTTGTATATGTTAGTTTTATTAAAATACTTCTCGAATATCTGAATATGACCAATATGTTTCACTTGTTTAATTACAGGGGTGTAGCCCAATTTTTAAAAGATTATTCTCCATGTACCCCAATTTCGGAGGTTCCAGCTGAAGATTTCAGCTTGAACAAGATTTTGGAAGGAAAAACTAGAAAGATCGCTGCTCGGATGTTCTTTGAAGTATTGGTGAGTTTCCTAACATTTTCATCTGTTGAAATGAACTTCGATCATGTCCAAAGTATAAGAATGTTTGTTGGTATGTCAGAAATATGATTTAAAATGTCAATATTGGAGTGAGTATTGAAATGATTTCATATTCGAAAAGTTTGAAGGATTCTGTTATCTGTTATCAGCATGATTATTGCTTTGAGCCATGCCCTTGACAGATATACTTTCTCAAATATTTTCTAGAAAAAACATGTAGTTAAAGTTATGTATAAATATGTTTGTACGTGAGTTCTACAGTGGGCCACCATCATAAGTGGTCCATCAGCTGTGGATAAGTGTTTAAAAATTATCGGAAATTATAACAACAATCGTCAATATGCTTCAAAAGTAATAGTTCATGTCTTTCATCGTCTTTATGGTTATGGATATAACAATGACTTGATTGGTATTGATTCCATACATATTTGTTTTCTCTTATTTTATTGAACTGATATCGTTTAAGTCATTATTTTAGTCTTGAAAATGAAGATGATCATTAACGTCTACTTCTAAGATATGGCGTTTGTGGTCGATAAAGTTGTAAACATTTTTCAAGTATGATCCATGTACACCTTGGTTCATATTAGAATTTGATTATATTTGTTTCCTTCAATTCAAATCTTACAAGTTATGGTTACATCAAACGTAAGCATTCTTGTGAAAAATTGATAATATTTTGTTTTTGAAATGCAACTTTATGTTATTTGAATTGATGTGTAAGTTACACGTTGCATTGCAGGTGTTAAAGACTCGGGGATTTATTGATGTACAGCAAGAGAATCCTTATGATGATATCAGCCTCAAGTTAACCAAAGCACTTTCAAATGATAAACGATGATATTTTTCCTAGTTTACCTATGGTGTGCCTGATGTACATAGGCAATCTAGCTGTCAATTTTAATTATGCTTTCAATTTACTGATTCTTGTTAGATGATTCTTAGATTTTGAGACTTCTATTAGAAACTAGTTTTCATTTGGCATAATGAAGTATGTATATTTTTCATTAGAGTAAATTATAGGTTTAAAGTGCCTGATGTACATAGGCAATCTAGCTGTCAATTTTAATTATGTTTTCAATTTACTGATTCTTGTTAGATGATTCTTAGATTTTGAGACTTCTATTAGAAACTAGTTTTCATTTGGCATAATGAAGTATGTATATTTTTCATTAGAGTAAATTATAGGTTTAAATCCTTCAAGTCTTTCTTCATTACAAGTTACAACTCTTAATTTAAATTATAGGTTTATCTGTCATGTTCTGAAAACATTATTTTGGTGAAACAAATGAGCAAAGAAAGGATAAAAAATATGTGGGTAAATTATTTTCAACAAAATTCTCAAATATTGAATGTTCTTAAAAATATTAAACTCTAACATGACAATGAAAATGTTATCCAATATGCACCTAATGATGTTGATCTTTGAAAATTCAACATCAGGGTTATTAGCCTTTTACAAATCCAGTTTCTTTTGTTTATTACCAGTTTTATACGTTGTACATAAGAATGAATATTGGTATGTTGACCGCTTCACCGGTGGAAATGATTAACATGCACTAGAATTATATTTGATTAATTTTGTAATTTAAATTTGAGTATTAAATAACAAAAAAAAAAATTATAAGAATAATTGGTTGTGTAAAAAAAAAATAAAAGCAATGAAAATAATTAAAAAGTTTGTAGTAAAATATGAGTGATTTAAGTGATTGTTTGTATATATTTTATTTCAAACGTTCAATCATTATAGAATATATATGTTGTAAACATTGATTTGATATATATTTATAAATATTAATTTTTATATGATTGTTATTTTTATTTTTGTTTTACTTTTTGTCTTAAATTTACTATTTCTTTTTTTTGACAAATTAAAAAAACTATTATTTTTTATATTTTACCACTTATGTTTTGAATAATCAATTATTAATTAGAGTTATTATGCAATATGTTTCATTCAAATGTATTGATTTATCTTTTTTGAAGAGTGTTCACAATCAATAAATTCAAGTACTATTTTTTTTATGGCAAAAACATAAAATAACACTGGAAATGATAAGATGTGAGTAAATATTCTCTTTCGTCTCTTAAAGTGCTAGGCCTCTCACAATAGACTTTGGAAGGATGAAAATTAGAAAAAGTAAAAAAAAAAAATCCTAAACCACGTTAGTCTAAGAGTTTTGTACTGTGCATCCCCCACTTGTATCTCCTACCCCCATCATCAAGTAAAATACCATATTACCCCTAATATTATTAGTAAAAACCCCTAAATTTTTTTTTTCATCAATTTTATTCGAAAGTTTGAATTGTCCGAATCACATTTGCAAACATTCGAACCTTTGAAACTTTCGAAATATAAAAGTAAGATAAACTTCGAAACTTTAAAATTTTTGAAATATTAATTTTTCAAATTTCAAAAGTTTTCATGAACGTGAAACTTTCGAGGTACATTTCTTCCCAAAATTTTGAAACTTTCAAAAGTTTCCATGAACTCGAAATATAAAATTCAGAAATAGTTTTTCAGTTTCGAAACTTTGGTATTCATAGAAAGTTCCGAAATGCATTTTTATTAGTAATAAATTAATAATAATAAATAGTAATAATTTTATAGTAATAAATAATAATATATTTATAGTAATAACTTAATAGTAATAAATTTGGTATCTTATTTCAAAATTTTGAAATTATTTGAAACTTTCGAAATTGATTTACTTTGAGTGTTTGAAATTTTCAAATGATATGTGTTTCAAAAATTTCACATTCATCCAAACTTTTAAAATTTTCTGGAAATTTTTATTTCGGAATTTTCTTATTCATCGAATGTTTCGAAATTGATGATTATTTATGTAAAATTATATTTCTAAAGTTTCCAATTTAACAAAAGTTTCGAATAAATCATAAAATTCACTTTTAATTATTTCAAAAGTTTGAAACTTTCAAATATTAAGAAATTTTGTGTAAGTTTCGAAAATGGGGGTGAGAAAAGACGGTGGTAATTTTTTTTCATTATTTTATATAAAATAAAAAGGGTAAAATAGTCATTAGAAAAAAATGGAGGCGGAGTGCAAAGTATAATTCTCTTAGTCCAAATAGTCTCTAAAGTTAAATCTCTTTCACAAATAAGTTAATTTACACATAAGATGTCAGGTGTCTCAATATTATTCACATAATTTGAACTCACTCATTCAGAAACTAAAATGACTTAAACCTAAAAAGTTTATCCATAAATTTCTTCTTCACCAAATTTCTTTTTGTCTTGTTTCATCTTTGAATTTATGGGAAAAAAAAAACCATCATCACCTCACAAACACTTTCAATCTCCAATTTACAAAATCACACAAAAAAACATTTAAAAAAGGGTGAGGTTTTGAAAGGTCAAAAAATTAAAGTTAATTAAAGATTCTCAACCAAAATTCCATGGAATGAGTGTGACAAACAAAGTAAATATTTAAGCCTCCTCATCCTCGTCAAACAACAGTTTTAATTGTTGTTTTCACAATCACATTATCTACTTATCTCATTTGTTTTCTCCTCTGCCAAATAAACCTCTTTTTACTCGTAGATGAAAAATTGGAAAAAGGAACTAATCAATTGACCCTTTATGTTTTTCCTTTTTTATTCACAGTATTACAAATAAAAGAAGATGCATTGATTTTAAAAATCTTTTTAATGTTAAAAAGATGTTGTTGAATTGGTTTTCTCTTCTCGTGTAATGTGTTTACAAAAGTAAACCAAATCTTTCTGTGTGATTATGAAAAAGAGAAAATAGAAGCTAAAAATTGTTTAATAGTGTTGTTGATGTTGAGAATATTTTTTTTTCTTTAGAAATTAAAAAAAGATATTTGAGGAAGATTTTTTTTTAAATGACGAAGATAAAATTTGAAGAAAAAAATATGATAAATTCATCAGGTTTTACCTTATTTTAATCCTTAGAAGAGTGAGTTAAAATTATGTGAATACTATTGAGCCACGTGAGACATTTTAATGTGTAAATTAACACACTTATGAAAGAGATTTAATGTCATAGACTATGATGACTATTGAAGTAGTGGTTCAAAGATTTACTTTTAATTTTCATTCTTCCAAAAGACTATTGTGAGAGCTGTAACATTTTCACCGAGGAAAATGAGTGTTTACTCTATCTTAAAATGTATGTCTTTGTTTTCAAGATTAATTTATATAGACAAATATTTTTTTTTTTATTAGAGAAATATAACATGTACTTAAATACTAATAAGATAAAAATGAACACACATTATATATTATTTTAAAAATATTTAATCTGTTATTAATATGTTGTGGATGTCCATATTACGAAACTTTCCACCTTAACATGAGTTCTATAACTCCCATAAATAAAAGGTCTTATTCATTGATATATTAGTGAAATATTAATTATACGCTATGTAAATAATTAATTACATTTATGTCATATAAATAAAACTCTTGTAGCATTTTGAAGTGTACATTGATGAATACAATACAATGCTCTCATATTTTGTCTTCTCCATTATGTTCATTCTTATATACTTTATTTAGCTTTAGTTGTAGTTAATTTTATAATATCTTATCAACACCATTTTCTACCACATGAATAATGGAAAAAATTTATTGAAAGTTATATTTCTAGAATACTTCTTCTCAGTATCTTTGAGCAGGTAGTACCAAAGATTAATTGGCCTTCACCATCTGAGATATAATTGCCTTCATGAGAAAAATAAATAAATGTGTTATGAACTCTTTTTTCATTCATCATTGTTTTGTTCCATTGAGTTTTTCTAGTTTGATTTTTACAGAGGCAATTCCTATAGAAATGATGTTTATTGTTGTTTAGTGATAGTATAACCCATTAGAAATTAGAATAGTAAATGTTTAACAAACTTTAGTATTAGTATTTGTTTATATGAGTTTGTTTATTTCCCTTCTCTTGCATGTTAGGATAAATTTATGATTTTGTGGCATGGAAAGATGTTAATGGGGGTTTTAAGTTTGGAAAAATATATTCCATGACAAGTTTCTATTTGATTTGATGCTTGCATGTAACTTGAGTATATTAGTTTTGATCAATTTTAATATAATAATAAGTATATAATGTTGAATTGAAATTCTGACATGGACGAGTTTTGTGTGCAAAAATATGTGACTTATATGGACAACAAAAATAAGAGGAAAGTTTAATCCTTCAATTCGATATAAACACCTTAGTATTTTTTTTTATAATTTTCTCCACCGATATAGTATCGCAATGACTCTCGAACCATTAGAAAGTAAAAAAAAAAACTTCAAAATAGACACTTAGATAATTAAATTTCACTAATCATAGGAGGATAAATTTGGGTTACAAGTTAGGTGATATTGTTATCTTGTTTTTGCACCTTCATGTCTTCTTTTAATAAACTGAACTAAATGGATATCTGTCTTTAAAAAAAATTATATTTATAAATTAGACATTTTAATCTTTCCAACCAATGGTGGTTTACTCAAATTAAAAATTACTTGATGTTTTAATTAAATTATCAAAGTTGATACATGTTTGTTGAAAATGTGAACTTGGGATACTTTGAGTAAAATCTCTTCTAATCATTTTCTTTGGTATTCCTTTTCATATTATATGGTTATTATAGTGTGCTGTACTTAAGAATGCATATTATTACATGATCGAGAGATGTTTTATGATATATGACTTCAAATCATAAGTTTAGCAAAGTTGAATGTATCCTAGAGTATTTAATGTATTCATTCCTAGCTTGAGGGTGACCTTTGATAAATGTGATTTCTGTATTATATGCACATGCTTGATTGTAGTGATGATTAAGGACTCAAATGTGTGTGTGTATATATATATATATATTTCATTATAGTTAGATGAACTCTCTCTCCATCTATATACCATGAGAGCGATGATAAGTATGACACTACATATATACATAATAATTTTCAATCTTATCAAAAGTGGTTACTCAAGTAGATGATATTTGGTAAAATCATTGTAGTCTTTTAAGAATTACTTGTTAGTTACAGTTCAAGTCATTAGATTACTTACATCTAGTGGCTTAAATTGTTTGAAAAAATTAACGCTAGAGGTAGAATCAATTGATTATAGATTATGAAGAATGAGTATTTTATTAAATTTAGGCATTAATTGTTTTTCGAGAGGATTTTCTATGTATAGCACACCGACATGACTAGAAAACATATGTAATTGTTTTTGTTTAATCTATGTTACTGAGTTTTATGTTCATTACGTTGGAGGTGATATTTTCCAAGTAAAATGTAAATATTGAAAATTTGAGGAGCATCCCGATTGTTCACCAGTCTTTTAATATCATGAGTTGGGTCGGACCACGTCTTGAGTCTATATTCGAGTTTGTAGTTTGATTAAATCTCACTTAAACATTGTTTAAAATATTATAAATATTTTAATATTTCAAGTTATTTCAAGAATTTACAAAAGAATTTATATTTATTTGCAAACACTTAGAAATTTTAAATTAAAAAATTTGGTATCATCTACATTGTGCACAATTTTTCTCTCAAGATTCATAATTAAACTTGAAGCGTTATAAAGGTTTATATTTACCATTCATATACTAGTAGATAATTGGATTTGTATCTTATAAATAGAATTCTTGTAACATTGTGTGTGAAGTTCACTTTGAGGAATATAATGAAATGCTCTCGTATTTTGCATGCTCTATTCTTTCTCTCCTTTACGTTTTTATATATTTTATAGTAATTTATGGTTGCTACATTTTAGTTATTAAAATATAATTAAAATATTGTGATGTATTTATATGCAAATGAATTAAAAAATAACTGACAATTAAATTCAAGTTTATAATGGGAGTTATAATTTTTTTAGGGTTATATAAATTTTGAGTTCCTGTGAAATTTTGAAATTTCAATTTTAGTCTTTGTAAAAAATATCACAAATCCCTACAAAATATTTTACAAGTTGTTCTAATCCTTGTTAAAATAAAACATACTTCAACTTTTAAATTTTGAATGATTTTTTTCAAACATATTTATAACATTATTAAAAGTTCATCCGCAAAATATATATTTATTTACCTTAGGATGAATTAAATATGAACTTTTTGAAAGTCATATGTTCCAGATATTAAAATATGGACTTAAAAATGAACTCTTGAGCTAATTTTTTTGTGGATTAACTTTTTATAATGATGTAAACATGTATGCAAAACAATCACTCAAAAATGGTTAATATAGGGATGAAAAACTTATTTAACCCTATTTTCTATTGTTGGTTTTTTTTAATTATATAGATATAGACAAAAAATTGGCAAAATGAGGAATAAAATACATAATGGATTATTGTTTTTGTTTTTTCTAATACTATTGAATGATGTGTCAAAACTAGTATTACATGACATATAACATGTGATGTGCTAACTAAGAAATTTGAGGGCTTGTTTTAACATATTTATAGATTGTAACTATGGATGGCAACACAACCCGCACTTGCAGGTATCTACTCGAACCCGTCTTGATTTGAAAAGGAAAAATCGACTTTGATTGGATGCGTGTGCAGATTTTCTTCAAAATTAAAATTCGAGAGAAGGAACAAGTTTGTGGGTGTTGATATCCACATTGCACCAACCCTCAAACTCACCCCACTAGTAATATTATTACAATTTTTAAATTTGATAGACATGTATATATTCAATAGATTTAATATTTTTTAAATATTAAAAATTAATTCTCTTCTCTATAAAAAATATGTTTTTATATTTTTTAAGTTTATTATTGTATAATAATAATTATTTTATTATAATAAATATGACTTTTAAATTTATTATTTTATATATATGAACAAGTGAGGGGTTGGAAAACCTGAACCCATTGCGGATTGGGATGATGACTTAAATTTCACACTTGATAAAAAATAGGGTGGGTGTGGGTTTTTCATGACTAGTACGGTGTGGGAGTGGGGGAGCAAAAGCCTGTCCCCTCTCCGTTGCCATGCCTACCCGCGCACTCCACGTATGTTTTCAAATTTGTTAGGAAAATTAATAAGGGTTTAATTTCAATTGGATGCCACATATTAGTAGCCCAATCTAAGACACTCGGAGACCTAAGACGAAATTAAACTTATATGCTTTTTAAATCCTATAATAGTATTTTAGTAAAATAACTAAATTATTCATGGAAAACTATTTTTTAGTCACTTTAGAATAAAAAACTGTTTATTCAATTAATATAACCAATTTTGTATTATATTTCTTAGTCAATTAATAATTAAATCAATTAATTTAATATTTTTTGAGACAATGTTAATTTTAGATCATATATTTTCTTTTCAATTTAAAAATATTAGAATATGAGACTTGTTTATTAAGTACAAAATGTTTATGAAAATATTTTTATCAAGTAAAAATTAATTTATTTTTAGAGACTTAATATTGTTACTTTACTGGCCTTACCTTAGACCGACCATTGATATTATCTACTCTGTGATACTACTTTGTATTTGGAACATTTAAAATTGTACTTTGAAATGATAGTTAAAAGTTGTTAGGGGCTGTTATTATTTTGTTATAACAGTTTCATCACAAGTGCTTTATATAAAACCAAAAACAAGTGCACTTACTTGCAATGCAAGCAATAACAAAATTTTGATTCTCTTAATTCTTCTTTCTTCTTCCATTCTTAATTCGCTCAACTTAAATCAACTAAATAGTAGTAAACAAGTGTTCTAACAATTGGTAACGTGAGTTGGGTTCAAATTAAAAAGGAAACACGAGCGATAGTGATATTCCTCAAGAACTTGGGAAACACAAGTGTGAGTGCAAAACTGCAGAAGTAATCATGAATGGATCATGAAGTTTTCCATCTAATTTGCCAATTCTTGATGGAAGAAATTGGGAGAGATGATGTGCATCAATGAAGTCATTGCTTGGATCTCAAGAAATGTATGAAGTGATACAAGACGAGTATGATAAGTTAGGTCCAAATCCAATAGAGGTGCAACAAGTAACATCTAAAGATACAGTGAATGAAGAAGTCTACGTAAGAAAACCACTAGGATATGAAATAAAAGGAAAAAATATAGTGTATACAGGCTAAGAAAAGTTTCTCCTTGAACAACAATTTGAAAAATGTGTGAACGAGCATGGAGTCTATGTTAAAAGGTCAGCAGCTCTACCTACACTACTAATATGTCTTTAAGTTGATGACCTATTAGTAACTAGATGTGATGAAGCTGAGGTATTTCAAGCAAGTGATAGGATCATTAAAGTACTTGTGTAATACAAGACTTGACATATCCTATAATGTAGGGTTGATTAGTAGATACATAGAAAAGCCAAAAGTTTCCCATTACTTGGAAACAAAAAAGATCTTGAAGATCAAATGAAAGTGAAGCTGAATTAATAGGATAACTGATGCTAACTAGTGTGGAAATAAGGATGATAGGAAAAGCAATACGGGCTATGTGTTTATGGTGAATAAGACACCAATTTCATTGTGCTCAAGGAAGCAAAACATAACAACTCTATCTTCATGTGAGGCTGAATATGTAGTTGCATCAATTGGAGATATTCAAGCACTATGGCTGGCAGAATGAATGGTTGTAATGGGATTGAGAAATGAAGGGCCATTAAAGATGTTGATTGATAATAAATCTGCAATAGACTTAGCCAAATTGAAATGCAATTCCATTTCTTAAGAGACCACATGATCAAAGGCAAACTGAAGTTGGAGGGACATATGAGCAAAAGGCAAATATCCTTACAAAATCCTTAAAGAGATTGAAGTTTCAAGATGAGAAGCAAGCTTGGAGTAATACCTTTTAACCATTGTGAATTAGGGAGAATGTTGAAATTGTAATTCAAAATGGTAGTTAGAAGTGTTATAAGTTAGTTAGAAGTTGTTAGGGGCTGTTAATAGTTTGTTAGGAATTAGTGAAAATGGTAGTTAGAAGTGTTAAAACATGGCCCCGACAAATGAAAAAAATGTAAGGAATTTGAAAACTAGTTATATTTGTATTATCGCAATTTATTTATCAATATTAACCATATACTCATACTTTTTAGATGCGTGCGAGACATGCATGTTTACGAAATATGTTGCATGAAATCAACCGTCATTTGTCAAATGCACAACGAACTCAAATTATGACAGCCCCATTCAAGTGGGTTTTAGATATGCCAAAAAATTTACAAATGTCTGGTGCTCTACTATGGGAGTTGGCTAATAGGTGGGATGGATGTAGTGAGGGGTTTAGGATTATGGGTAGGATGGTTAATTTTACTCCAAGTGATGTATGTTTAGCTCTAGGATTGCCAATAATAGGTGAGCCTTTGGAAGAATTAAAAATGAGAAATGCGATTCATTGTTGTTGTTTAGAGGAAAAAAAGTAACTTGTGATATGATTGGTGTGTTGCTTCACAAGTTTCATTATAACATAGTCAAATTTTGTAGACTTTATATACTTCTCGCCTTTGAGGAGTTCTATTTTCCCCAATCAAGGAATCGAGTAAATACTCGTTATATTAAAACACTTGATGATCTAGAGTCTCTGCATAGCTATAGTTGGGATGTGGTTGTGTATAATGTTTTAGTTGAAATTTTAAGTATGATTAAAACTATGTTCATAGAGGGGAAGGTAGATTCGTAAACACGCACAACAGGTTGTGGAACTGTCCTACATATATATATATATATATATATATATTTTATATCGTTTTGTGCCACCATCTTATGGTGTCTTTAAATTAAAATACGTTTATTAAATATATTAATATTTGTTTTATCTGGGCGTTCAACCACTTGTCCTTGAGTCAAGCATCTTTTCCCAAGTTTAGATTCCTGATATTTTCGAATTGGACAATCTTACAACTTCAGAAGATTACAATATCAAAAGTATTTCAAACTAACACGGTAATCATTTATATTATTTGCTTGTCTAACTTGTTTAAAAATAATGTGTGTGTTTCAATCGCTTTTCGTTTAGCAAGATAATTGAAGAGTTAACTGCAATAAATGAAGAACTTAAATTTGACATGGTAAATGATGTATTGCATGAACAAGAAAATCAGATTGTGCATTATGTTGATTATCAACGATTGGTGGTGAAGTATAAGCAGTCCCAAGAGAAGATTACGATTCTTGAGGATGAGGTAAAATGGTTGAAAGAAGAATTGTATAAACGTAAGCCAATGCATGAATCCGATCATGAATTTATGGAAGGTTCTCAACAACAGCTTGTAATAGATTCCCCTCAACTTCGTATGTTGAATTTGATAGTATGAATATTGATTTTTTTTGTCGATCAAATATTTATGTAATTGAACTTGTTAATAACATACTATTGAAATTTTATCTACAGGTGATGTGGGAGTTAGTACCCCTATTGAGAATGTTGGGGATGAAGTTGCATAAAATGTTGCTGGTAAGTAATAAATTGTATATGTTGTTGTATAATAGGTGAGCCTAATGTGAACAATTTAGTAAAACCAACATCAAACATAATTACGAGAATGAAAGATAAACCAAGGAAGCAAGTCAATAAGTGTAGTCAATCAAAGTCCGTTTGTGAACCCGAATGAAAATAAGAACAAGAAAAAATAAGTGTGTTATTGACATATTTTTGAATTTGTGGAAGATTCTCTATAGCGATGTAGTTGGTGGCATTTGAAGCACGCTTTTTGCCTTTCTTTTTATCCTCTTTTTATGCACAAATACGTATGGTTAAAAATTAGTGTGCATTAGATGTTGTTTTTAGTCTCCGAATATGTATGGTTAAAAATTAGTGTGCATTAACTGCTAATTTTTATGTACAAATATATTGATTTTAGTGTGCATTAGTTGTTGCTTTTATATATTGTATGATAAGAATGACCATATTTTCAATTCAAATCCATTAACTAGATTTATATTTTTTCTAATAAGAATGACCAAACTTTCAGTTCAAATCAATTAACCACACACTCGGTCATACAAATGAATCTGTATCTTCTCCTGACTATAGTGCACATCCAAGTGATTCACACCCACAAACACAACACAAGGCATTTCATACTTATTAGTCACATATGTTGTGTCAAAATTAGTCATATCATCTTCAAAGTATTCATAAGCAGCTCTACTTCCTGCATCAATCCAAAACACATTCCTTACGTGAAAATTGTCATCCAAATCTATGTGATAGAAGAAATATGAATTTTGTTCCATCACCTTCTTTTTCTATTTCATGTCGTTCCTTTTTAACATATTTCCTCATATCTTTTTCAAAAAATGGTATGTATTCATGCCTCTTGCATCTTTAACAAGAGATTGAAATGTCTTCTTGATCCTCACTCCTGCATCATCATTGATTTGTATTGTTCTTTTCACATGCAAATTCATCTTCTTGTTAGCTTTGAACAACCTTTCCTTTGTAGGACTCATCTCGTGAGTATGATTAGGTTCAAATTTTGTAATGTACCACAATCCATCTTTATCCAATTTAATAACAATCTTGGCAGGACAATTATTTACCTTAATTGGAAGTGTTCCTAACGTACATGAAATTTTTGAAATTTTAGACCCCTCTCTTGAGAATGATAAAATTAAGTAGCAGAGCTCACCATCTTGCCTTTTCTTAAAGATCTAATCTTCCACCCAAAATCCTTTCTCGAAGCATACTCTTCATAAAATGATTTAACTTCATCTAAGCAAGAAAAAGACATCCCTATTGCAGGCTCCCAACACCATGTGTTGTCATCATCATCATCATCATCATCATCATCATCATCATCATCAAGGCTGTCAACTTCGATACATTCATCTTCAATAGTACCACAATCCATTAAGTTTCAATTGATAGTGCAAATGTCACACAAAAACTATAAAAAATAACTCAACCTGGTCATTAACTACCGTATGAACTTTAGGAACCAACAATTAGCACACCATTAAACATATAATATGAAACGTGTCAGATCTACCATATTTAGACATAAATAATTCATTAACCACCATTGTACTTCATTGGCCAATAGTATTTACACTATTAATCAAAAACAAACTCAGAAAGACTTAGAATTAACACACTATTAATCACATAAATATGAAATGTGTTAGACCTACCAACAATTTCGACATGGATGAAACTTAACTATTCAAATATCATTAAAATCATTGATTAACATTGATGCAACTAAATATTTAGACATAAATAAGTAACATGATTAACTAGCAGTTGACAACCCTAATTTTTAGACAAAAATAATTCATTAACCACTTATTGTACTTCATTAATCAATAATGTTTATATTATTAACCAGAAGCAGAAAACCCCAGAAAAACGTGTTTGAACCCATAAAAACAAAAATTAATATCTAAGCAAAACAATGTATGAAAACAATAATAAAATCAAAATACATAAAAAAACAAGTGTAATTTTTCTCAATACTAGTGTCTAAAAAAAAGAACACCTTAAAGTACACAAGTTAAAGTAAACAAGACAAGCAAACAACCACATCAATAAATGAAAGACAAAATTTGAAACTCAACATTGTGGGAAAATATGAAAATGAGAAGTTACCTTGCAAGGGATGAGATAAGGTTGCTCAAGTTACTTTATTAAAAATTTGATTTTTTTTCTCTCTATTTTTCTTCATCTTCCTTGGAAATGATGATGTTTCTCTCTAATCTAATGTTTAACCAAAATCAAAATCAAATAAGTAAATAAAAGAAGAAGGAGGAATTAAAGAAGAAAGGGAAGATGAATGTGTGAGATTTGTTTTTGTAGAGAAAGACAATAACAAGAAAGTGAAAAAACCGAAAGTAGTTGGTAATCACATGCCCAATTTCAACAATTTATTAAAATGGATTTGTCGATTTTCGGGTTACAGTTTGGACAGTTTTACGGATCAAATTAATTGAATTAAATTTATTATGGGTCGTGAAGACTTTTTACCCCAATTAACAACAAATTTCATTTATAAATATTTCTCATACAAAACTTCTAAAAATTTAACTAGGGCATTAAGACAAAATTTAACTAAAGACCAATTTTCTAAAACACTAGTTTACATTAAAAAAAATTGACCTATTATCACATAAATGATCAATGGAACATATTAACATGATCATAAATTAAGACCAAAATTTTAAGAGTCTTCATCTTTGGTAACAAGTCAAATAACATATAACCAATTCATGTTGTTTAGGATCTCATCCAAATCAAAAGCTTGCTAATATCATACAAAATGAGTCATAAACCTTATAATTAGAGTCATCCATAATAAGTTATAAACATCTAAAGCATACAACACACAACACAATCCTAACTATATTTAAAGTCATCCAAAATATGAGTATAATTATATATCCCTATCCAAATCTATTAATAAAAATCGTAAAGCAAAATTTTGGAACTTGATGAGCAATTTGCAAATAGTTGATTATGCAGTAGTCGTACATTTAGTAAAAATGGAATAAAGTTAATATGAATATCAAGAGTATAACTTAATAATAAAATAAAATAGAATACATCAACATAAAGCATGTGACAATCAAACACAAGAGTTAGTACCATACAATTCACAAATTTGAGTAAATATAATTTAATAAGTGTCAACCTATCAATTATCAAACATGAACCACACATACATAGATTGTTGGTAGCAATAAACCCAACAAACATCAATAAATCATGTTCAAAATGATGTCAAACAAGCACAATTTTCAACCAAAACATCATCCTAAAAATACACGCATATGTGCAAGCATGAGTCATATGTGACACCTAAAAACTCAAAAAGTTTAAAATATAGAGGTAATTAAATAAATCTGAATTAGCATATTTGTTAGGTTCATTATTAAAGGCTCACATATATACTACATAAATAAAAAATAATTAGTATAAATTTTCTTAAAAAAATTTAAACAAGTCCAGGAGCAGCTACTCCACCAATAATAGACTTGTGTCTTCCACCATTAGTTATTGTGGAGCCTTGTTGAAGTTCTACAATGAATAAATAGTTAAAATTAAAAATTAATTTAGTACAAAAAAAAAATAGTCTAATTTAACAAGTACATAGATAGATTACATAACCTGTCACATTATTCTCATATATCTCAAAATATTCAGTAAAAAATAAGGTCTTTAATATATACAAAAGAGGGTTTTAACTAGATTTGAGTGCATTTAAAAGCTTCTGCAATTTTTTGGCTCAATGAGCTTCTATATGTGTCTAAAACCATTCCACTTGAGCTGAATGAACTATCCAAATCTACAGTTGACACTGGTGTAGCCATAATTTCTCATACCATTGCTTCCATAATTTATCTAAGCACAATTTTTCTTCCACCAAATTAAAATGTCCAATTTCTCACCATCCATTGAAAAAACATCACTTAACTACCTCTCAAGTTCATTTTTCTTATCAATAGAATCTTTTTTTTTTGAAGTGTTATTTAAAGGAATCTACCCGTGCAAAAAGTAATGGATTTTATGGGACTAGATTGTTCAACAAGGGAAATGTTTCTAAATCAAACAACAATAGATACAAACACAACACTATGATCATGGACAGATTTGTACCAATTATACAACTTCATTAAATTATCCTTAACATTTTTTTCCTTCACCTTACCAACACCTCACCATAAATATCATTAAAGGTCCACTAAATATACCTTAATTTATAACAAGGGTCACTTATTACTCCAAAATAAAGAAAATGGATGATTTTTCAATGCCACCCTAATATTTATCATATTTCCCCTTCATATATTAATCTATTACATCCACAATAGTATTCCAATTCATTGTTGTTTTGTCAAGCTTGCATTGAATAGATGCCATGTTACGAAAAATTGTGTGCAAGGACATTTGCTGTGACGATGGAGAAACCTTTGTCGCTTCAAAGACTATATTTAAAAACTCACAAATACTCTAATTTTCCCAATCACTAGAATTATGAGGGCCAACAACTCCAAACCGACCGAAATACCCAGAATCATCACCGTGTAATTTATCAAAAGATGTTTGATACTTTTCAACAACTTCTAACATGATGTTGTTTGAATTCCATCTCGTGGAAACATCAAGACTAAGAAGTTTTTTACATGTTATATTACAAATTACAATGCATTCCTTGAATATCAAAGAACTTTGTGGGCAAGATCGAACAAACTTAACTGCATTGTGAATGCTATGAATAGATAAATCTTGTTCTTTTAATTCATATTGGACTACTACATTCAAGATATGGTCACATTGTAACACCCCGTTTTTCAAAGCGAGGGTGTATTTTTTTTTTCAAAAGAAATTAAAATAAAACAGAGAAATAAATAAGGTAACACCTTTGGATAAATAATTAAGTCATTATAATTTACAAGCAGCGGAAAAAGTTCTCAAAATATGAATTCAAAATATTTACATAACAAAGGTGGTACAATCTTCCAGTTTAAAAATAAAAGCAACCCAAAAGAAAGACATTTGTTCCCTCTGTGTCAACCTAGTCTGATCATTTTACAAAACAACTAAACACCCTGAATGATCTCCACGCGCCTCGTGAGATCCTCCTAACGTAGCTCCAATCAAGCATCCCCATCTACATTCCCATCCGTAGGGTACGAACCGGTAGGATCATCCTGGCTCTCATCTGAGGGCAAAGCCCAGATTTCCACAATAGTTGTAAATGGTCACCAACCGAAATTAACAGTTAACACATAACATTTACTTTTCAATGCACAAATAACCTTTTCAACTTATCATGCATCTTAGAAGGTTTTTCCATATGCTAAAAGTTCATATCATGCTTGCCAAATTAAAATTGAAATCAAATTAAAATTCTCAATCCATCAAGTAATACATAACTGACCAAAACAATGATAAATCAATTGAGCAATCGATTATCTAACTCAAAATACGAATTTGCACTAAGCCAATCGATTGGGAAATTGATTGAATGGATAACTGAGCCCCTGTATTAAAGCCAATCGATTTCCAAATCGATTTCCTGAAGGTTCTTAGTGAAATTTGAACTCTGGGCTTAATTCAATCGATTGGGCAATTGATTGGGAAATCGATTGGGCAATCGATTGACAACATAGTTGAGCCACTGACTTAATGCCAATTGATTTCCAAATCGGTTTTGTCAGTTTTGCTGAATTCCTGTATGGCCAAATCGATTTCCAAATCGATTTCTTAAATGGTTTTGAAAAACATATTATAAAATCGATTGGCAAATCGATTATGTCAAATTAGGGAAGTTCCTGTAACTCATCCAATCGATTGGGAAATCGATTTCCCTGCATATTCTTCCAAAAATACATAAACTAACTCAATCACATTCATACACAAATCCACATCTTAACACTTAGCAATTCCCACACGATCACCACGACAAATTGAGTTTCGAAATAGTATTGCAATCAAACATGTTATCACCAAATTCCAAAAACATAACACTTAACACTTATAATACAATTACTACAACATCATGAGTTTCGAAATAGTATTGCAATCAACATGATATCACCAAATTCCAAAAACATAACACTTAACACTTATAATACAATTACTACAACATCATGAGTTTCGAAATAGTATTGCAATCAACATGTTATCCCCAAATTCTAAAACATAACACTTAACACTTATAAAACAATTATTACACAGATAAAATGAACCAACAATTCACAATTTACCAGGGTGTAGTCTCTCACGGACAAACACCTGTGCAGTCTCTCACGGACAAACACAATTCACCAGGGTGTAGTCTCTCACGGAAAAACCCCTATGCAGTCTCTCACAGACTAACACAATTCACCAAGAAACGTAAGTCGTAAACGTACCACCTATCACGGGTCTGTACTGTTTTCCGAGGTGCCACCTATCACGGGTCTGCACAACTTACCAAAAAGCGTAAACCATAAACGTACTGCCTATCATGGGCCCGTACCGTTTACCAAGGTGCCACCTATCACGGGTCTGCACAACTTACCAAAAAGCGTAAACCATAAATGTACTGCCTATCATGGGCCCGTACCGTTTACCAAGGTGCCACCTATCACGGGTCTGCACGGTTTACTAAAACAAACATTAAGTATACGAGTCATTAAGAGATTCCCCATTCTTAATACTCATTTGACTTAATCGATTTTCAAAACAAACAATAAGTAAACAAGACATTAAGAGATTCCCCATTCTTAATTCTTATTTAACTAAACAAATTTCAAAATAAACATTAAGTAAACGAGACATTAAGAGATTCCCCATTCTTAATACTCATTTAACTTAAGCGATTTTCAAAACAAACAATAAGTAAACAAGACATTAAGAGATTCCCCATTCTTAATACTTATTTAACTTAAACGATTTTCAAGACAAACATTAAGTAAACGAGAGATTAAGAGATTTCGCATTCTGAATTCTCATTTAACTTAAAACGATTTTTCAAAACAAACTTAAAGTAACCAGGACATTAAGAGATTCCCCATTCTTAACGCCCAGTTAACTTAAGCGATTTTCAAAACAACATTAAGTAACCGAGACATTAAGAGATTCTCCATTCTTAATGCCCAGTTAACTTAAACGATTTTCCAACAAACAAACACACATTAAGTAAACAAGACATTAAGAGATTCCCCATTCTTAATACTTATTTAACTTAATGGTTTTCAAATCCCACACAGAACAAACTCAAACATATTCACAAATTTATTACACAATTCACGCCAAAACACAACAATTCACTTCTCCACAAAATCTTCTTTACGACGACATTAAGTCAACACAGATATTAAGAGATTCTCCATTCTTAATACTCATTTAACTTAACGATTTTCAAAACAAAACATTAAGCCAACAGAAGTATTAAGAGATTCCCCATTCTTAATACTCTTTTAACTTAAACGATTTTCCAAAACGAACATTAAGTAACCAAGACATTAAGAGATTCCCTATTCTTAATGCCCAGTTAACTTAAACGATTTACTCAAACACACATTAAGTAAACAAGATATTAAGAGATTCCCCATTCTTAATACTCATTTAACTTAATGGTTTTCAAACTCCACACAAAAACGAACTCAAACATATTATCAAATTCAATCCATAATTCCCACCCAAAAACACATCAAATCATTTCTCCACAAAATCATTTTTACGACAACATTAAGTAAATAAGTCATTAAGAGATTCCCCATTCTTAATACTCATTTAACTTAAACGATTTTCATAAACTCACATTAAGTAAACGAGACGTTAAGAGATTCCCCATTCTTAATACTCGTTTCACTTAATGGTTTTCAAATTCCAAACAAAACAAACTCAAACATACTTTCACATTCAATCCATAATTCACACCAAAACACATCAATCAACAAACATCAAGTATGAACATGCCGAATACGACGACACAAATCAACACAATCCATCACTCAAACACAACAAGTTTCATATACTCGAAATCATACATAAATGGATTTAAAATTCATTCTCCACAAAACATTACTTTAACCCTAACCAAATTCTTTTCCACACAACCACAAGTAAGTTCCTAAATGCAAACTAAAAGTTTAGAAGGAGCCCTTACCTTCATGTTAGCTATAACGTGCGATTACAGCACCGCGAGCAAATCCAGTAAAATCTCCGCTCGCAACGCCGCTTCCAAAGTTGGTCCCCTAGCACCGTAGCATGGTAGTGAGCAACTTTCCCTTCTATCTCTTTGCGAAATGAAGCTTAGATCTAGATGAAACGGGGAGGTTTGTGTTTGAATCCCTAATACCGTTTTTCTTCGTTTTCGAATCAAAGAGGAAGAGTGAAGTTGAGAAATCCTTGTCCTATCACCCACTATCAGTTGCGAACTCAAGGGAAAGAAAAGAAATAAAAAATGAGCAACAATGGAGGAAGGGAGAAGAAGGCGTGAGCGCGACAGAGGAAGAAAATGGAAATTTTTTGGCTTTCTCTCTTTTCTCTTTCTTTCCTTTGTTTTTCCTTTCTTCCTTTTTCTTTCCTTCCCATTTCTTTATATATAAACATATATATATGTATATATATATATATAATAATTAACAAATATCTCCAAATCTTTAGATATTTATTAAATTACCCTTTCACCCATAACGCATTAAACTCTTCGCAAAAGATTCATCGCAGTTAATTTAATTTATTTATCAACGAGTAATTCTAATCGGGCATCAAAATATCTCTCTGGTCAGATAAACTAAAAATATTAATAACTTTAGCTTAAAAGCCTCCGAGTTCAATACCAAAAAAACCATCAAAATACATAAGGTATAATTTAGAATTACGGGTCTTACACACATAATCTCATATGAAAATAATTTCCTTCACCCGTTATTCTAGTGTTGTTCTTAAGTCTCTTATTCAAATAAGATACAACCACATCATTGGATGATGTGTTGTCAATGGTAATTGTAGTCATATTTTTAAGACCCCATTCCATCAACACCTCTTCAAATTTCCTACCAATAATATCCCATTTATGATTTGGAACTAAACTAAAGCTTATATTGTGTTTTTGGCGGTTCCGTTCTTTATTAATGAAATGAGCAGTAAGGGTCACATAACTGATATTTTGAACGGATGTCCAACAATCCGTAGTAAGAACTGCCATACTGCAATCAGACTTGATATAGGCCTTAAGCTTCAATTTTTTAGATAAAAGATATAATTGAAAACAATCCCTAGCAACAGTCCACCTTGAAGGGATGGTCATTTGTGGCTATAATTTTCTACATAATTGTTTAAAACCTTCACCTTCAACCACTCTAAAGGGATGTTCATCAAGGATTACGAAAAGGACAATAATATTCCTACAAGTTTGGATATTGTACCTTTGGCTTGATGGAACCAAACTACCACCCTCACCAAAAGAAAGGTTTGATTTATTGGGTCATTAAGAAGGTGAACTAGATTACTTTTTCATTTCTTAGTGTGAGCTTTCATGTTGGAGGTTCCATGTATTTTAGAATGACAAAGGTGTTTATCGCGACAATGTTTGCAAGTATCGATACGGATACGCTCATCAGGTATAATGTTAAAGTCCAACTAGATCTTAGAGCTTCTCCTAGGACCACTAGCATTACATTTTTTTTTTTTACTATCCATAGGAAGAGGAGGAAGCCCAATTGCTATAACATTTGGTTGTGTTGGTTTAGAAGATTCAATAGGTTGCCCCACTACTGAAATATTTTATGTGTATATTTGTTTAATTTTTTAATAGTTCAAGTGTAATTTTTAATTACTTATATATTTTTTTTATAGTTAAAGTGCTTAAAGTTTTATAGATGGTTAAAATATTTAGTTCATAATTAGTAATAGAGTGTTTGACATATTACATAAAAACTAAAGTTAGACATAATTACTAATTAAATGTAAGACCCATAATTTTAAAGTATACTATATTTATTTTAGTGTATTTTGGTGTTGAACCCAGAGGCTTTTTAGCCAAAGTTATTAATATTTTGGAGTTTATATGACCAAGAAGATATTTTGATGCCGATTAGAATTACTCGTCGATAAATAAATTAAATTAACTGTGGTGAATCTTTTACGAAGAGTTTAATGCGTTATGGGTGAAAGGAAAATTTAATAAATATCTAAAGATTTTGAGATATTTGTTAATTATAATTGATATATATATATATATATATATATATATATATATATATATATATATATATATATATGTTTATATATAAAGAAAAGGAAAGTAAGGAAATAGAAAGAAAAGAAATAGAGAGGAAGGAAAAAGAGAGAAAGGAAAAAGAAAAGAAAGAAAACAGAGAAGTCCATCTTCTTCCTCTGCCTTGCGTGCAACATTTTCTCCCCTCTTCCATTTTCATTTTCTTTGCTTCCTTTTGTTCAAGAATAGAAACCCAAGGTTGGGTGGATGATAGGACAAGGATTTCTCAACTTCACTCTTCCTCTTTGATTCAAAAACGAAGAAAAAAGGTGTTAGGGATTTTGAAACCATCAAACACAAATCTTCCCGTTTCATCTAGATCTAAGCCTCCTTTCAAGAAGTGATAGAAGTGAAGGTTGCTCACCTCGTGCTACGGTGCTAGTGGACCAACTTTGGAAGCAACGTTGGGAACGGAGATTTTACAAGACTTACTCACGGAACCGTAATCGAACGAAAAAGCTAAAGTGAAGGTAAGGGCTCCTTCCAAACTTTTAGTTTTCATTTAGGGCTTTATCTGTGGTTGTGTGGAAAAGAATTTTGTTAGGGTTGGAGTATTGATTTGGGAAAAATGTATCTAAGGCTTTATGGGTAAAATCTTAGAGTTAGGTTTTGGTTATATTGAGGAATGTTTCGCGGAAAATGAATTTAAACTCATTTATGTATGATTTTGAGTAAATGAAACTTGTGTGTTTGAGTGGTGGATTGTGTTGATTTGTGTTCGTTGTTTTGACGTGTTCTTAATTGATACTGTGGAAATTTGATATGCTTATGGTTGGATTTTGTGGAAAAATGAATTGATGTGTTTTGATGTGGGTTGATAATATGTTTGAGTTGTTTTGCGTTGAATTTGAAAACCATTAAGTTAAATGAGTATTAAGAATGGGGAATCTCTTAATGTCTTGTTTACTTAATGTGTGCTTGAGAAAATCGTTTAAGTGGGCATTAAGAATGGGGAATCTCTTAATGTCTTGGTTACTTAATGTTTGTTTTGGAAAATCGTTTAAGTTAGATGAGAATTAAGAATGAGGAATCTCTTAATGTCTTGTTTACTTAATGTTTTTTTTCGAAAATCGTTTCAGTTAAATGAGTATTAAGAATGGGGAATCTCTTAATGTCTTGTTTACTGAATATTTTGTTGTGAAAAATCGTTTAAGTCAAAAGTATATTAAGAATGGGGAATCTCTTAATATGTCTATTTGCTTAATGTTTGGTGTGAAAATCGGTTAAGTAAATGAGTATTAAAAATGGGGAATCTTTTAATATCTGCATTTACTTAACGATCGTTGTGGATGGAGTCAGTGTATGCTCATGCATTTCATTTTGGTAAATTGTGCTGACCCGTGATAGGTGGCACCTCGGTAAATAGTACTGACCCGTGATTGGTGGTACGTTTACGATTTACGTATGGTAAGTTGTGCTGACCCGTGATAGGTGGCACCACGGTAAATAGTTCTTTGGCCTGTGATAGGCGGTACATTTACGACTTACGCTTTTTCTGTTAGTAAATCGTGCTGACCCGTGATAGGTGGCACCTCGGTAAACAATACTGACATGTGATAGGTGGTACGTTTACGATTTACGTTTTTTTAGTAAATCGTGCTGACCCGTGATAGGTGGCACCTCGATAATTGGTACTTTGGCTTGCGATAGGCGGTACAATTATGATTTACGGCCTTTCGAGGAGGGTTTTGGTTTGGAATTCCGAGTCCATGCATTTTGGCATATACGCATTGCATTAGGGTGCTTGGCACACGAGTCGTGTTTGATTCAAATTTATGACTGTGATGATATTACTAAGTGCTATGTTTTGGAACAGATTGTGTGTAGTGTGTTTGTTTCAAGTTTATGACTGAGTGTTTTGAACCTGAGATGTAATTGTAATTGTGAAGAATTGCTAAGTGCTACGTATTGATTATCGTGTGTAAGTGTGATGGATGGTAAAACTATTTCGAAACCCAATTGTTGTGGTGTTTGTGGGGAAATTGCTAAGTGTTAAGATTTGAAGTTGTGTTTGAATATGATTGAGTTAGCTTATGTATTTTTGGAAGAATTTACAGGGAAATCGATTTACCCAATCGATTTGGTAATGTGTTTTATCAAAACCACTTAAGAAATCGATTTAGCAAATCGATTTAGCAAATCGATTGGATTCATTACAGGGGCTTTGTCTTTCACGAAATCGATTTGCCCAATCGATTGCCTTCAATATAAGGGCTCTGTCTTTCATGATATCGATTTGCCCAATCGATTGGCTTCAATACAGGGGCTCAGTCTTTCACGAAATCGATTTGCCCAATCGATTGGCCAATACAGGGGCTTAGTCTTTCACGAAATCGATTTCCTCAGTCGATTGATGTAAGTCCAGAGTTCAATTTTCACTAAAAATTTTCAGGAAATCGATTTGCCCAATCGATTGGCTCAGTGGAAAATCTTATTCTGAGTTAGATAATTGATTGCTCAATTGATTTATCAATGTTTTGGTCAGTTATATATTACTTGATGGATTGAGAACTTTATTTGATTTCATTTACATTTGGCAAGCATTATATGAACTTTTCGCATATGAAAAATCCTTTTAAGGTGCATGCTTAGTTGAGAGGATATTTTATGCATTTAAAAACTTAAATGTTATGTGTTAACTGTTAATTTCGGTTGGTGACCATTTACAACTATTGTGGAAATCTGGGCTTTGCCCTCAGATGAGAGCCAGGATGATCCTACCGGTTCGTACCCTATAGATGGGAATGTAGATGAGAATGCTTGATTGGAGCTACGTTAGGAGAATCTCACGGGGCGCGTGGAGATCACTCAGGGTGTTTAGTTGTTTTGTAAAATGATCAGACTAGGTTGACACAGAGGGAACATATGTCTTTCTTTTGGGTTGCTTTTATTTTTAAACTGGAAGACTGTACCACTTTTGTGATGTAAATATTTTGAATTCATATTTTGAGAACTTTTTCCGCTGCTTGTAAAATATAATGACTTAATTATTTATCCAAAGGTGTTACCTTATTTATTTCTCTGTTTTATTTTAATTTCTTTTGAAAGAAAAAATACACCCTCACTTTGAAAAACGGGGTGTTACATTAAACATGAGAATGCATAATATTTAAGCCTAAAGGACACATACTGATTAAGCAAAAAAATTGCAAATATACATATGAAGCATACATATTGATTAAGCAAGAAGTACACATATAAATTAAGCATAATAGATACATACTAATTAAGCATAAAATAGTTATAAACATACATATTGAGTATGAAACATGTATACATATTAATTAAGCATAAATGATAGATACTAATTTAACATCAAATAGTTGCAAAAGATACTAATTAAACATGAATCATACATATCAATTCAATATAAATGAAACATACTCATGAAATAGAAAATAGTTGCAAGCATATATTAAAAAATAAACATGATGAATACATACTAAGCATAAAATAGATAAAAATTTAACATATAACACTTACAAAGCATACATATTAAGCATCAATGTACATAATTAAACATAATAAATTTATCATGATGTTGCTCCATTACTCCTTGATATCCTCCTTGACTGCTACTCTCTCCTTGCTCTATATTCTAAAACTAGAACCACACTAATTCTCCAAAGAAAGGAAAGAGAAAAGTTATAAAGCACATAAATAACTTAACCAAATATAAAAAAGCTATAAATACTAAACAACAAAATATTAAAAACAATAATAAAAACCATAATTAAACACAAACCTTCAAAATAAAAACTAGAATTAATAAACAACCAGAATAAAAATCAAACAACAAAACAAAAAGAAAAAAAAATTAATCAAAAAAC
>JBBPBT010000487.1:5339517-5359419 GCA_037974875.1 Cicer bijugum
CCCCCCCCCCCCCCCCCCCCCCCCCCCCAAAAAAAAAACTTTCAGTTTCTCTTTCTTCCTCTTTTCCAGCCTTCCTCTCTCTCCCTTTTGCTTACAAGTTACCACCTTTCTCTCTCGCTCCTTCAGATTCACGAATCTTGACAAACGCGCGATCGACTCACTCAGCCTCCAGTCCAGTTCGCTCCTCTGCTCGCTGCGGGCCTGCGGCCGCCTCTGTGGCCGTTCGTCGCCCTCTGTTCGCCGCAACCTCATTTGTCTCCAAATTGTGTTGCTGCTTTGCTTTCTTCAAAAGATTCAGATTTCTATTTTGTTAGTGCCGATTGTTGTTATTTAGTGTTGATTTTTGTTAGTTAGTTTTGATTTGGAATTCTGTTAGTTTGAATCTTCCTCCTCTGACTCTGTTAGTTTTGATTTTAATTTTTCTTAGTTCGTCGCTCCTGTGTGAGTTTTGAGTTCTTCATTTTGTTGTTTTTACCTATACTAAGAATTTAACATATACGTCGATATTCGATATTTTTGTGGAATTCTACATTTTGGCTTATGTTGTTCAATTAGCATGAAATTTAGAGTTTATTTTGTTAATTTCAAACATTATTTCAATCAACTTAGGAACCTTTTTGTTCAATTTTAGTAATCAAATATAATTCAATAGTAAAACGCAATCCTTGAGTTCGACACACGGTACTACCGTTTTATTATTACTTGCAACGATT
This sequence comes from Cicer bijugum, assembly GCA_037974875.1. Taxonomy (NCBI): domain Eukaryota; kingdom Viridiplantae; phylum Streptophyta; class Magnoliopsida; order Fabales; family Fabaceae; genus Cicer; species Cicer bijugum. Next base: position 5,340,231 of record JBBPBT010000487.1, read on the forward strand.
CAGTACACTTGCTGAAACGCTATCAAGTTTTTGGCGCCGTTGTCGGGGACTGCCATATCACTATTGAATTTAATTGAAAATTTTTGCTCTGCAATAAAATTTTTTATTTTATTTTAATTTATTTTATTTTATTTTGAAAAAAAAAATTTCTTTTTTTTTTCTATTTTCATTTGTTGAACTTGCTAATGTCATGTCTAGTGGTTTTTCTCTTCTTTGTTTGAGATAACTTGCGCTGTAGAGCATGGAAGATTATGATGATGATACTCTACTACAATTATATGAAGAGTGTGATACTTGTCTTATATCAGTTATATGTCGAATGATCGAGGGGCAAATCTTGAGCCATACATTTTTAAAATATCACCCTCAGATCCCTCCGTTGAAGCCTCTTAGATGTGACTTTTGCGGAGAAGCACATAAGAATGGACGTTGTTTAGATGACCTTGACGAACTAATAAAATATGAAGACTTTTTTCTCAAACTTATAGAAAACAACGAGTATTATATTAAAAAGATCTATTGGGAACAAATTCTACCTCCTAAAACTCTATCCAAAGAATCAGATGACAAAGACTTTCACATTACGGACGTTTTGGTTGAATTCATGAAAAATAACATGGTTTCAATTGAAAGATTTAAAAGTCAATGTGAGAGGTTATTTGAGCAAGTGGTTAAGTTTGAGATGATGGAGGAGAAGTTGAAGATTGAAGATAATTTCATTGTTGTGGTAGAAGAAGATAAGCAAGAGGAAAAAGAGGAAAATACGAACGAGGAAAAGAAAAAAGAAGAGATTGATAAAGTTCGAGATTCAATCTATGCCTTGTTCATCAATGTCCAATTGAGAAGGACATGGAAGCAACACCTTTTATTTCTTAAGTTCATGGAATTTCTACCAAACAAAAAGAAAAAGAAGGATGATGTGTTCTTCCTGTCATATATGCCACCTTGACAATAGTTGAGGCGTCAAGCTAATGACTTTAAAGAAGCGCTTCGTGGGAGGCAACCCACAGCTAGAGGTAACTTTTAATTTTTGCAATCTTATTTTTGTTATTTGAATTTGTTTCTTTCTAATTGTGTGTAAACGTGCACTATGATGAAGAATTATTAACAACTTGCATTTGGTCTTAAGTTTTATGTTTGACAATTTGATATTTAAACTATATTTCTTTGCTCATATCATTGCTCAATTCGATAAGTTTCACTAATTCATGCATTGTTGATTACTGCTTGGTTGTTGAAGTCTAACTCGTATTTAAAAAAAAACACTAAATAAATTTTGTAGTGGCATGTTTGGCATCATTTAGATAATTCATACTCTTTCTTATTATCCTAGCTGTGAGCTTTTGAGCCTAAACACTTAAATTCTTTGTTGTGTGATTATCCAGACGTGTATTATCCCTTCAGAACTTGCACTAATTCTGACTTGCATCACTTGTAATTTATGCATACATTGAGGCAATTTTATTTGGTCATTTGAGCCTTTCTAACTACCCTATGAAAATGTTATCCTTTGCTAGCCCCTTTGAGCATTGTCCCTTTATTTCGGTTACTACCACATTACAAAACAAAAACCCTACTTCAATTACATCACCTTACTTGGAGTTAGGTAGAAATTTTTTTTCTTGTCTTAATCAAATTCTAAATTTGGGGTTGCTAATGGGATAACAACCTTTTAAGTTTGGGGTGGTCATTCTCACAAAAAAAAAAAAAAGAAAAAAAAAAGAAAAAGAAAAAAGAAGAAAGAAGAAAAGAAGAAAAAAAAATGATAAATAATATCTTCTTTGTTCTTTTGTCAATGTTTGAGAATCTCCAGAATGAAAAGGTGATGAAAAAAAAATGGTAGAATAATTTGGAAATATATGCCTAACTCCAAGTAGTAAAGCCTACTATCTCAAAATGTCATACCCTTACCTAAGCCCCATTACAACTCGAAAGTCCTCCAAAAATGTATGTGTTTGTTGCATTGTGATTGCTAACTAGAATTTTTTCAAGCCTATGGTAGCGTGATGCATGCTCTAGGATTTGAGTGATAAATTCATAACCCTTCTAAACACTTGAGAGAAATTTTGGTGAGATTGTGTGAAGAGAGAGTTGAATTTGATAAATGAATGCCAAGGTGTACAAACCTCGTTATTTTTGTAAGCAACCATAGAGTATGATGGATGTTTTATAGTAGCTAAAACTTTGAGAATTGAGTTTGATTTAAATTGAGAAATTGAGTTTGATTTAAATTGAGAAATTGAGTTTATGTTTTCTTTTAACTGCACCAAATATGAAATTAATTGTTGCTTGGGGACAAGCAATAGATTAAGTTTGGGGTGGTGATGACTCTTCATCATATGCATAATTTTTATTGATTTTAGTCTTATTTATCTTTAATCATTAGTTAATTTAATGAGTTATTTAATATATTTTGTTGATTTTAGTTATTTGATTTAATGAAATATTATTGTTCTTATTTGCTTAATTAAGTAGACATTTTTCATAGTTTTGCGTTGTTACTTTGTTTTAGTGCAGTGCTGAATTTTGGTGAGAAATCAACATGATCTATATGAAGTATTTCAACCATATCTGGAGTTCTAGATGTCCAATTGGAGTCAATACAAGTGCTAATGAAACCTAAGATCCATATCTACAACTTTCATGAAGACACCGGGACCAAATTCAGACTCGAAAGATGAGAAAAATACAAAATACGTCAGACAGCTGAAGCTGTGCGCCTAGAGCGCGCCCTGCGCGCCTGGAGCGCATTTCCAGCCATTCAGTACTGTCAATTCGCGCCCGAAGTGCAAAGACTGCGCCTGGGGCGCGTGACGCGCATCAACAATCATAAAAACGCAATTTTTTTACTGTTTAGGGATCTTTTTTGACTCTTGGGAACTTGGGAGACTTCTGCCCTAGCATAGAAACTCAAAGACGACCGTTTCTAACGCTATTGAAGCAGTTTTATCAAGAATCATCCATGAATCATTCTTGTAATTCTTCTTTAATCCTTATCTTTTGTATCTCTGTCATGAGTAACTAAACCCTATTTGTTAGGGATGAGTGTAACCAGATGAAACCCTTATTTTTTCTGATTTGATTTCTAGTTATATGAATGAGTTTATTGAATTGTTTTTCTCATCTTTGTGCTTAATGCTTTTTATTGCTTGATCAACATTAAAATGTTCTACGATTTGTATTTTGAAACGGAAGTGGACTTTACGAATGCTTGAGATGAGAAATTCATGAATTTGTAGTCTAGGGATAGATGCAGGTCATGAAACCAATTAAATTAGTTGCAAAACAATAATTTACAAGAGAATTTCTATACGGTAATGCTTAATTCTAATCTTAAATCCACTATGGAATTTAAGGTTACTTTGGAATTAAAGGTTCTGTCACAAAGACATTAGGGCAAGAATAATGAAGAGAATTCGATAATAATTCAATAAAGGAATTCAGTAACTAGGATCAAATTAGACACCAAGGTTGGATTCAAAGTGAAACTCATCCCTGACATTTTTCTCATTATAAAAGATCAATTTTATTATTGTTGTTAATTTCAAACATTATTTCAATCAACTTGGGAACCTTTTTGTTCAATTTTAGTAATCAAATATAATTCAATAGTAAAACGCAATCCTTGAGTTTGACACTCGGTACTACCGTTTTATTATTACTTGCAACGATTCAGTACACTTGCTGAAACGCTATCAGTCGTCGTCAGTTAAATTCTGACCACCAACTCCAACTATCAACTGTCTGTTTTTATTGCTGCAGTTGTCTTCGATAACCAGTCACTAATACGATAATCATTTTTCACCACGATTACTTTCAACTGCTATTACAAAATTTATTATATTTAAATAAATTATAAATTTTTAATATTTAAATTATTTTATAATAACTAAATAATATGATAATTATATTCCACCCACTATTTTCACAATGACATATAGGGTGAGGTAGTAATTAAGTTCCTTACTATGAACCCCATTAAACAACCCTTAGATTAAATGAGTTTATAGATTTTATCGTACACCACACCACCACATAAATTTTTTCTCTTCTCTCTCGTTATTTTGAGTTTCACTACCACACCACCATTACCACCACCGGTCCCTCACCATTATCACTACTATCACTACTCCTACTATTTCCATTATCCCTAACATTAACGCCAGTATACTCACAATATCAATAAAAATTTTAGAATTTTTTTTTTATTTTCCAATGGTCATCTAACAATACAGAAGTATTCGATTAGACTTTCAACAAATAAGTTTTTTTTTCCCTAACAATCTTTGCCTTTATTAAAATCAATCAAATGACATCAACCTCTCAACAATAGATCATGTGGTGTCCTAATAGTGCAATGAGACTCAAACTTATCAATACCTATATACTTCATGCGATCGTACTCAACCGCAATATGATCTATTACATTTTTAGACATAACACCACAAAAATGGGTGTACAATCTGTTATTGTGTCAATGCACATTTTGAATGACACTCTTTTCAAATGATGTTATTATCTCATTATGTTGTAATACAATCATGCTAGAAATAGTTTCTCAAATTACATATATCCCCTATATTGTCTTTTAATATCATTTTCAAACTCCAATGCGTAGACCCAACCCTTTGCGTTGCCGTGTTTCTAAAATGAATAAATCTATTTTTCAACGCCTTAACAAATCTTTTCTTGTAAAGAATTAACCATTGCTTGTGTACATAATCATAAAAAATAGAACCATCACTACGAATTCCTTCAAGCATAACCAACTTCATGTAACACTAAGCCTTATCAGAACTATAAACAAGACCCTCCCATGCCTCCATTATGTGCACCTACTTCTCTTTTGAAAACACAATCATCTTGCACTTGATTTTTGTATTCTTGCATACATGAAACAAACACAATAAATTGATTGCTTTTGAAAAAACATATTATACTGCGTTCATCAAAGCAATGTCTCTATTAGTAACGATGGCTTGAACTTCACCTGAAGTAATATGCTCTTTCAACATCTGTAGTGCCCACATAAATTTATGAACATGCTAAAAAATGTAGATATGAAATAATGGCATTTGATACTTGCAACTCTTGTATGTGCTATCTATAATCAATACAATGTGGAAATTATTTACAAGAGTTATAACATCTAGATAGACCCATAACGAGTCTTTCAACTCATCTGAACCATCTACCTTCATATATATATATATATATACATACATACACGTATTTATCACGTTTCATCCGTTTCATTAGATGTTGCATTTTAGTTTTGTTACCTCTAAGTGATGAACGATATGCTTGACGTGCATTGTAAACTTGTTTGATTGTCCTTAGACTTTCAACATTATGAATATGTTTTTTTTTGTTTAACCATATTATTGGTCATATCACCAAATACATATTTCTCTTCATGAGACAATCGGCCTATAAAAGAATGACCAGTCACATTTTTGAACAACTCGTGGGAATGGGCACCACATACTACATGCAAATACCACTCCTAACCAACACTTGATGCTATTCCTCTCAATCTAAATGGATATTCCCATTTTTTAGTCCAGGTACTCCTCATAGGTTTAGAATTCTTCCAAGGTCTATATTTTTCACTTCTTTCACAACCAAGAATTAATTTTGCCTTTGTTTATGGTCATGCTGTGGCTGTTTTAGATCTAAATATTGCAAAGAAAATATTATTTTCCATTATAACATTGCAAAGAAAATATTGTTTCTGGTCATGCTATGACTAACAACATGAACAACATAAGCAATGTCAAGTTTGGTAATCGTAAGATACACTAAGCTGCCAACCAAAGTACGATACAAAGTGGAATATGGTAAAGGAACACCATCCGAGGGAGCATATTTCACATTCAACTCAAGAGGAGTATCTGCTGCTCTAGTATAAGAAAGATGAGTCTGGTCAAGAATGTTGACCATGTACTTGGGTTGAGAAAGAAGGTAGCCTTTAGGAGAGTAGGCAACTTCAATCCCCAAGAAATAGAGAAGAGTTCCCAAGTCCTTCATCTCAAACTGTTTGGTTAACTACAATTTCAACTCATTGATTCCACTAACATCGTCACATGTAATAATCATATCATCAACATATAGAGAAATTATAATGCGACCATAAGAGGAAAAGGTACTAATTCTAAGTGTTGATTTTGTGCAATGCATATAGTTCTTCTGCCATAGCTTGCTGCCAAAGAGGATCAAGAACAACCTCTTTATAGGAAAAGGGCTCAAAAAAACTGTGGATAGAGGTTAATAATGAAACAAACGAAGTTGAGTAACTGGAATAGACAAAATCAAGTAACTAATTAGACTTATGTTGATGAGAGGGGTAACGAGGAGGATCAACAATCGCAGGAGGTGATTAGACAGTGGGGGGACAAGAGGGATGTCATCATGTGGAGTATTAGTATTTGTCCTACAATTCTCAACATTACAATCACTAGAAGCATTATCATTAGGAACAAAAACATCAATATGAGTTAGTTCAGAACTCTTAGTAATCTGAGAATTAGAGGAAACAGAGTAAAAATGGATGTGCTCAAGAAAAATATTACGAGATATATAAAGTTTTCTTACATAAGGATCATTACAATGATAGCCTTTTTGACCATCCCCATAACCTAGAAAAACACACATGGTTGAACAAGAAGACAACTTAATGCGCTCTACTTGAGGGCGAAGAACAAAACAAGTAGAACCAAACACTTTCAAAGAATAGTAATCAGGGGTAAAAGCATACAATTTTTCAAAGGGAGACAAACATGATATGGTAGATGATAGAATTCTATTAATAGCATGAACAACAGTAAGAACTGTTTCTCTCCAAAACTCACTAGGAACTGAAGTGGACAACAAAAGGGCATGAACAATCTCTATAATATGACGGTGTTTCCTTTCACCAACTCTATTTTGTTGAGGAGTATCAATACAATATGTTTGGTGGAGGGTGCCATCATAAGCAAGTAATATAGAAAATTTATTAGAGGTATATTCACCACCTAAATCACAGTGAAAGCACTTGATAACAGAATTATGTTGAGTTTTGACCATTGCACGAAACATATGATAAATGTCAAAAAATTCATACTGATTTTTCATAAGATAAACCCAACAATAACGAGTGTAATCTTCAATAAACGAAACATAATATCTAGATTCACCTTTGGTGAGAACCGTTGATGGACCCCAAATATCAAAGTGAACTAAATCAAAATGCACATATGAAACAGAAACACTTTTACTAAACGACAAAGCTAGAAATTTAGCAAGATTACAACCACAACAATACGAGATATCACAGGTTTGTAACTTTCCTAAGGCTCCAGTAGAAGCCAAATATTTTAATCTAGAAGCAGAAACATGTCCAAGGCGAGAATGCCATAAATAAAAACTTGAAGATAAGGAATTCAAGCAAAAATTAGATAATAAGTCAACAATAGTTGTTGAGGCTGCAATATCTGGGAGTCGCAGGTCATCCAAAACATAAAGTCCCCCCTGTCTATGGCCTGCCCCAATCAGCCTCCTAGAATGTGGATCCTGCACACAACAAGAAGTAGAAGAAAACTTAACCAAATAACCGAAATCACATATTTGACTAACATAAGCAAGACTCATAGTAAGATTAGGAATATAATAAGCATTAGAAAGAGACAAGTTAGGTGTGGAGACAGAACCAACGCATGCTAATGGCGTAGGAGTGCCATCAGTAGTCATAACCGACACAGACGAGGTATGTTTCAAAGACAAAAGAGATTTATCATTGTATGTCATATGATGAGATGCTCCCGAATCAAGAATCCATATGGAAGGAGATATATCTGACATACTAGAGGAGTTCAAACCTTTAGAAGAGGTGGCATACATGACATTTGATTGAGTGGCAAAAAGTTTTTGAAGCTGTTATGCAATATCAGATATTTGGGAAGCAGTCTTAGATGAGTATACAAAACCAGAACTAGAGCCAATGGTAGGAGGAGTAGAAGCAACAACATTGGACGATGGTCCCCTAAAATTCTTCTTATGTGCTATCCCCAATTTCAGACAATGTGATTTCCAATGTGTAAGACCGGTAATTTTAAATCCCAAGTTATACAATTTTAGGGTATTTTGTGTTAAATTGCTTAGTATTACATGAAGTTATGTATTACTTGATGGATTGAGAACTTTATTTGATTTCATTTACATTTGGCAAGCATTATATGAACTTTTAGCATATGGAAAATCCTTTTAAGGTGCATGCTTAGTTGAGAAGATATTTTGTGCATTTAAAGACTTAAATGTTATGTGTTAACTGTTAATTTCGGTTGGTGACCCTTTATAACTATTGTGGAAATCTGGGCTTTGCCCTCAGATGAGAGCCAGGATGATCCTACCGGTTCGTACCCTACGGATGGGAATGTAGATGGGAATGCTTGGTTGGAGCTACGTTAGGAGGATTTCACGGGGCGCATGGAGATCACTTAGGCCGTATAGTTTTTGTGTATAGAATGATCAGATTAGGTTGACATAGAGGGAACAAATGTTTTTCTTTTGAATTGTTTTTATTTTAAAAATGGAAGACTGTACCTATACTAATATTGTCAGCTTGACATGTTATTATCGATGGGTTACATGTCCCACCTTTTGATGTGTAAATATTTTGGATTCATATTTCGAGGAACTTTTTCGCTGCTTGTAAATTTTAATGACTTAATTATTTATCCAAATGTATTACCTCATTTATTTCTCTGCTTTATTTTAATTTCTTTTGAAAAAAAAATACACCATCGCTTTGAAAAACGGGGTGTTACATTGTGGTATCAGAGCTTTGGTCTGGTTTTCTTTGGGGGTTGTGGAACCTTGGTTTTAGATTGTAAGTCAACCTGTAGGTTGTGAGTCGTTATCTCATCATGCATCCGGGTAATTGGTCTGAGTTGTCAGATCAGAGATAGTTATTATGTGTTGATATACTCGAAACTTAGTTTTGGAATTATTCAAAGTGGTGTTAACACTTCTTCTTGATGTTGGTTTTTCGGAAACACTACCTCCAAGAGGGAACGACGTTGCAAGGATGAACGTCAGTAGGGATGATCAAATGGTTGAAGCTACAAATAACATGGATGTTTTGTTGTTGCACGAACTGCTGCAAAGACTCGACGGGATCTAGAGAAGAGGGAAAGAGGGATTTATGCTATTAAGTCAAGAGGATTGAAAGATTGTCATCGTTACCATCCTCCAAAGTTCAAGGGTGATGAGAACTCAAGAAAAGAGAGGATTAATGGATTCGAGAAATGGAAAAGATCTTCGAGATGACGAATTGTCAAGCAAATCTGAAGCAAATCATGACGACATGGAATTTATAAAATGGTTCCAAGGACACAGAAGCTATGTGTTGGTGTAAATTTGAAGATGATGAGTATGGATGGATTAACATTAGACTAATAAGGGATTTCAAGTAATGATCTAAGTTGAGGACTCTTGTTAGGAAAAGTAGTAGATGTTTTCCTGGTAGATTTCAGGATGAAACTGGAGGAAGTTTGACAACTATCAAGGAGTTGTGAACATCATGGAACTGTTGAGAAGATAAGGCTTCCATTTGGAATAACATTTGGTGCTTAGGTGTCAATGAAAGAGACTAGTGTTGAAGTTAAGGGAGCATTGCACATTAGGAGTAAATACTCCTTTGGTTAGATAACATACGCTTTGAGGATTAGTCGATACCTTGAGGGATAAAGTCGAGCATTCGAGTTAGACTGGATTCGCAACTTGGATTATTAAGTATGGATAGTTATATTGGATGAATCTATAGACACTTAAGTGTGAATTTTGAGCGATGTTCAGAAAAACCTAATGAGTTAAGCCTTGATGTATTGAACTCTATGTTACCATTAAGTAGAATTTGAAGTGATCGAGTACGAGAATACTTAAGAATGTTGTAATATAAGTTTGGGAGTCTATTAAAGGATGGAAATTACTAAGAGGATGTTAATATTGATAGGACTGACGGAATATTCGAGATTTGGTTTAGGACCCTAAGATGGTTGATTTTTAGCTGATGATTTAAAATCTCGCAAGGTTGGATGGATGACCAAGTAATGCTTAAAACTCTCATAATCGAAGAAGTTGAGGCCGGCAAGTGATAAATAATTCATGTTAAGGATGGAAGTGTTTGGAGATTTTGAGGATCAAATTTTAGAATCCTATTGAATGATAGGAAGTGAAAAAAAAGAAGAAATGTAACAACTGATTCATGGTTTAGTTGTTGGTCTTGGGAAGTCAAGCGTGAAGATTTGAAATGATCATTTCAGTAACTAGATGGACGAAGAAAGGTATGTCGGTTTTTGAGATATTGTAGTGAAAAATTTATGAGGATGATGTTATAGATAATTATTTCTTAAGGAAATGCTTATGGGGAACGTTTGAGAAATAATCCTTTAGAACGTTCGAATGTTAGGATTCTTTTAGTTTATATCTCGGTGAAGGTTGAGAAGGAATAAGAATCCAACGAGTGAACCAAATTTTGGGAAAATGTGCCAAGAAAATTTGTTGGAGCAGCACATAGAGATCTAGCTTATGACTGTTAAAGATTGATGAAAGGAATTATCTCACCTATAACTCAGACATTATTATTATAAAGATATGCCAATAATATAAAGACATTACTTGAGTGCATGTCATGGGGATTGTTATTGTGTTCGTCAATCAAAGGAGTTAAATGTTTGTTTGCTAGGAAACAATTGAACATAAAATGGAAAAGTGTAGTGGGAATTAGTAAGACTTGATTTGTTGGAATCACTATAAAGAAGATGTATCAAGGTTCGAGGTAGAAACTTAAGGTTGGTATAAATGGAAAAGTGATGGAGTGAATACAATGTGGTTGACTTGTCATAATGAAAGGATAATCATCAAGTAGCAATTGAAGGACACAACGAAATTAAGAAGTATCAGAATGAATGTTGGCCGTAGAGGTAGGAGAATTATTTTCGAGTTGGTGCATAATTGCGAAGTATGTAAGAGATTTTCTAGTGAAGCGTGAACTGAGGTGTTAGGCATGAGACGAATGTAGACCTTGATCGGTGAATTAAATTCAAGTTAGATTTTAATGGAAAACGTGACCCTTGAAATGAAGTACTAAACTGAAAGGAAGTTTGTGTGTCCCAAGTGGTATAGTCTTGGACATAATTTCGAAAATATTTGAGGAAGCTTTGATCACCAAGCATATGTTGGGATGGAATTATTAAATTTATATATGGAATAACATACTGTTAAGAACATTACAGTTTGACGTAGTTGTACGACTTAAGAAAAATCGAGGATTTGTGGACAAGGGAGAAATTTAGGAGTTCTCGGATGTGGTGATTGTTCTGTGCTCAGTGTGTTGGGGTCATTCTAAGTGTTTCACTTTGGTACCAAATGAATATTTCGTACCAGGTGGATGCCAATGAGACTACGTGACATAGGTATGGGATATTTTACTTCGTCGACAGGATCAAAGTTATAGGAAATTAAGGGAAATTCAATGGACCTTGAGAAGATTGTTGACTGCTTGTACATTAAGATAACCTCAGTTGTAAGTTGCAAGGAGTGCTATTACAGTTCGGTTAAGATAGTCTAAGCCACTATCATGGTTGTTGGCTATTTATTGACAAATTGAGGGACTGATCATCCTTAATCTCTTGTCGATAGTAGACAAAATCATGTTGAATGGAACGGACGAACCTTACCGACTATGGATGTGTGTGAAGTTATTAAGCACCCTATGAAAAGGGGGTAGGCAACACTTTTTTCGAGAAGGTTGGGTGAAACAAGTTGTGACTGGCATGTTGAATTCGGGTGCAAACCTAGTGTGGATTGTTACTCGTACTTTAAGTTTCGAGGACGAAACTAATTTTAGGGGGGTAGTAATGTATGACCCATAATTTTAACCCAATTATCGGTATTTAGTGAGTTAAAGGCCGAAAATATATTTTTGGAAATTGGATTAAAATTATTTGTCGAAGAATAAATTATTTGGGTTTCGAAGAATTTAATTCTGGGCGGTTTTGTTCAAAATATCTCAGGTTGCTGAAAATTGTATTTGACAATTGAGTTGCGACGAGAGTAGATATTTTTATCAAAATAGTTGGAGATGTGAGTGAAGTGATGGATGTGAGAATTGTTAGATATTTTTTTGGTTTAGGTTTAAATTATTATATATTATATATTATATATATATATATGGTTGGAGGGAAATAGGAGAAAAGGAAATAGAAAGAAAAGAAAATAGAAGGAAGGAAAAGCAAAGGAAAAACATTTCCATCTCCTTCCTCTCCTCTGCCTCGCGAAAACCTTTCCCTCCTCTTTTTTTCTTCTTCTTGGTTTTGCTTCCTTTTTCGTTCTTTGACTTCAAGAATAGAAACCCAAGGATTAGTGGGTAAGAGAGCAAGGTTTTCTCAGCTTCATACTTCCTCGTTGTATCGAAAACGAAGAAAAACGGTATTAGGGATTCAAACACAAACCTCCCCGTTTCATCTAGATCTAAGCCTCCTTTCAAAAAGTGATAGATGGGAAGGTTGCTCACCTCCGTGCTACGGTGCTAGTGGACCAACTTTGGACGCGACGTTGCGAGCGGAGATTTTACCGGATTTACTCGCGGTACCGTAATCAAACGTTAAAGCTAACGTGAAGGTAAGGGCTCCTTCCAAACTTTTAGTTTGCATTTAGGGCCTTATCTTTGGTTGTGTGGAAAAGAATTTTGTTATGGTTGGAGTATTGATTTGGGAAAAATGTATCTAAGGCTTTATGGGTAAAATCTTAGAGTTAGGTTTTGGTTATATTGATGAATGTTTCGTGGAAAATGAATTTAAACTCATTTATGTATGATTTTGAGTAAATGAAACTTGTGTGTTTGAGCGGTGAATTGTGTTGATTTGTGTTCGTTGTTTTTGACGTGTTCTTAATTGATACTGATGAAATTTGATATGTGTAATGGTTGGATTTTGTGGAAAAATGAATAGATGTGTTTTGATGTGGATTGATAATATGTTTGAGTTGTTTTGTGAGGAATTTGAAAACCATTAAGTTAAATGAGTATTAAGAATGGGGAATCTCTTTGTAAGACCCATAATTTTAAAGTGTACTTTATATATTTTAGTGTATTTTAGGTATTAAACTCGGAGGCTTTTAAGCCAAAGTTACTAATATTTTGGAGTTAAATAAATTAAATTAACTGCGGTGAATCCTTTACGAAGAATTTAATGCGTTATGGGTAAACTGGTAAATTTAATAAATATCTAGATTTGTAGATATTTGTTAAAAGTAGTTAATGTATAAATATATATATATATATATATATATATATATATATATGTTTATATATAAAGAAAAGGAAAGGAAGGAAATAGGAAGAAAAGAAATAGAGAGGAAGGAAAAAGGGAGAAAGGAAAAAGAAAAGAAAGAAAAACAGAAAAGTTCATCTTCTTCCTCTGCCTCGCGCAAAGCTTATTCCTTCTTCCTCCATCTTCATTCATTTTTGCTTTCTCTGCTTCCTTATGTTCAAGAATAGAAACCCAAGGTTGGGTGGGTGATAGGACAAGGATTTCTCAACTTCATACTTCCTCGTTGTTACGAAAACGAAGAAAAACGGTATTAGGGATTCAAACACAAACCTCCCCGTTTCATCTAGATCTATGCTTCGTTTCGCGAAGAGATAGAAGGGAAAGTTGCTCACTACCACGCTACGGTGCTAGGGGACCAACATTGGATGCGACGTTGCGAGCGGAGATTTTACCGGATTTACTTGCGATACTGTAATCGAACGTAAAAGCTAAAGTGAAGGTAAGGGCTCCTTCCAAACTTTTAGTTTGCATTTAGGGACTTATCTGTGGTTGTGTGGAAAAGAATTTGGTTAGGGTTAAAGTATTGTTTCGTGGAAAATGAATTTTAAACTCATTTATGTATGATTTTGAGTATATGAAACTTGTTGTGTTTGAGTGATGGATTGTATTGATTTGTGTCGTCGTATTCGGCGTGTTCATACTTGATGTTCGTTGATTGATGTGAATTGGTGTGAATCATGGATTGAATTGGATATTATGTTTGAGTTTGTTTGGTGTGGAATTTGAAAACCATTAAGTTAAACGAGTATTAAGAATGGAGAATCTCTTAATGTCTTGTTACTTAATGTGTGTTTGTTTTGTGAAAATCGTTTAAGTTAAAAGAGTATTAAGAATGAGGAATCTCTTAATATTTTTGTTTGCTTAATGTTTGTTTTGAAAATCGTTTAAGTTAAATGAGTATTAAGAATGGGGAATCTCTTAATATATGCGTTTACTTAATGTCGTCGTGAAAATGATTTTGTGGAGAAATGAGATGTCGAGTCAAGGTGATGCCATGTGATTTGTTGGTTCATCTTGTCTGCGTTGGGATTGTCGAGTCAAGGTGATGCCATGTGATTTGTTGGTTCATCTTGTCTGTGTTGGGATTGTCGCGCCAAGGTGATGCCATGTGATTTGTTGGTTCATCTTGTCTGCGTTGGGATTGTCGAGTCAAGGTGATGCCATGTGATTTGTTGGTTCATCTTATCTGCGTAGGGATTGTCGAGTCAAGGTGATGCCATGTGATTTGTTGGTTCATCTTGTTTGTGTTGGGATTGTCGCGCCAAGGTGATGCCATGTGATTTGTTGGTTCATCTTGTCTGCGTTGGGATTGTCGAGTCAAGGTGATGTCATGTGATTTGTTGGTTCATTTTGTTTGTGTTGGGATTGTCGAGTCAAGGTGATGCCATGTGATTTGTTGGTTCATCTTGTCCGTGTTGGGATTGTCGAGTCAAGGTGATGCCATGTGATTTGTTGGTTCATCTTGTCTGTGTGGGTATTGCGTTGAAACCGTTAAGCGGTATGTTTTGAAATTGTGTGTAAGTGTGTTGATTCAAGTTTATGATTGAGTGTTTGAACTTGAGATGTCATTGTTAATTGTGTTGAAATTGCTAAGTGTTATGTATTAATTATTGCGTGTGAGAGTGATGGATTGTAAAAAAAACTATTTCGAAGCCCATTTTGTCGTAGTGATCGTGTGGGAATTGCTAAGTGTTAAGATTTGGTATTATGTGGGAATTGCCCATTTTGGAAGAAATTACAGGGGCATCGATTTACCCAATCGATTTGGTAATGTGTTTTTTCAAAACCACTTAAGAAATCGATTTAGCAAATCGATTGGATTCATTACAGGGGCTCTGTCTTTCACGAAATCGATTTGCCCAATCGATTGGCTTCAATACAGGGGCTCTGTCTTTCACGAAATCGATTTGCCCAATCGATTGGCTTAATTACAGGGGCTCTGTCTTTCACGAAATCGATTTGCCTAATCGATTGGCTTCAATACAGGGGCTCTGTCTTTCACGAAATCAATTTGCCCAATCGATTGGCTTCAATACAGGGGCTTAGTCTTTCACGAAATCGATTTCCCCAATCGATTGATGTAAGTTCAGAGTTCAATTTTCACTAAAAACTTTCAGGAAATCGATTTGCCCAATCGATTGGCTAAGTGGAAAATCTTATTTTGAGTTAGATAATTGATTGCTCAATTGATTTATCAATGTTTTGGTCAGTTATATAATACTTGATGGATTGAGAACTTTATTTGATTTCATTTACATTTGGCAAGCATTATATGAACTTTTAGCATATGGAAAATCCTTTTAAGGTGCATGCTTAGTTGAGAGGATATTTTGTGCATTTAAAAAATTAAATGTTATGTGTTAACAGTTAATTTCGGTTGGTGACCCTTTACAACTATTGTGGAAATCTGGGCTTTGCCCTTAGATGAGAGCCAGGACGATCCTACCAGTTCGTACCCTACGGAAGGGAATGTAGATGGGAATGCTTGATTGGAGCTACGTTAGGAGGATGTCACGGGGCGTGTGGAGATCACTCATGGTGTTTAGTTGTTTTGTAGAATGATCAGACTAGGTTGACACAGAGGGAACAAATGTCTTTCTTTTAGGTTGCTTTTATTTTTAAATTGGAAGACTATACCCCTTTTGTTATGTAAATATTTTGAATTCATATTTTGAGAAACTTTTTCCGCTGCTTGTAAATTATAATGACTTAATTATTTATCCAAAGGCGTTACCTTATTTATTTTCTCTGTTTTATTTTAATTTCTTTTGAAAAAAAAAATACACCCTCGCTTTAAAAAACGGGGTGTTACACTCTTAATGTCTTGTTTTGTTAATGTGCGTTTGGGAAAATCGTTTAAGTTAACTAGGCATTAAGAATGTGAAATCTCTTAATGTCTTGGTAACTTAATATTGTTTTGAAAATCGTTTAAGTTAACTGGGCATTAAGAATGGGGAATCTCTTAATGTCTTGGTTACTTAATGTTGTTTTAGAAAATCGTTTAAGTTAAATGAGAATTAAGAATGGGGAATCTCTTAATGTCTTGTTTACTTAATGTTTGTTTTTGAAAATCGTTTCAGTTAAATGAGTATTAAGAATGGAGAATCTCTTAATGTCTTGTTTATTGAATCGTTTTGATGTGTAAATATTTTGGATTCATATTTCGAGGAACTTTTCCGCTGCTTGTAAATTTTAATGACTTAATTATTTATCCAAATGTATTACCTCATTTATTTCTCTGCTTTATTTTAATTTATTTTGAAAAAAAAAACACCCTCGCTTTGAAAAACGGGGTGTTACACAATGACCTTTTTCTTTGCAAAATGCTCGTTTATCATTACAAAGCCCAACCCTCCCGTGAGAGAATTCCCTTATCTGACACATCAGAATGAGTCTTAAGTCTGATTTCTTGTGCCAACAATTCACTAACTACTGATTCAATATTAGGAAGGGGAGAACGATGCAAAATACCCCTACGGAGGCCCTCAAAATCATCACGAAGAGCCATCATAAACCAAACTAGACATTGCTCGTTTCTTTGATCAATGTATGCTTTGACAACTTTCAACTCAAGTGATTCCATAAGAGCCAATTGATGCCACATATTAGTCATTGCCGAATAGAATTCCAGAATGGTCCTATTATTCTGCTTAAGGGTTCTAATATCCCTTTCCAACTGACAACGTTTTGTAAAGTTAGACTGAACATACAAACATTTCAAGTGATCACAAATCTTTTTAGCAGTTTCATATTTTCCTATTTGCATTCCTATACACAATTCAACAGAATTATTAATCGAAGGAATAATTTTTGAATTACTAACATTACATATTTTCAGATCTTTTGCATATTGAGTTTCATCCTTTTTATCTGTAGACTTAACAAAAGTTCCATCAACGATTTCTCCACCTCTAGACGTCGTTTCGCCGATCCGACCATTGAAGATTAATCCTAAATGTGGCGAATCTGTTGTCAAAGAATCAGCCCGATCCAACGGTTAACGAATACGCAATCGACGTTTTTATGAGACTGATTTAACAAAATCAAGAATATGGTTAGTCTTCTCTTTTCTCTTTTGGTGGTTGCTTTTTCTATCAAAATAGTCTCTCACTTCTTTAGAGTAGATTCAAAAATCAACCAAAGCTCTTTGATACCATGTTAACAATAAAAAGAGGAAGAAGAGAGACAACCACTCTAGTATTTCATAACATAGAATGAACCAAACTTTAGTTAATAGAGTTATAATGAGTATATATACAAAAGAATATAAATGTGTAAAATACCCTTACTACTAATATATAATAACGTTATCTAACGGTATTCACTAGTAGAAAGCTAGAAGTGATTGGTTGGAAGAGAATGATGCTAATTCTAGATCATTTCACAGATTGGTGGAAGGAAGAAGGAGGCATACTAGTTTGATCAGTGTGGGTGTTAATAGGGTTCACGTTGGGGATGTTAGTCAAATTTTGGAGTGTCAATCAAATTTCGTTAAGGGCCGACAATTTTTGAGATGAAATATTGATTTCTATGGAAATGGTTGATGATACAAAGATATCCAACATAGGAAATCATATTGTTTAAAGTATTTAAGAGAGTTACCTTGATTTTATGATTTCGAAGATAGAGCTTCCAAAAAAGTGGAGACACTTGGATTTAGGAATATTTACATACGACTACTGCTTCAGTATAACTTAATTAGACCTCGGAGGTTAGAGTTTTCCTTGGGAAGAGGATTACGTGAGGGGATCCTCTAATGCTATAATGCCAACTTGGTGGATTATTCAGAGGTATTCGGGTTGGTCTTTGTGAAATCGAAATTTTATATTTACTTATTTTATTAATTAAATAAGATTTTAAAAAGTTAATTTGATATTAAAATTATTTTAAAATATACGTTAATTAATTTTATGATTTGTTTTATATGTGTAAATTTTCTATAGTTGAATAATCATATACATATTTCATATAATAATGACATAAATTATAAATATTATAATTAGTTGTTTGATTTATTATTATAAAAATAATGGTATTTTAGTAAGAATTTTAGAGAATAAGATTTTTAGTGAAATTATGTGTAAATTTGAATTAAATATTTATGGTGATATTTTCATGTGTATTATTTATATTTATTTTTTTTATTTTAATTATTTATTTTATAAATAATTGTCTTAAGATATTAGTAATATTGTGATTAATTTCTTTTACTTTTATATATTTTTTATGATATATATTCATTTGTAACACCCCAGCTATTACCGGTGAAGCTAACCTTTTGACCCCTAACCTTTTCACCCCTTAAGAAAATAGGAAGTTTTTTTCCTTCGTGAGAGTTGAACCAAGTATCTGGGGATAAGTACAGCCTCATTTCATGTCCACTACCAATTGAACCATATGTGGGAGTTGAATCCAATATTTGGATATATCTCATTCCCACTACAACAACATTTTAATGCTACAATGTTTACTATTCTCTAATGTTAATAGTATTTTAATGTAAATATTTTAAAAATAAAATAATAATATTTTAATAATTGTGGTAATAATTATGAGTACGATGGGTTATATATTACTAATATATATATATATATATATATATATATATATATATATATATATATAAAAGATTAACTACTTTAATTATTCTATTTTTCAAATATTAATAATATTTTAAAAGTATACTTGTGTGTATCAAAAATTATTTTTGATAACTATTGATTTTATTTTAGAAAAAAAAGGTAAAATGTGTTTATTAGTTAGCCTCATATATAAGGGTAAATTTTAATTAAATAATTAAAAAAAAAAAAAAAAAA